>OZ010575.1:46832402-46902402 GCA_963932145.1 Acanthosepion lycidas
TAACATTTCGTTTATGCTTGAATCTATATGTAAACAATGTTTGGAATTATGCCTGAGTCTACATGCAAAAATTGGTTGGGTTCATGTTTCAGTCTGTACGTCTACATGAGTATAAAACCCACCAACATTGTTGTAGATGTGCGGGTGGTGTAATGGGTAGAGGCTCACAATGAGAAATCTGAGAGCCGAGTTCGGGTTTCAGTCGGATTTCAGTCAATCTAATACTCATTTCGTTACATTCATTTACGCGCAAATATCCTTGGGAAATGTATGAATTAATCTCTTCTCTTCCCCAAGATACAGGTTACACAGTATTTGGGAAAATCATTGTTATCGCCAAAAAGTCATTAATGCAATATTCACTCGCAAAAAGTGAAATTATTCTTACAATTCAAAATATGTTTCGGCTTCAATAACATACGAAGGGCTGATAAGCCGTAAACAACAACAACAAAAAAGAAACAAACGAAATTATACATGCGTCTATACGCAAACATTGGTCAGATTATACCTGAGTCTATATACAAACATTAGTCGAGTTTACTCGTGAGTTTATGATCAAACATTAGTCGGGTTTATATTTTAGTCTATACGCCAACATAGTTCGGGTTTATATTTCAATCTATACGATTACACTTGTTTATGCTTTTGTTTTTTAAATCATTTCACCCCATGCAAAGCAGTAAAGCTACTAAGACACAAGGGGTTATTGATAGTGAAAGAATAAAAAAAAAGAGAAACAGAAAAGGAACGTGAACAATAGAAGAGTAATCAAGAAGACAGTAGATAACGATTGACAATGCATTTAAATTTTTGAAGATCGAAGTTGACTGGAAAGCATGGAGCCAGAAGAAAATTCCACAAGCGAGAAAAGAAACTGTTAGCATAGAAATATATTGGTACATCAACCCAATTCAACTGTAAATTAATTATACCTTGTTGCCAAGCTAGTGCAGCGCTTAATTTCATAAATTCTATATACCATAGCGGAAAGATAATCAGAACAATTATCATAAAAGTATTTATAGAAAATGCACAGAGAAGTTACATCACGTCGGTGGGAAATAACTGAAGCCGAGACACCAGGTTAAGACCAATAATATTGTTAATTCTACATTTGATATTTGGAGGTGGCTCTTATGAGCAACATTCTATTGAAGAAAAACGTTGAAGGACATTGAAAATATGCTTTAGAAGGTTTATATTATTTATATATGAAGAAAATTGTTTTAACTCCCATTAACTAATTGCTGTATGTTTACATCGCATTTCTTCATTCAAATAAACTAAATTCTAAACTAATCCTAACAACTCCAGATTTTTCCAACCCCACTGTTTAATAGATTTTGCAAAATTCTACCCCCCGCTTATTCCAATCCTCCCGCTTTTATTCGAGACCCGGAAGCTGAGCTGCGATCAAAGACTGTTCTAAAATATCTATAATAATGTATAAAAGATACTGCTGAGATATCTCTCATGAACTTGTATAATTAAAAACTTTTAATCGATAAGTATCCGTTTAGTTACTTTCTTCTTTCAATAACGTTTTTGTTTTGTTTTTAATGTGTTAACTCTTTTTTTGCTTTGATGTACCAGACAGGTCATTGTTAAAAGTCAAAAGATATAAAATAACTATAACTTTCATTGCCTTCATCACCATCTGCGAATTATCTTGAATCACCATCAGATTCCCTGCTAGAGTAAGAAGACCTGAATCAAAGAAAAACCGCTTAAGTTACGATGAAAAGTTTAAAAAAAAAGTAAAAGTTAAGAATAATGATAATTCTTCATCAAAGAAATTCAAACAACATCAGATTGTTCTATCCACTACTACTGCTACTATTACTACTACTACTACTACTACTATTAGGTTTAAAGAAAATGCCACGTATAATAAATTCAAGCAACTCGAGACTGTTACTACTACTACTACTACTACTACTAAGCGCAAAATATTCAGCAAAAATTATTTTAAACGAATATAATGACAATGATTCATCTGAGAAATTCAGAAAACGTGGAACGGATAAAACTACTAAGAAGCAACAAAAATAAGATGAAAGTAAAAAAGCAGTTAAAATTTATTGACAATAATTTATTGAAAATAATTTGAATAACTTAAGCCTATTACGTACGGATAACTGCAAACAAGTAACACATATTAAATTAAAGCTAGTTAAAAATAAATAATGACAAGGCTTTTAGAATTTCAGATAACTCTGTTCAGACGTACAGGGGGCCGACACTATTTTGGGGACACTTTGAAAAGTGTACTTAAAGGTGTTTTTTGATGCCGAGAGCTTTTGTGTTGATGAGTAGGTAGTTCAGCAGTAACTGTCCATTAATGGTATGAACATTGATTGATGGGTTTGTCTTTGGTTTCATGTTTTCTTTATTTTTACTTCAACTTAGGCGACACTATTTTTCGGATATGACACAAATTCCGGGTTTTTTAATGATTTAGTCGTCGAACGTCTACAATATGCAAATTTTCTGCAGGTAAATTGTACCCTGACCATTACATTTGAGTATCTTTCTCATTCACTGCAAAAACGTATTAAAATCCTGAAGAAGAATGCATTCAAAAGAAGTCATCAGTTTGGTCTAAAAGAAGAGAGAAGACGGGCTCAGCATCCGAAAGATCGCCGCTGAGATGAAGCTACCGAAGTCAACAGTTGAATACATGCTAAGTACAGACTATGAGCGGAAGAAGAAGAAGAGAGGACGGAAAAAAACAATTTCCAAGAGAACAGAAAGAAGAATGAAGAGGAGTGTTACGAGGCTGTAATCATCTGAAGAAAAGGTGACAGCGAAGAAAGTAAAGGAGAAGTGTGAACTTGACGTCAGTGTTCGAACTGTGCAAAGAAAGCTACACGAAATTGGACTTAAGTATGTTAAAATCAAGAAAAGAATTACACTAACGAGAAAACACAAGGAGGCAAGGCTGGGAAGCGCCAAAAGATGGATAACAAACCATGTCGACTTCAAGAAAGTGATATTTACTGATGAAAAACCTTTTAAGTTCGATGGATGAGACGGGTGGTGTACATGGTCGAGTAAAGGTGAACCTGCTATTCTCAACAAGAGACAGATGGAAGGAGGAGGAGTCATGGTTTGGGGTATGGTATTTCCGAATGGAAACTTGTGGCTCGAGTGGTTAAAAGGACGTCAAAATAGCTTGAGCTACAGATAACTTTTGGAAAAGAGAGCCCTACCACTCATAGAAAAAGAAATGGGAAGTAATTTTAATGAGCTTTATTTCAAATTTTGATTCGAAGAAAATATACAAAAAATAAATAGATAAATTAATTCATTAATTAATTAATCAAACTAAAGGGCATAACAGTAAATAACATGAATCATTGGCTCTAAGCAAAATAATTGGTGGGTGTTAGGGTTAACGTTGTTTCTTCCTTCATACAGTTCTCCTTATTTCCGAGTAGCCAATATATAGAGTTCACTAAAGGGCTAGAAGATTAAAGGGCTGAAGATTGCTTGAAGCGTGAATCTGACACTCATTATGCAAGGTTGTTTCCTATGTCCACAATGTATTTATCTCCCATACTAAGAAATCCTGCTATACAAATACTAATATTTACACTATACATACATATAGAAATACACACACACACACACACACACACACAGACACACACACACATATATATATATATATATATATATATATATATATATATATATATATATATATATATATATACTAGCAGCCTTACCCGGCGTTGCCTGGGTTTATTCAAAAAAGATCACGATATAATGACATGAGGTGTGAAAACATTTATAACAGGTGAAAGTTGTTTTTTACAAAAGCATAGAAGATACGAAAGAATTTGTCAGCAAATGAAGAGTACATTAATCGCAATCGATCTTCGAAAATTGTTGAGGAGAAATGCTTTGTTGACAGCTTTTGTTCAAACTACATCGAATGAACAACATGCATTGGAAGGAGAATAAATTCAACAAAGACTTCTCCTAGCAGCCGTGCCAAGGCTGAAAACCACCGTTCACAAAGACTATATAGAATTGTTCTTTGCCCCTCAGTTTCGACAGCTCGAGTAGCAGTAGTTCTGGCAGCGTTCCTTCATAGTCTAGTTAACCGTTGCTCATTAGTTTCTGCTGACCTTGCATTAGCTGTACAAATAGCATTTTATGTCTGTTTAATTTGAGTTTCTTGTTGCGAAGCGTTTCTTTTCCGTGCTTTCATGAGTTTGGCTGTAGTAGTAGTAGCACGTCCAAGTGGAGGATTTCGCTTTCTTGGCATTACTGTCAGGCTGTAGTTGGAGGGGTTTGGCTAAGCTTTTTGAACAACAATGATGTAATCAATTAAAAAGCAAGAATATTATACACATTAATGGAAATATAGCCACAATAAATTAAATGCAAGTTTATAAGGGAGACCACGGGAACGTAGTAAACAATTATAAGCAAGCTCGGAAAGTTAGGATTTATCTATAAATAGACTACCAAAAAACGTTCTAGTGATAAAAATAAAAATTAACATTAAAACGTACACGCTAAGTTTAGCATAATTATAAATTAATCGAAAGAGAGTCATTACATTATTATAAGTGCATTTTTCAGAATAAAGCTGTCAAAATTTTAGGGCTCAAGTTTCCAAATATATGAGTTAGTAAGCATTATTTAAACGCTGATTAGAAAATGATAAATACATAATTAAAAATTGGCATTTACGCTTAAACTTTTTTAATAATATAATTTTCACAATTTAAATCTAAAGTATCAAAAATTCAAAATATACATGCATGAAGGTAGCCTACCGTTTTACTGGATGACAACTTTGATGCGAATGAGATTTTTTGCATTTATTTCATCACATAGCACTAATGAACACTACACGTGAAGCAAAATCGATAGTACGCACTACATAACTCGATCGATCATTGAACGGGGAGCAAAATCAATTGTATACACTACACATCTCGACTGATCTCGCACACGCGTCTTATACCTACGTGCACTTCTCTCATTGGTGCACACTTTCGTTTTCACTTTTTTTTTTTTCTTAATGAAGGATATAATTTTTGCCGTCAAGTTAATGCAAACTAAACTATTTCAGTATAAAACGGGAAATCCATGGGAAAAACTGATATTTATCATAATGTATTTATGACACATGGGGTGTCAGTTTTGATTTTGAGTTGATTGATCTAAACACAAATTATGTGCAAATTTTCATCGGAATGCTGCTAACCACTACAATTAAAAGACTAATGGGGCAGCAAGGTGTTCATGGGTCATCTTGGGGCCCCTTATGTAGTTTACAAAAGCTGATAATCGTTTTTTTATGTAAAATTCTGTCGAAATCGAAGCAATTTGAAAATTTGGAGGTCCCTTTGGTTCACCCCAGGGGTCCCAAATTTCAAACCAAAGACAGGTTTAAGACTTCTGGTCCCCTAACTTGTGGGGGTCCCAGTGTTGATTTTCAGTGAATTCCAAATGACTACTTCAGTTACTCGATATAATCTCAATATTTACTGAACATTTCGTTGAAATTGGGGAATACTGCTACACTTGAAAAAGCAATTGAGGCATCAAGGGGTTTATAGGGTCATCCTGGGGACCCACTCGTGCATTTTTAAAAATCTGACAATCGATTTCTATCTCATTGTAAGAGCGTAACAAACACGCAAAATTTCATCAAAATCGGAGCAATATGAATTTGGGGGGGTCCTTTTGGAGCACCCTGGAGGTCCCCAGTGTCGAGAGAAACGAAAATCAATAATAGGCGTGACAGTAAGTTGCATCCACTTATCAAGTTTCATTTAAATCGGCCTTGGGGTTTAGACTGAAAGTTTAAAACAACCAAACTAATGGAAATTCCCATTTAAACATTATATTTATCGATTATCGGTTATTGATTTTTGAAAAATGAATATTTTCTTGCCCAGACACACCCAGTATCGAGTACAATCTATGTTCCAAATTTGGTGGAAATATGCCTTATGGTTCTCGAGTAGTTCGCGAACACACACACACACACATACACACACACACATAGTCAGTTTTATATATATATATATATATATATATATATATATATATATATATATATATATATATATATATATATATATATTCTATCACTAAGTATATGTAATAGCCTTTATTCATTTGTGTTCATTTGTGTTCGTTATTGCTACACTATTTCCTTTATTTGTTTTGATATGAAAATATCTTTATTATTTCCCTTTTTTTTTTAAATGGGATGGAGTAAAATTTACCACACTACAAGCAAATTTAATGAGAACGGGAATTTTTACAGATTTTGAATCAATCATCAATTATATGACATCTGAACTTAAGGGGAAACAATGCACTAATTGCCAATCATTTGAATATGGAGCATAATTATATTTCTTCGTATAAACCATCAAAAAGAACTCTTTTGAGGCACAGCATATTAAAATTGAAAAACTGAAGATATTGTGATATTAAATCTAATGTCGTGATAATGAACAGAAATTATTAGCTTTAAGGATTATATATATATATATATATATATATATATATATATGATAAAAATATAGTTTTAAGGTATGCTACATTTATGAGTTAGAGTGCTCAGTATCGGGGATAGAGCGTATGTAAATACAAAAGTGAAAATGTTCAAAACGTGGCAAGCATACGGGTAAATAACTTATAGTCAGATACTTAAAATCAGAACTTTTAAGCGTCTGATCAGATCTATCGCTGTAAAATTTTTAGTTACGCGTGTGTTTGTTACGTTTTTAATAGGAAGCAAAAAAAAGTAACATTTATACTATATGTTGTTCTGTTGGCAGGTTCTTGAGCATTGTATTAAAAAATAAACCTACATTTTAACTGAAATTACATTTCGATGAAATAACTATTTATTATAATGTGGATCACACTGTGCATATATATATATATATATATATATATATATATATATATATATATATATATATATATATAGGATGCAATGGGTAAATTGTTGCAATGTTATATTTTTAACTAACAGTATACCACGGCGTTGCCCGTGCTTGATTCAAAAATCGTACGACTCATATAGCAATCGCTATCACTTGACTTAAAATATTTTTTTATATTTTTGCTCTTCCTTGCCTTTAAAGGAGTGCCCTTTGCTGTGCTGATGTTGCTACATGCCTTACTTCTTGCCTATCTCACACTGCAATTTTTTTCTAAGCTCTATACTAAACATTAAATCTGTTACAAAAAAAGAACTAAGCAAAATGAACACAAAACGATCAGCTTTAAAAAAAGGACTTGTAACTGGAAAAACCGAATGAAAAAAGAATGTTAACAACAAATACTTTTTCACATCCAACCCAGTTCTGCGGAATCAGAATCAACGTTGAGTTTAAGCAAGCGAATGAGTAAATTGGGTAAAGTGCCATACAGATTTAAATTTTTCCCACTTGTGACGAATGCAGCTATCAATCTTTTTTGCATGCTAACATGCTAGTTAACATTCGTGTCAGTCAGCTGTTGGCTCTCACGCTGGCCAATAGAATCTTACTGCCTATTCGTGGCAGCCAGCTATTGGTTCTCACTCTGGGCAGCAGAAAATGGCCGCCAGCTACATGAAAACTGCCGTATAAGCATGAAAAAATCGATTATTTCCACTATCGATGGGAGTTGGGAAATGCCTTCCCACTAACATGGAACATGTGCATATAAATTTTGGTGCAAATCCGTCGAAAATTGCGGCCGTGCATTCGTTACACACACACACACACACACACACACACACACATACTGCCTTTTATAAATAGAGATTCTGCGCATGTGCGTTGTTTCTTTTTAATTTATCGCCCGCACAGTTTAGTAGCGTCAGTTGGCTAGCGTCTGTGAGGAAAAAAATACCATGACGCAATTCACTTTGCCAGAAATTTGGAAACAGCATGCTGTACTGCTTGGCATTCGCGCCGGAAGCTCCAATACGAACATTTCTGAGTGTTTGGGTCTCAATCTGTGGACAGTGCAAAGAATTCGGAAAGAGTCTGATAAGTCTAATGGTGATAACGAAAGTACGGCTTCTCAGAAAATTCTCTCTGATCGTTCTGATAAGAAAAGAATTCCTAAATTTGTTCGTGAGGGCCTTAAACTCAACACGGAGGCCTACATCAAGTGGTTTGCGGAGGTATTACTGTCCCGAGTCAATAGGATGGCTGCTGGAAGACCCTATGTTTGGCAATAGGACTGCATCATGCCGCACAAGCAGGAGAATCATGGCTGTCAAACAATTTCTGCGACCATATCACTCCTTGCATGTGGTCACCTAACTCCCCAGGATGTACCCCTTGATTATTATGTGTATGGCACAGCTGAGCGAGAGACCAACAAAAACTTCTTGTAACACCAAAGATGAACTGAATTATCAAGGATTATGGCAGTATTCGAGAACTTAAATAACCGTACAGATGATTTACAGGAGATTCCAAAGTCGTCTGAAGGCCGTGGTTGAAGCCAGTGGCAATTTTATTGAATAAATTTGCCCTTCAGCATTTCAAGATATTTTTGTGTAATTTTGGTAAATATATCTGTTAAAATGATATCTGATTTTATATAAAGTATAAATCTATCTCTTCTCTTCAAAAACCAACTATGGTTTAAATGATAGCCCAGACTGGGCTCTGTAGCCTTTGTTGGCAACTAGTCTGAGAGAAGGTGAAGGAAAATACTGAATTCTACAAATTTTGGAAGGCTTTTTGGATGTTATATTGTTCTGCACAAGGGTTCACCACTATAATCAAATCATATGTGCAAGTAGTCTGTTTAGCTTAGGAGATGAACTATTGGACCCTCGTACGCCGAAGGTGACAGAAGAGTTCATCACGCACATACATATACACACACGCACAAATGTGTATACATTTATACATACATACATACATACATATATATATATATATATATATATTATTCGAGTTTGTTTATGAACTCTGAAACTTTTTGCAGATCTTGTAACGTGTTTTCGGACAAGCATTTAACGCGCGAAATTAATTAAAACAGTTTGAATGAAATGATGAAGGAGCGATGAATTGCAAGCAATTACATTTGCTTCGTAAGTACTTGAACTGCAAATAATTGAAATAATCAACCATAGCCAGAAGTTCGTTGTTGCTAGCCCTTCTCTTAATTAACTCATTAATTTTATTCAGGTCAATCCAAAGTTATTAGCATCACTGAATATGTGTAAGAACGCTCGAAATCGCTTGCATATAACGCGATAGCACTTTTTGTGCCGTTTCATTGACATAAAAAATCATTGTCATTACCTAGAGCTGTCACTTATACGAATCAAAGTGGGTGGGAAGAAGATTTTAATAATCCCAACGAGCATATACGAATTATTCGCTAATACGCATCTTTTTACGGTAATGCATTTTAACGACTATTATTTGGGTTGTTTGCCTCTTTAAAGACAATTCAGTCGGGACGACGTTTACTTTAATAAAACAAAAAATCATCTCCACTTGTAGGCGATGGTTAACAAGCTCGTCATACAGATCACTTGCTCGTGTAAGTATTTTGAGCCATCCACTAATGCGATCACTTATACTGGTCTCTGGTTTTTCACAAGTTGACAACTCCAGAAATGAAATGTGCCAATTCTTATGTATTTTGGCATGCTAAATTCGAAAATGACCTTCAAATTAAATAATTGGCTCTAGACTTAGAGATATTTAATGACTCCAAGAAAAGCAATCTTGCTTTGTAAAATCTGCTTTGATGTTCTGTTCTATGTCGGCTACTAGAGCAATGCACAAACATATCAAGATATGTGTTTATCGAATAAAATACAACCGAAATAGTCTCTTCAGAAGTTATTCGGCAACCACACATCGCTTCTTAGTTTGTCTTTTATAAACTGCAGACAGATCATTTCTGGTGCAACAATTGACGGACCCCCTCTGCAGTGATACCTGTTCTCCGTTGCTGCAATATCCTAAAGAAATTGACCAACGTGCTCGTCACTCACAGCACTACAGTTGCTGGGAAAAATCAAGATGCAAATTTAAGTGGATCTCTAATGACATGTTACAGCCAAGATATTTGTATGCCCTCAGGGGGTCTTCCAGCAGTTCTCTACAATTTTCTGCTCTTTCATTACCCAGAAAGTTGGTTGCCACTGACTTGAAAGCTTTCCATGCAGATTTTTTTATTTCCCCATTGTGCCCTGTCTTTCACCCAAAAGAAGTTTACGAATCTGAGGACCAGCAAAATGTCTTCCTTTGTCTTTGCTTCACTTATCCTGGGAAATTTATTCTGCACATACTTGAATGCTGCCTTTGTTTTGTTTATAGTCTTCACGAAATTTTTCATAAGACCAAACTTGATGTGAAGTAAGAGACAATAAAATTTTCTTTGACTCAGCTACTGATAGATGCTGAAGATTTTTCCTCCAAGGTTCCAGTGGCTGTCGTAGTGGCCATTTTCTTGTGATGTAATGACAACTTCTGTCTCGGCTGTTCCATTCACAAAGAAATCAACAGTACTTAGTATATCCACTTTGCAGTCTTCGCAAAAAGGCAACAACCTTCAAATCTCTGGAAAGTATCCAGTTATGTTGATCATAGTTGATATATCTCAGTAGTTGTTTCATATTGTCATAAGTTTCTTTTATGTGAACTGCAATCAATTGTGATTGAAGATAAAACATTACCATTGTGTTACAAGACAGCTTTGAGATTTTGTCTTCGAGGAAACAATAAACAGCCTCCGTTCCTCTGGATTGTAATTGATATTAACTGATTCCATAGGACCACTGATATCACTGCAGTACGCCAAATCACCTCCCATAAGGAAGAATGAGATCCTTGTGACGATCACGGAAATTAGAAATCCGTACATTACCAGTTATTAGATTCAACTGCTGTAACCAGGAACCTAACAATTCTGTTTTACTTCCAGTAAGTTCCAAAACTCTGCCTATAGATCACTTTTGGTTATGAGATGTGGTTCAGAGACGGTTGTTGGACAATAACCTTAGTCATATGAAGTTAATGTTTCAGGCTCTGAGATTTCCTATCATGTGACTCAATTTCATACGATTCCGGTGCCTCTGGGACGGGTATGTCTTCATTATGGGAGACAGGACACAAAATCGATGAAATGTTTGGATATTGCACTGTAAATTTCTTTTTTTTTTCTTTGAGAGTCCCTTAGCAGTTGGAAGCACCATGCAGAGATAGCAATCAGTGGCATGATCGGCTGACTCTCTCCAAATCATGGGCACTGCAAAAGACAGCATTTTTCTTCCTTTTTTCTTCTTTAGCCATTGACTGAGGTTTGTTGTACAATTATTACAGCATATGTGTGATGTTCACTTTTTGTCTTGATCAGCAGTTTTGCATAAAAAATATAGTTGGTAACCTTTTTTCATAAGTATAATATTTCGCTTTTGAAACGCAAAAACACTTCGCCACACATATGAGAAGTTATCGGATTTGTTTAGACAATCACGGGGATTTTTTCATAGGTTAGTTAAATGTGTGAAAACCTGAATGGAAATGAGAATAATAATATTTTATAAAGTTATTAGGGAATAACAATTAATCTAGCAAGGATAACAATTTTGATAAAATATTCATATAACACTAATACCGTATCTTGAAATCTAGAGCCAATCAACAATTTTGGATATCATTTTTATTTCCAGTTCTCCAAATTTAGCTAAGATTGGCTATACTTGATTTTGAAGCTTTCATGCTGTAGACCAGTGTTATTGGCATATTGAACCAAACTAAGTCATATTTAGGTAACATCTAACAAGCTACTTTGTGACCGAGATAGTTGTGTATTTCTTAACGCTAAAAGACAAAGAGAGAAAACGGCTAGGATTTTGAATATTAATTTTCAAGGCAGATAGGTTATCCCAACTTAGAAGGCTGACGAAACACAATTTTCCTGTCATCACATGGCAAAATATCCAACTAAGCTAGGCTTAGTAAACGTTTTACGAGGGCGATTGTAAAGTCATGATTAAGAATTTAGTCTTAGTTAATTATTTAACTGGAAGATTGGCGCAACAATATCTTCCTGTTTCACCTCTCCCTGTTTTATTTGTACTAAGTATTACGATTTCTGAGCTATTTAACTCATTCATTTTATTCCTTTCTCTAATTTTGAAAAGTTTCATTTTCATTGCAAGAGGGATTCAAACTTTAACCCAGTCTTCGTATTTCCTTTTATAAATTTGTTAAAAGTAATTATCATTCCAGTAGTCCTTCAGATTGTTGAACTCATTCTCTGCCTTATGTGTGTTAGCAGTCTTCTTCAAAAGAAAGTATGAGGTCATTTTGCATAAAAAATAACTATAAAATGAAAAGCAAAACTTAGAATCACCAGTGTAGTTTGCCTTGATGGAAATGAAATGAGACGGCTGATATATTCACTACCATTTTCATAATATAGTATACAACTGTACAGCAAAAGAAGACGACCCCATTAAGAACAATTATAATTTTATTTCAACAGCTGTTTGGGCTTTGAATTCATTGTGTTGCTTTTATTGATATCCACTAACTTTTGGTGAGTCTATTCTTCGGCTTCCTTCATGTCTGCAATCCATAAGGAAAGACAGTCTGTTTCGCAGAGGTTTTGTTGAAAATACTGCAACTGTAATGGGTTGGTGTGCTGTAGAAAACGAATCAAACAATGATAAAATAGTTGATTTTTGGTATCTTCAGTAACGTTAGATATATTTACTCTTCTTCATTGAGTTAGTTTGCCAATTTAGGGATCAGCAGTGTCCGCCCCCATCAAATTCGACGATTAAACTGGCCTTGATAGATCTTGGACATTTGGGGAATGATTTTACCATTCTCATTGGTTGCAACCTCCAGATCTATCGGGGAAAATTAAGATTAGTATGCAATGAAGATAAATTTAGCATTCCATTCTTTGATAGACTTGTGTAGAGTGAATTTATTTTGTCGTTTGAAATTTATGTTTTATTTTATTTTCTTTGCAGATTCCGAGAAGAGAATTATCCAGTTGACTTTTCAAGAAAAGAAATGGGATGGAATTTTGAGCAAAGCCAGGAAATTACGGCGAAAATGTAAAAATTGTATTACGAGCACAAGAATATAGCGATCAAAAGACGAGAAAATATTTTGTATGGAATTTTGAGCATTTAGCAAATCAAATCACCGAATAGTTTGAACTTGGAATATTTCTACCAAAATCGAATCATTGATTTTTATCGATAATCGAAAAGTGTCGAATGGTACGTCCATTACGCTTCGAACAGTAGTCACACATGAGATCAAGAAATTCAAATGTGATTAGACCTACTGAAGGCAGATTTTGCACGACGTCAAAAAAATTAATAAGTAAATAAAAATACTACAATCTAATCACCGGACATTTTTGCCGTGCAAACCTATCTGGCAAATCTTGCCAACACCTGGCAAACTGTTCTTGAGCTATCCCATAAAAACGCATGTATACAATTATAATACCCTATCCTCCCCAAGCTACGTACACAAATTTTGCTCACGCATTAATATAAACAGAGGCATTCGGTTAAGCAAATAAACACACACACACACATATATATATATATATATATATATATATATATATATATATATATATATATATATATATATATATATATATAAAGCAGCTAAAATGTATAGGGGAAGCACAAAACCAAAACTTAACTATACAACTGAAAAAATGAAACAAAAACCAACAGTGCACAATTCGTGTTATAAGTCGACATCTAGACGTATTTCTAGTTGTTATATATCAGAATAAACTAAGTAATAATTGACGGGAAAGTGCTAAAAGTAACTCTTCCAATATTATTCTGTTGTGTTGTTATTATATACATATATATTATATTATATACGGAATATAACAAAAGTGATTAGTGTTCCAATCTTTAAAAGTTTTATTTTTTTATTTTGTGTTTATAATTAAGTATTCCTGCTATCACGACAAGAAGTCTGACGTGGCCTGAACTTCCAAGCTATATTGCAATCATTACATTCAAATGTTTTCTGTCAGATCTATCCATGTGGTGTAAACATTCACAAGTTCTCGGTCAAAAACAGTCATATACATAGGAAGTAAATATATATATATATATATATATATATATATATACAGAAATATATATATCTTTTATAGTCATCAGAGTTTTATACATCTATAAGATGAGATATAATAAAAATGCGTCCTTATACAAAAATTTCGTAATGATGTATTATTATTGTCCACAGGATTTTGAGTTAGTTGCGGTAATGTTAGCGTCATACGTAATGTGCGGTAGTTGTAACTTTTCTATACGAAGGTTGCTGAAAGTATAAATAGATGGCGCTGCTCTGTTGACAAAGAATAAGAGTCCGTCTGAAGGCCAAAGAAATATCAACAAAAAATCTTTTAACGTGATCTTTAGTCGTATTAGCAAACTGAAAAGTATGGTAAAGATGCTGATAGACTATTGTTGAACTTTCCTAGTCGGTTTGCCACTGTAACGTCATTGCTCTCGGATACAATTCTACGGAGCACGCAACAGCAATAGACAGTGACAAATCACAATGGCTGACACTGTAAATGGAGTCACCATCGGATTCGAACCGCGAACTGCTCCGACAGAATATTTCTATTTTTTGCATATTTCCTCCTATCCAGAAGTTTCCAACACTGACACCATTTTTATAAACGACTCAACATTATCCATTTCAGTAACTACTGCGCAGACGACAACGCCAGAAATTAGTGGAAGTAGCCCTATTGGAGGCAGGGAATTCTGGGAGCAGTGTCTTATAGCAGTAGTATTGAGTTCAATTGCTCTAGCAGCAATGATAGGCAATGTTCTTGTTATTGCGGCCGTGTGGCGTTACCGTCGCCTACGTTCTGTCACCAACTGCTTCGTTGTGTCTCTAGCCTTAGCTGACCTGCTCGTCTCAATTCTTGTCCTCCCTCTTAACATTGTTGTCGAAGTGACGGGTCAGTGGCTGTTCGGCAGCATCGTCTGTGATTTGTGGGTTTCCTCCGACGTCCTTCTCTGTACGTCATCTATCTTGAATCTTTGTTGCATCAGTCTCGATCGATATTTTGCAATCACTCGACCGCTTATCTACTCCACACGGCGAAATAAACGACTTGCTATCTTCATGGTAGCCGTAGCTTGGGGGCTGGCTGCTGTGGTCACTTGTCCTCCAATTTTCGGCTGGAAAGAAGAAGGACGTGACCTAGCAGATGGTTGCTCATTGACTCGTGACCCCGGTTATATCATCTATTCTTCCTGTGGTTCTTTTTTTATACCCCTTTTAGTAATGCTCTTCGTCTACGCCCGGATATATCATGTAGCGAGCAAAAGAGAAAAGCGTCTGCGACCATATTGGAGGACATTTTTTGATGGCCATCAGCGACAGCAGTCGAGTAATAATGAAGGCGCCGTCTGCAAGAGGCAGTTTGTCTCTTCGTCGTCAGTAGATGGGGACAATTCGCACGGTCCACCGCTTTCATCACCGACAAGCGCGTGTCCGACTGTCGGGCATTCTCGAAGTACTTCTCTTGTCACAGGAGAGAGGCCATCTTCTTTAATCAGAGACAGGACAACCCCAACTGAAAATGATGAATTCAATTGTCGCATAACCGGACACAGAAATGAGAAGGGATTTCTCCGGAGGTTTAAATCGTCACTTAGGCGCTGCTCAAAAACACAATCCCGTCGGTTTTGCAACAGAACTGAAGGAACGACTATACCAGGAGCAAGTAACCAAGCTCCAACTAGACACGAAGTCAGACTCACAAATACTAGTGAACACAGTGGTGGCGGAGGCAGTAGTAATAATCGTCGCATTAGTAACAGTAGTAACAGCACTTGCAGCAATAACAAAATCAAACCAAGTAAAAACAAGTTGAGACTTTTTTCGTCTTGTTATCCCCATCATCAGCAGCAATCACACTACCACCAACAGCTTTATCGAAGCAATGACAACCACGAGGCCACCGACGTAACGGAAAGAAGCGTTGCTTTGACGCCCTCAATGACGCAAGCTTCTGTCCCTCTTCTGACGCCAGCGGCTTCATTTAATGATGATTTCAACTCCGGCGAAGAAGACGAACCCGCCATAACTCTCGTCAACATAAAAACAAACAGAGAAGATGAAAAAGATTCAACGAAACTTCCATTATCTCACAGAAACGTTAGCCAATGTAATTCTTCACGAAAAAGCGGAACGACAAAAACAACGACAAACAGACGATCAGATAACATATCCAGCGGATATAGACCACTACTTCCTCGTCGTCTGCTTCACTCATCATCGTCTAATCAAAAATCATCGTATGATCGTTCAGGTCACAATACAGACCCCTATACAGACAGAGGTCGGCTAAAAAGACGGCTTGGTCTCGATCGACGACGAATGATTCCACGGAGATATATAACAAGTTTATCGTCGAGGACCTCCAGACTTTCCCTAAAGTCTTGCCGACCCACCCTGGAAATCACACCGCCAAGTCCTTCTCCCAGATCGAACAGGCCAGTTTCAACTTCCATAGCTACATCCATTATTTCCACTACTACAACTTCCAGTACTGATGCTATTGCGAGTGCAGCAAGAAGGTTGGATGGTGAGTCAGCATCTTCGCGACATTTAACCAGGCTTCCGGCAGGGCCGGAAGAGGCGTCGGTTGCAGAAAACCGACGTCGGAATCGTGTTGTGGAGCGAAGCCTCTATATGAAAGAACGCAAGACAGCCAAAACTCTTGCTATCGTAGTCGGCTGTTTTGTCGTCTGTTGGCTTCCATTTTTTCTTATCTATGTCATCGATGTCTTCTGCACTCAGTGTCACGTCACGCCAACACTCTTCTCGGCTCTTACTTGGCTCGGTTATTTTAATTCAGCTCTTAACCCTCTTATATATGCCCTTTACAATACAGGATTCCGTCATGCATTTTGGAATCTTACGTTTGGCCTGTGTTTCGCGGGAGAGCGACGATCAACGCATCTTTTGCCCAGTGTCACATCTTATGGCGGCAGGACCGTTACCGGCGGGGCAAATCTTAAGAGTGCATTTTCAACAGTAACTGATACGAAATAAATCAACGGATTTGTTAAAATTTGAAAATAAAATAAAATTGTAAAATATTTCTTTGAGTGAAGATGAGAAAATGGTCAGTATTATTATTGTAAAAAAAAGGGTGCTTTCAAGGGTCTCAGTTATTTTGAATCAATTCAAAAGTATGATCCATAAAATAAGAAAGGTATTTTGCTTCTATAATCTTAAGCGATACCTGAACTTTTCTCAACCATTCCTTTCATCGGATGTTCTCAATTCAGAAAAATAATGGACAGGACAATTTTTTTTTTAAATATGAAATCAACTGACTTTGAGTGAAACAAACTTTAGAAATGAAAACAAAAATGTCGAATATTAAGGACAAAATCATGCTTATATTTGATGAGTACGTGATATTTGAGACTAGTGAAAGGCACGATTAATAAAATATATGATCCAGGTAAAAAAAAAATGTAGATTCTTTTAAATCAAGTTATAAAACCTTCAGAAAGAACTGATCTGTCTCATATCCTCATCCAACAGTCGTAACAGACGTTTATAATTCAACAATATTTCATTTCACTCAGGAAAAATTCACCAGTCGGTGTGTAAATAAGGGCTTTGAAATCGCACCCATTTCAACTTCACAGAAACAATTTTGAGGCAAGTAGTCTCTGGATAATACGTTTATTTTCTTGATTTAACTTGACTGGTTTGTTTTTAGGGCTTATCAACCTTGTTTTTGTTTTGTTTTGTTTTAAATCCTGTTTTAGAAATTACAACCAAAAAAGGAAAAAATATATTTTCACCTGTTCGGTATATTTGGTTTTGATCTTGAACAAATACCTTGGGATATTTTACAAATTAAATAATAAACTCTCTCCTCTTCACTGGAAAATTGCAAGTCATCCCAGACAGCCATTTTACGCACAGAGACAATAATAATCAGAAACTATTGTCAAACTTTTACAATTCTCAGTTGTTGGTATGGAAAGCATTTTTCAAGCTAAAATCAAATTGATGGAACTTATTGAAAGAAGCATTTTGACAGAAATGAAAGCTATTAATTGTGATTCAATATAATTAATTGGGGACTTGAAATACGATGTATGTGCAAATGTTTTAAGTGTGCATTTTGTCTCTCGTTTTAACAAAAGATCGATGAGAGATTTTTTACAGAGCTAATAATTTTATCCCAGGTTTATTTTATTTTTAAATGAATACTTTTAAATGTACATTTAATTTTTACGGGACCGGCAAATAAAACATTCCTCTAGATAAAATAAGATCTTCCTATTCGAAAATAAAAGAAAAAAACTACGGTAATCGGGGAAAAGCTCAAGTGGGATAAAAAGATTTTGAAAAAAGACTCACATAATACTAATTGTTGTGGTGAATTCGTTGAGTGCTTGTTAAAATTTACGGACTGTAGAATGTATCCAAACAGCACACTTAAAAATACATACTAAGACCTGCATGTAAACTGTCCCAATAAAAACATTACTCGTACTAATAGAGTCATATTATTTATTCGAAATTCGTACGTAATGTATAATCTTCCATGTTCTCCATGAAGTACTGACTTCTGAATTACATATGTTTTGCTTTCATTTCTTGTTGTTATATTTATTTTATTTTATCTTATTTTATTGTTTTAACTTTTTAAGAGCTCCAGCAAAAACAAAAAACCAAGGAGTCGTCTCGGCATGTGGTGATGTTTGGTGAGTTCGTCTGGTTAACCATTAATTATTCAGTTCACTTCTCACTAAGGGTCCCATACTTGCAGCCTTGTGTCAAACTAAATTAAGCCGAGTAATTATTTATAGGCGTCTCGGCGTGAGCTAACGTATAGCAAGTATGCCTGATTAATCAGTATTATTAAATAGTGAGTTCACTCCTTACCGAGTACTCCATACGCGTGCTCCTGGGCTAAGCCTACTAAATATAGGCAAGCCGGCTTAGGGTTAGCGGGCTAGTCTGGTTGGCTATTATTAGTTGGTAAAAGATCCTCACTAGGTGCCCCATAGTTGTTGCCTTGTGTCAAATTAGACCACGTCAATTTTTTAACAGCAGCACAAAAGCCAAGCAGAAATCTTACTCATTCTTACTCATTGATATAGATATTGACTAAACTTATCTATGTCTTGTACAATGACACAATACTGGGTTCCTCGGAAAGAAACTCATGAATGGCGGGGGAGAGAAGCACAGGAGCTTCTACCCGAGAATGTTCGGTATTTATGATAAAATCAAGTGAATTGGAAGTGATCTCATTTTTTTCTCTCCATTATGTAAGTAAACATACAAAATTAGTTATTTGGATTTATAGCATTGTTTTTTTTTTATGCTAATTTGTCAGAAAAATAACAGGATGTAAAAACAAGTGGGGATAATTTTAAATTAAAATAAAAACTGATTTTTTCCATTCTTTCAGAGTTGGGAAATTACAGCCATCAACGTTGAAGCTACACACTGGTTAGAATTGATCAATCTATCATGAAGTGGTATTTGTGAACCTGCAACCACTGAATAATAATGACCATCTTGAGTCACTAATAAATGATACAAAATTGCACTTGACTGAAATCCCTTAAGGTTCTCAGAGTGTTAAAGGCTCAGTTAAATTAACATTTGAAAAAATGTAAATATAATTATTTAACTATTTAATGTGATTTTATTTTATAAGTTGTTTGGGTTTACAATTGAAACAGAAAAATTTTCTAATCAAAATCGTAAAAATGAGAGGTCTTAATGAAATTTAGATGAGGAAAATCTCTGAATCTAAAATTTATTGTTAGTTCTTATCTTGCCTTTGATTTTGAAAAAAGTGTCAAATCAAGCTATCATTATATATATATATATATATATATATATATATATATATATATATATATATATATATATATACGTGTGTGGGTGTGTGTGTGTGTATTTATTTATTTATTACAGACCATCATATTTTACATTTTTATCATTTCGCCCCTTAGGACGTTGGGGTTTACTGGAAATCAAAGAGAGTGAGAAGACTTTAGAAGAGAGAAAGGACAATAACGGGATTCAGAAATAAAGAAAATAGCTATTGACGTTGTATTTAAAATTTTTTGAAGATTGTAGGTGGCAGGGAAGTAAGAAATCGGAAGGGAGTGCGAGACAAAAAAACTATTGGAATAGAACTTACGGGTGCATCTAGCTAGTTCAACAGTAAAATCCTGAATCTATATATATATATAGTAGGAGAACTAGACCAGATATGGCAACAATATTCAATGCATGGACGAATGGTAGATTTATAAATGTGCGAGATGGATTCTGATGAGAAAAATTGTCTGCACAACACAGGGAACCCACCTTCTTAACAGCAGACCTATTAACTGACTCAATTTAATCTCTCCACTTCATGTCAATGAAAAACGTAAAGTGTTACTCTCCTGGAGGTTAGCATCAACTAGGCTGATGCTAAACAGAAAAGGTTATCTATGGTGATTAAATGAAAGAAGTTTTATTTTAGAGCCATTAAAATTTACTAGCCATTCCTTGCCCAGTTAACCACTGATTAGAGGTCCTTTTCGCGTGCAGTTGGCAGTTTTACTTTGTCGAACATGTCGGGCTTGCTAATAAGACTGGAGTAAATAGTTGTGCCATCAGCATAAATTCGTTGATGAAGATTCAAAACAGTGGAGGTTCAAGGATAGCGCCCTGGGGGACCCCCGATTTAATGTGAAAGGAACTAGAAGCATGTCCGTTCAACATAACCTTCATTACACGATTTATTAGGAGTGGATTAAGCTAATTCGTCCAGAGACACTGTAACCTTGAGCTTGTGACAAAAACAGCATATCAAACCTTATCAAATGCCTTCGAGATATCTAGGGCTACAGCCTGAGCTTTGCCGTTTTCATCTAAAGCTTGATAGACAAATTCAGTGATAGCTATAAACACATCAGAAACGGAAGCCATATTGTTTATCCGGAAGGAAGGCCTTGTAAAGTGAGATGCTTAACCAATTTGGTATTGATTAGAGGGTCTAGCACTTTACCAAAAAGAAGTAAAGGACTGATAAAGCAATAATTCAAGGGATCAGAATGTTCCACAGAGTTCTTAAAGAAATATAGAGGACTTCCAAAACGCTCAAAAGCAAGAAGCATTTATTATAACGTTTGGAGCCAGTTCAGGAATACGTTTCTTTATGAAAATTGTATGGTTACCGTCGAATCTACAAGCCTTGTGGTGATCTATTTTAAAAATGATAGCAGAAACCATGCACGGAGTTATGTACATATCACTCAGTAGAGACAGTCTTCTAGTTGAAAAATAGGGCAAAGATACTACTGATGAGTAGGGAGTGAGGTTGGAAGAGAATTTTCAAGCAACGCATTCTGCTTTATCTACAGTAGATGACAATGCTTCAAACTAAGTGACTGAGGATTTGCTTTAGTTCTGTACACTCTTACTGCGCTGCCAGTAATCTCTAGAACCAAACTTGTGAGAGATAGGCTATACGGTGTCTCATTCTATCAGCGAATAGTAACTTTGCCACTTTGAGAACACAGTTACACTAATTACAAGCGGTTACAAAGAGACGTCTGTTATAATCGATCTTGTCACGTTGGTATACTCGAAAGAAGTGATTCCTGTGGGCCACTGAGGCTGAACAGGCTGAAAATACTCAAGAAGATTGTGGTTTCACTTGTTATTTCCGCGCTGGCAAGAAAGCTTCAATAGCGGTTTTTATTCGGGAAGAGACCTCAATGGTACATTTCTCAACAACATGATTAAAAGTATAATTCCAAGGGGCATCGTGAATAAAATGACAAAATGTAAATATACTAAGGTTTTTTGCATTTCAATTTTCAATGAAAACTATCTTTTTTGTTTTGTTTAAATTTTGCCACGTCTTTAACGAACTCTAGCATAGAACATATTTCAAATTTGAGAAGTATAAACATGAGATCTGTTAATAATTCTATGCATTTAACATCTGAACTAATTCTATACATTATCATCTGAACCCAAGGAGCGGTTTTACGAGAAACTCTGCGGTCGATCTATTAAATTGAAAATTTATTGATTTATTGAATATCTATATATATATATATATATATATATATATATATATATATATATATATATATATATATATATATATAGTGAGAGAGAGAAAGAAAGTAAAGTTCTTGACTAAAATAATCTAAACCATTAACCCTGAACAAAAGAACTAGGGAGGGCCGGTTTCCTCCTCCTCTAACAGCTACATATGTATAAACCCCACTAAAGGAGTAGGGTTACATCTGTAGATCGCTTGGAGCATGAAACAGACACTTCCCATCAGTCATTTTATACATATAATCGATATCTAAAAACGCCCTATCACTGATATTGAGCGTCTCCGCCAAATTTTTCAAGAATATATATATATATATAAATATATATATATATATATATATATATATATATATATATATATATATATAAAAGTGAACATTGAAGTCAACACTTAGAGGCGACAGGCTGTTTCATGCTAGACGCAATCATGGCCTGACGATTGCGTCTAACATGAAACAGTTGCCTCTAAGTGTTGACTTCAATGTTCACTTTTATATTTACACACGCTCTATCTCTGATATTGAGTACTATATCCCATAAATATAGCACACCTTAAAAGTATATTTCTTTATATATACATATATATATATATATATATATATATATATATATATATATATTATACTTGTAAATTTGTTCTTCCAATTAATAATTTTTTCCATGTAATTATCGTATCATCGAATTGTTTCAATTCGTTAATAATCGCGAATTCTTCTTCGCTCCATCCCACAAAAATGTGAACTACAAAGAACGAAGTATCTAAAATAATTGGACGTGTTTATGTACTTAAATTATTTCCGATAAAAGTGAAAATGATCTTTCAATCTGATACATTATTTATGAAGCACAAAATTACAGACATCCTCCTATTCTATATCAAACCCCATTCTTGCCAGCAAACGAATGATTAATTGTAATTTTCTATTCTTAAAGAACAAGAAATACAAGAAATATATAAATGCGTTACGATAACCGCTGAGCTGAACCTAATGTGAGTGAATACAGTCCCCAATATCTGCTCTGCGATCTTCTGTTGGGCTAATGGTCATGGTAATGCTGAAATTAACCATTTCCCTATACGTAAACATTTGGTATTCATTGATTGAACAGTTAATATTACTGTCAGTTGAAATTTATTAAATCTTTATGTTAAAACAGTTTTTGGATAAATAAATAGCCCTCCACTGTTACTGTTCTTTCTAATATTGATGAAAGTTTTCTTCCTAACTTTTTGTTTTTAGTAGTGTAGAAAGTAAACATCTTGATTATGCCACTATTTTCTCTTCTGATTACATCTGCTGTCTATTTTAGTTGTTTCTTCCTTTGGAATTCTTCAAGTGATGTTGGTTTTGTTATTTGCCGTATAGCGAGATTCGCATGTCGAATTCCAGCCAAGGCCGTTCCGTCCGCTTTCGCGCAAATAATCTAGGAAATTTATGAATCCATCTCTTCTTTCTCCAGCTATAGGTTAATAGCAGGGCAGACTTCCAGGGACTTAACGTATAATATAAGAGCTTTTTTCACTCACGCACTTAATCAATCACTTACACGCACATATAGAGAGAGATAAAAATATGTGTGTAATATATATAGATAGATAGGTAAGAATATGTGTATAAACTCTAGTTATTTGAATACTCTATGCAGAAAAGTACCTAAATTAATTACCTAAATCCATATATATTTCCCATGTTTGGGCAAGATTTGATATTTAATTTATATTTTATCCCAATTCATCTTCTCTGGATATAGAAACTACATCAAAAAGATATCAACATAAATGCTTCTTATTTGTTCTTTATCGTATCATTCTGTAAGTTTTTAATCTATATTTGATTCTAATTTATACTGTCCGAACATGAAAACTACATCAAAAGCACATCAACATAAACGTTTCTTGTTTGTTCCTTATATTATCATTCTGTTGGGTAAAAACTATATATTTAATCCATATTTCATCCCAGTTGAGCTTGTCCGAACATAAAAACTACATAAAAAAGGATATTCACATAAACTTTTCCTATTTTTTCTTTATCCTATCATATATATATATATATATATATATATATATATATATAAACAATGTCTTAAACTGAATCAACATGTTGTCAAAAAATCAATTGTTGTCAAAACTTATTTTTTTAATATTAAAACTCATCCAATACAAAGTCCGAGAGCCCTTTAAAGTAGAGGGTTATTGTTAAAATGCTAACGATGAATGTGGTGTATAATATGAACGATAAGAGAGCTAGATTGTGAGGAAAAGGAGGATAGATAACGATACTCCCTTGACTTGAAGTATACTTTCCATTATTTATTAAGGCGGATATGTATAGAAAGTGCACTAATTTCTGACTCTTCCACAGAAAATGTACGTCCACGATCATACATCATATTGCCTTTCTTAAAAAATTGCTGCTATTACAGAGTGGTTTATTTAAAAACAACGACAAAAACAGAAATTGAATAATGTCGGCTAGGTTTTGCTCCGAGAGAAATTTCAAATTTAAAGTTAAGTGTCGCTGCATCTTCAGCGTTTCTCTTGATGTATACCTAAAACTGATTCTATCAGTAAAAATATTATTTAGCCTGAAGAAGCCTTTTTGAAGCACGAAATGCGACACACCAAATTTTTCCATTTTGTCATACAGTTCGCCTCCGCACATACATATATATATGTATGTGTGTGTGTGTGTGTGTGTCTGCGCGCGCGCGTGTGTGTGTATTTATAGTCCTAAGTACGTACGTGGGCTCACATGAATATAAAATGGCGTGTCTACAATCATAAATAAATTTCATGCATTAAAGAGAACATTTAATCAGTTCAAATTAATTAATTTTATTAATTTAAATTTCTTTTTTTTTTTTTTTTAATCATTATTCTGGCGAGAAACTTATCTGTAAGTGTCTTTTGAAGCTGTCCACTCATTTTTATTCGAAGTCGTTTTTCAATTCAGTTTCGTCTCCGCCGTCTTCAGGCTTAATAGCCGATGATTACTTAATAGCCGCAGTTACTCAAGGCAGTGGCCAGTTCCCCAGCACTCTTTAATAATAGATTGTATATCCACTGTTAAAGATGCTGGAAAAATAATCGACTCATTATGTTACTCCAAGAAGCACCTGACTTCTTTTGCCATGTTTTATCTTTACAGGTTCTAAATTAGTCCAAAAATTGAGTTTTACTGCCTTATCTGGACTCGAGATGCTCACTCCTCCCTTTCCGGACGATAGTTGAAAATCCTTTACGCAGTCTTTAAGAGGAGAGAAACTAATTCTCTAGTGAGCAGCCTGTTTTCCACAGACAACGTCGCAAGCTTATCTTTATTCTATCGCTGTTTCTATGGCAAATGTTCAGATGAGGTCCATTCTTTTTTAAGGTCTAAATTGTTCACCAGTTTATACCTTTACGGCTAGGACACGCGATGCTTCGTACATGGTGTCGAATCACCTTTTTTCCCCCCGCGTTCCAAATGTAAGGGGAAAGTTCCATTCAGACAGTTTTTCCCCCAAAATGATACTTTGTGGAACAGACTCCCCACGCAGATGCTTTCCTACAATCTTAACCTTTTCAATTCAAGGGTCTATTGTTATCTATCCTCCTTATCCTCATAATCTTCACTTACTTCTAATGTCTCTTACATTCTTATTCCATTACATTCGTAATAACCATTTTAATATTAATCCTCTACCTTAGTTGTCTCTCTAGTCTTGTACTGGGGGAAATTTAGTATTAAAAAATTTCAAATACAAATAACAGAAGACTAAATGTATGGTATACATTTTAAGTGGCATCGAAATAATGAAAAACATTTGTCGGAAGGTACATTTGGAAGGTACTAAAAAACTGAAAAATGACATTCGAAACAAAGTAAATAACGATGGACTGTTATGCAGTGTTTACTTTCCTATGGAGAAGTAAAATATGCACAAATAAAAGAACAAAAAGAACTGTGCTTCTCCCGACAAAATTTGAGAATACCATGAATAGGCCATTCGATAAATGACGAAATTCTAAGGAGAATGTTAAATACAAAGAGACTGTCGAGAACAATCAGAAAGAGATCGCTGAAATTCTTAGAAAAGATAATAAGTTTTAAAAAAATTGCTTGGAGAATTTAATCCTCACTGGACACACTTAAAACAATAAAAGTGGAAAAAAAGCAGCAGGTTACATTGACAGGTTCGGCAAATGGATAGGGGAACAATTACTGCAATTGTCTTAAAGAATTAAATAATGCTGAGAACAAGAAAAATATGAAGCTGTGAAGAGCCATGTTTACCAAAGTCCTGAAGGGACAGGGCATAGGAAAAGAGAGGAATATAAAGATATTTGGTCAGTGAATGTTGTACAGAAATAACGAAAGTTGTGTTCTCAGAGAGTAAAAATCATTTAATGGAACACGCCCAGTGTTAGAAAAATAAATAATTTTAGCTTATTATTATGTTCTCGACGTTTGGATAAATGAAAGCCTTAATAGGCAATAAAATACACTCACACAATGTTCTTATGATGGTTCTATTACTAAGCATTGGCTTGCATTGTCATTGAGAACATTTTGAAGATAAATTTTCACCGTCATCGCTTATTAATGTTCGAGCCAAGGAAATAGCCGGGATTTAGATTACTGATTTTCACGGCATTCAAACATTCGCCATTTATAAGACTTAAATGATAGTTTTCTAACTTCCATTTTCATTTTGTGTAAACATTTAGAGTATCTGCAATTATTCGCCTATAGTCTTGTGTTTAATCCTTTATATGCGCTATCCTTTCAGTATGTGGCAATGAAAGTCAAGATTCGCCAATAGAACGACATCTGTCAGTTCAAGTCTCTTCTTCAGCTGTGAAGAGTTTTACATGATACATTACTGAATAAAAGATTAGACATTGCATAGCAGTTCAGCAATTTTCCTTTATTTCTAATCTAATTTCTTTGTTTAGTTTCTGTATTTAAAATTTTTCTATTCCTATGTCTCCTCAGATTTCTATGTCGTATTTTTGTCTCACCAGATGGTTAAATGTCTGTTCCTGCTATACAGAAAACCACTCAACTATCTTTCCCCAGAAGTCATAGTATTAATAATAATAAAGTTAGAAAAAATACTGACAAATTATTACAAAGAAGCTTGCTGTTTTATAGATCTAAAGAGAGATAGATCGCCCATGTATTTGTTATTTTACGAAGCGTAGCTTTGTTTTTGCACAAAATTAGACATGTTGGACACCCATTAAGAAATGAACTTATTCCTTATTGATCTAGAAGTTTACCTCACTGATCAGGACAATACGATGACGTGCCCTAGATAATCCCGTGTAGTTTTATTTGCCTTAAGTGGGTGTGTCACCTAATTTTAATCAACATTCACGATGTCATCAATTCTCAAGTTGGTATCTATACTGATGACGCAACTATTTACTCCTGTCTTAATGGTAAGTCTGATCAGTTCAATAATGTCAAATTGGAAGATGATCTAAAAAATGACCGACAATCTGTTTTTAACCGGGGCAAGAAATGGCTTGTTAATTTCAAGGACTCCAGAACAAAACTGCTCTCTATTAATTGTCCTCCTACTCCAGGAGAGTGCACCTTCTTGGGTTAACGTTTTCCGGAAAGTGGAAAGATTAAACTCAATTGCTAGGTTTGCCGATAGGAAAGTTAGTTCACTGTGCCGTGCTAGACAATTTATTTTTCTCGACAGAATCTTACACATTTATAAGTCTACTCTTTGTCCAAGCATTGAATATCTCTACCATATGTGGTCCGGTCCTTCTATTATGTATTTAGAAATACTTGATAAAATTCAAAGAAGAATCTGCAATGTTATCGGTCCTGGTCTGTCATCTCGGCTTCAGTCACTTTCCCACCACCATAACGTAGTTCCCATGTGTTAACTATTTTCATAGTAATTGTTATGACCTTTCCTCTTTGGGAACTAGACTTTATGAATTTAAGCGCAGTACTAGATTGACGGCAAAGTCTCATCATTTTACAGTTGAAATGGCTATATGTAACCGTAAGTTCTATACTAATAGTTTCTTCTCTCGTATTTCTCGCCAGTGGAACTCACTCCCGGCTTGTTTTCCACTCACTTTGATCTTCAAAACTTTAAATACAATTATCTTCTGTCTTCCTAATTCCTGTTCTTTTATTGTTCTCTCTCCTTAATCATGTTTTCATTTTCTCATATTCGCTCACACTCAGTAACCTCTTACCTTTTAGTGGCTTTATTGACTTTCTTGAGGTGAAATGAATTTTAAAAAGTTATTACAGAAATAAGAAGTACACGAATTGACTGCGAATGCTGAGGGAATGCAAAGTCTAACCAAATAAATATATAGTCATTGCTTTGAAAATAAACAGTCAAAATCTGTTTCTTTTTTAACCTGGAGTCAACTGCTGATTTTGAAAGTCACCAACATGCTGTTACATCAATCTCTAAGCAAACTCATAGATAGATAGATAGATAGATAGATAGATAGATAGATAGATAGATAGATGGTAATGGTTATATTAGCCATATTAGGAAACATTCGGCATTCATTGACAGGACAGTTAGAGTTACCGTCGGTTGGAATTTATAAAACATTTCTGGGATAGATAATGAGGAAGGCAGGAAATAGTAACACTCATGGGAAATATTGAAAGCAATAGTGACAGTGGTGGTGGGTCTGCGGGTAATGGTAATGGTAATTAGCATGTTCTTTATAAGGAAACTTTCAGCTTGCATTGACGAATCAGACAATTGAGATTTATAAGAGTTGGATGTCATTCATGATAGATAGATAGATAGATAGATAGATAGATAGATAGATAGATAGATAGATAGATAGATAGATATTTTTGTCATAGGAAATCTTGGGACACAAATAAAAATAGTTAAGGGAGAGTGGTGTTTTCAAGAAATCAATCCCCTAGTTTCTTTGTCAAGCCGTCATCGTGTGTTAATGACGAGAAATTTAGTCAAGTTACCTCACGGTAGCACAGAGCGCAAGGTATAGTGAATTCATGCGTTCCCCAAGGCATTGTTACGAACAGAACCTAAAATGCTAAACCCAAAACCAGAATTAGGAGTGTTAGCTGAATATGCTTACCTGGCTCGTCACAGTACAGCATGTTGAGCAAGAAACTGTCTCGAGGGGAATACGTTTGTTTATTTCGTTCCCAAGCACTGAAGAATCACAGACTGAATTACTCGACGGAAAGCGTGAGCTGGCGAAGTCTGCTTGGACAGCCATGTTTCAAAGAATGCCTCCTGCCTGTTAAACGAAATTGTACCGAGACAATCCAAATTTCAGGCTTCATTGAATAGTAGACTATTAGTGATCATTGATGCTTGACATCACTTTAATTAGAATAAGTACGAGACCGATTGGTGTTAGACAACGTATACAGTTATATAAAATCTATGTCGTGTAAAAGAGGATAATACGATAGATAGATAGATAGATAGATAGATAGATAGATAGATAGATAGATAGATAGATAGATAGATAGATAGATAGATCACTGACCGTTGTCATTCTTTTGAGTACTGATGAGAACTTCTTTCAAAGTCTCTTGTTTAAGGTAGTGGGGAAAGTTAACATCTTGATTATATCATAATTTTCTATTAGTTACACGTGCTACTCATTTTTCTTCTTTGACATGTGCTGCCAATTTCTGTTGTTGGACGTGTTCAAGTGATGTCGTTTTCTTGTTTTGTAAAGTTATTTGTGATTTTGCTGCACCGAACTATAAGGTCTGATGATGTATGGCTTTCTTTAAGACAAGGATGCTGGAAGCCATTTTAATCAGTGATGTAAGAAAACGGCTGTATGATGACAATACTTTAGGTATTTCTAGACTAGTAGGACGCCATATATAAGTTCCATAAGAGTCTAGATCTGGTGAGGCGATTAAAGAGCATCACTTGAATTCTCAAGTTAATATTTTGCTTTTGTACCTTATTGCAATGTTGGACAAATACTCTTGCTGTAACCTCCTGTTCAATTTTCTTTTTCTTATACTAAATTTTTTATAATTGATCTATACATCGAAGTATTCTGAATATTTAGTATGAATTCAAGGTAGGTGCAGTCACAATTCACATTCCAAGCCCATACACACACACACACATATATATATATATATATATATATATATATATATATATATATATATATATATAATATAACATATATATATATATATATATCGACATCCCTGTGTTGTCTTTTGAGGAAGTAGCTTCGGATCGTATCAAGTGAATGAGTGTGTGCATGAAAGGCGTTACAAGCTTTGAGAGATCACGCATTGCACATTTATTACAGAAAAAAAAAACATTGAACGCTCTAATATTCCAGCAGCATTCACAAAGGGTAATATTCCTTGGCAAATGTGTGGAATGTTGTTGGGGTTGCAAGCTGGCCTTAAAAGTCATCGAAGACACAAAGTCAGGTCCCAAAGGTGAAACATGCTACTGAACCCTCATACATCGAAAACTATGGGATAGATAGATAGATAGATAGATAGATAGATAGATAGATAGATAGATAGATAGATAGATAGATAGATAGATAGATTTATTATCTGTACATAAATTGAAACATATATTGAGTATGTTAAGATTTTATTTTCCGTTAGTGCATATATACACTGTGGTGTGCGTGATTGAATAGTGTAGCGGTTATCGGCGCGGAAAGTTGAATCGACGTGTCGTGTATAAATCCCGAGTTCTTTGCGTTTACTTTTGCACAAATACCCTTGGAAAAGGTGTGAATTAATCTCTTCTCCCACAGTTATGGAATAAATCGACAAGTCAGTCTAGCATTGGTTAACCAGTAGGAGAAAGAGAGCTGAATTCAAAACCGGTTAGACAAAAGAAATCACAGCAGCAACGCCTCTATACACCACAGAAAAAAATTAATCTAAAAAATCAAGTCATATTCTTAAATAGCCTCAACAGATTGAGACTTACATGGCACCAAACTTATTCAAAAGTATCTAAACTGTCAGCTGTATACAATCGCTTTCAGTTATTGAAAATGGCTTCGAACGAATGAAGCCAACTTTTAGTGAGGACCATACTTATACGAAACTTGTGGACTGGTACTACAGAATCACTAACAAAGAACTGTACTAAACAACAGAAACCACATCACAAGAGGACTTTCAACTACAGTATCAACTAAAATCGATAGTACATGTAACGTGAAGAGAAAATAATTATACAATGAACATGTTGATGTTCCACAAAACTTCAAAAGTTAGGAAGAAAGGTTACATAAATACTGGTAAGGACTGGAAATAACAATAACAATTACTGAACTTGATAAATCTATTTTCCTGAAAAATTGTTTTAAGAGAAAGATTTTATAAATTTCAACCGAAAGTAACATTGGCTGCACGGTTAGTGAATGCCGAATATTTCCTTATAAGGAAATGGCTAATATTATCATTACCATCCTAATCTGTTTCCATCTATCTCAGTTTGTTTACATTTTTACTCTCTATCCGAGTCTTTTTATATCTATCTACAGTATGTATAGATCTGTCTATCTCAGTTGTTTTTTCCTTATCTTAGTCTATATCACGATATATAATTATGCATTTCAAATTCTTCATCTCTCTCTCTCTCTCTCTCTCTCTCTCTCTCTCTCTCTATCTATCTATCTATCTATCTATCTATTTGTTTTTCTCAATTTTCATATTTATCTTTATCTATTTCTCTAAATATGTTCATATATGTCTCTGTCTAATTTTGCCGTGTCATTATTCTTCATATTTCAATATTGCTGCAATATAATATAATGTAAGTAATGCACGCGTCGTTGCTTTACTTAGTTTCTTATATTATCTATCGATATTACTTATATTGCAATATAAAATAATTTTATAATTTTATCCTATTTATCTGTAGTAGTTTTTAATAATATAGTTTTTGGCTATTATTTTACACTTTCGACCTTGGCGTGTAACGCATATACATCGTCAGCAACGATAAAATTAACAAGAAAATGCTCGATGGTAATGCTACTATTTACAAATTTTCTTTTCAGCGTTTTACAATATTTATAGTAAATGAAATGTTAATTGGCAATGCTTCACACACTAAAATTGTTATGTTAAATAAGCATGTTTCTAGCTGTTTTTTTCCACTTTTGCACAATAAAATATGTTATTAGATCAATTACAGAACACGATCATGATGCTTGTTACTGATCAAATAATATAAGTATGTCAGAACTAAGACCACGTAAAAATCAAATGCTCATTTTTATGCCGGCCGCAGTATCCATCTAGAAAATTCATTGCATTGGACAATTTTATTTCGTTTTTATTTATTTATTTATTTATCTATCTATCTATCTATCTATCTATCTATCTATATATATATATATATATATATATATATATATATATATATATATATTGTATGAAGAAAAAAAGAAATGCCTTCCTTCTTCCAATTGACCGTTATATAATAATTTTTGCTTTTAGTGGAAACTCATATTTGAGTAGACGATTCGCTTATTTTAAACAGTATATTTATTTTCGTCTACCGGCCTGAATATTCGAGAAATCCGGACAGCGCATATTTTTCTTTAATAAGATTTCTCGAATATTCAGACCGGTAAAGGAAAATAAATACACGGATTTAAAACAATAGTTCACGTCTAACTCCAGATTTGTCTGTCAGATCTTGATAGTTTTATGGCTTTAATTCTCACCCCATATCCCAATGTAGAGGCCTTGTGCCTAACTAAGTTTAGTTTAATCTTCGAATTTGTTTTGCTTTTTGTTGTAACTTTCAGATAATTATTCTAGGACCGTTAACAAACTAGTGTGGATCAGAAACAATAAGCCTTCTCTGGTAGTTTCTTTTAACTGGGTGTAATGTGTATCTGCAGGGAATGAGAAATCGGAGAATCGAGTTCGAATTCCAGTCACGTTAGTTACATTCACTTATGCGCAAATATCCTTGAAAAATTTATGAATCCCGCCCCAGTTATGGGTTGAATAGCAGGACACATTGAGTCCTATAGTTACCTTGGTTGGCAACCAGTCTATCGCAGGAAGAAACGGTAAACTACTGAGGGAAAATCTTCTGTCTAGTAAGTCATGAATCAAAAGAGACATGATCGTCCAAGCGTGTATCACGTATAACAACGTCTCAGGTCTCGTCACGTCTATCTTACCGTGACAGCAATTAAGCCATGAAGCCTTTCTTAATGGACCTCTTTCAAATGTACCAAGTAGTTATATTTTCTTCTCCAATTTTCAAGACGACACCGTCTGTTTTCGTCTTATACACATCATAATTACTAGTTTGGTTTCATTTATTTATGATATTTTGAAAGAGCGGTAGGAACTGAGTGTGAAAGTAGTACACCAACAGATGAAACTGGGATACAAATCTGTTATCTCCAATACGCTCATCATGGCACTCAGTCTGATAAGGGAAAAGCAAGCACAAGCATCACGGCAAAATGTGTGTGATAGTGCGAGAGGTTTGATAAAATCAGCGCGTAACTTTGCACGTGGGACTCCAGTTAGAAATATCTTCAAATCGGGTAATCTCGTCCGCTCACATGGTTCCCGATTGTTGTCAACTATCTAGATGTGACTTAAAATTTGTCTTGGCAGCCTTATCCTTCAAATTAAAAAAAAATCTATCGACACCCAGCTATGATGATCCTTCATGATGCTCTTTCTCATGAATGCATAATGCGCCAGCACCTAGGAGACATGCCCAACTGATTAACATCAGGCAAATGCCAAGCCCATTCGTGGGATTTATCGGGTATTTACTGTAGCCCAACTTAATGTATTAACACAAAATATGTATACATGCTAAGACCTCCAATCAGTTAAGATCAGAAACTATCAGAGTTATGCCTGGTGTAGCATCAGGGTGTTATTATTATTATTATTATTATTATTATTATTATTATTATTAGTAGTAGTAGTAGTAGTAGTAGTAGTAGTAGTAGTAGTAGATGCCTAAATACCGGTCAGAATTATTAATAAAGTCATTCTTAATAAATAATTTGTCGTCTTTCTGTATTTTTTCTTGCTATAGTGACAGATCGAATCTTTCTTTTTAACAAAAATCTGTATTCTATGCGATTGCTTTTTTTTATATATAATTACAAGAGGACGCGGTTATGAAAAAGAAATAGGATAACATTATCCCTTGTCAGAAACTCTCCCCCTTACGTGATTATCCATCTAAATGCTAGGCGTCGTCTTTCCATCCCTTGATATTGAAAAACGTTGAACCGAGAAACACGGATATTCTTCTGATATTCGTTGCGATAGACCATTTGCAAGATGGCTGACAAGATGGCTCTTGTAGTCAATTGCCGTGTAATTCATTTAAAAGAGGCATTCATCGAATGTGCGCTGAAGCAAGGCTCTCCTTTTAAGACCGACGGCCACAGTTCTGTCGCTCTTCTACATTCATCGCTTCTCTTTGTTCAATGTCTCGAGACCAAACTGGCAACCGATTCTTTCAAATGTACCCACTGGCATGACCAGTGGCCTGATATCAGAATGATATCTGATAACGGCTACAGATGTGCGCTTACGCTTAAACGCAGACGCGTAAACTTATAAAGACACATCAAAACAGAGATTCCCACACTTCCCGTAAAGCGATGTTTAACGTGTTAATATTTCAAGATAATGCCTGTGAATTCAGTCCTCACTTTATGCATCATTGATACGGTCTCGTGTCTGCTGAAAGCTAGTTTCGTAAATATCAAATTTCGGGGTGCCTGCCATGAAACGATGCATCCATCTATCGGCAGGAAATCATTTGTCCGAAAACTGGCTTCAAAGAAAGCGTTAAATCAAATCTTCACTTAGTCGAATGGTTCATCATCATCATCAATCTCATTACTGATGTTGTCAGCCCATTTTCCTTTATCAGACGCTTCTTTTGCTTAAGATGGGACCTTGTAGGATGGTAGTGGAAAGATTGTTGGCTACTATGACGTGGCCATATGATTTCAACTTACTCAACTTACTCTTTTTGAAAGATGTTATGCGGCCATACTATAAACCTCTTGTTGTCTCATTGGTGTTTCGTACTGTGTCATTTGCGATGCGGTCTACGTAGCAGATGCCTCGGTTGGTACTGTAGCATCTCATTTCTAATATTTGGATTATGAATGATTCACTTCACTTAAAAAATGAAACCTATAATATTAAAGAAATATTTTATATCTGAATAACGCTTTGAAGTATGCATCATTTAAAAAGTACACCAGTTAATTTGATTTGTGTTCATTTATTTTACCAATTTCAACATTAAATCATCCCGATTTGTTGTTGTCATTCATTTATTACTAGAAATATATAAATAACAATCTAATTCATTCATGGATGGAATGTTTAAATGATACATATTTTTAAAATTCATTATTCAGATATAAAATGTTATCTAATTATATTTTATTTTCGTTGACCATTGCGACAAAATATTAAGCAACATTATTATGCAAATGAAAATTCAGTGATGAATTTATAGAAAAGAACTTATTGTACCTAAATAAACAACAATTTAATTAACTTGTCATTTTTAAATAATACAGAATAAAAAAAAAATTATTCAAATATAAAAGATATCTTTCTGTAATTTTTACGTTTTGATTTTTCGGTGAAGTTATATTTTATTCAATGCTTTCAGTGACTCCAATTTTCAGGCAAATGAAATTCCCGCTATGTGCACAATGTTGATATCAGATTGATTTCTCTTGAAGCACTTGTCAGTCAAGATGGTCTTATCCCAGATGAGGTTAACTTACTTACTTATTATTATTATTATTATTATTATTATTATTATTATTATTATTATTATCTCCTTTGATTTCTTGTGTATACTCATTTCTTTCCGGGTCCCAACCAGATACCTAAGGTCAGAGATGGCATCATGACATTTCCACTGAGCATTTTTTGAAGAAAAAAAATAAGACCCCACATATTTTACATAGATAATGACCTTTGTAAGTTGTGGGGTGTAATTGTGAGTACATTTTTTTTCTTTAGTGCTTGAGTTACGAGGAATCCCTTCACTGAGTCTATCGGAACCTTTTCCAGTCAACTCGAGGGCTTCAACTACAACTGGAACTCACTATTATTATTATTATTATTATTATTATTATTATTATTATTATTATTATTTCCTTGGATTTCTGTTGCATACACATTTCCTTCCGGGTCCCAACCAGAGACCTAAGATCAAAAATGGCTTCATGACATTTTCCACTGATCATTTTTGTAAAAAACAAGTAAGATCCTACACATTTTACATAGTTAAAGTTCTTCGTAATGTGTGAGCTGTAGTTGTGAGTGCAATTTTTTTGTATTTCTTTAAGGCGTGTGCTACCAGGAGTCCCTTCAATGTGTCTATCGGAACCTTTTCCAATCAATCCGAGGGCTTCAGCTACAAATGGAATTATTGATGTTTTTATGTGCCACATTTTTTAGATTTCCACTTCAAGACCCTTGTATTTTGATAGTTTTTTGAAGATCTTCGAAGATACATTACAACTTGCAGTGACTTCCACGTCAATATGAAATCATGTTCTGTTTTCGTGGTCTTTGATCACGATGTATGGGCGATTCATTTTGATTGTTCTGGCTGTGCGTATTATAAAAATTTCCCATAAAATTCTTACAGGTCCTCTCTCTGTAACTAGGTCTGGGTGATGTTCTTAGCAGTTCCTTGCAGTTTCCTTCCCGTAAAAGTTGTATATTTTCCATTGCAGATATTGGCCCACTCTATCATGCCAAGTTTTATCTGCAGTGGGCGCTAACGCCGTGCAACCTGATACAACATGGTCAATTATTTCTGTATATTTATCACAGAATCTATATTTCAAGTTAACACACACTCAGTATGTGTGCTTGGTATTATTATCAATATTTCCACTCAATTTTTCAGGGTTTTTTTTTTCAAACCAGTAGCTTCTGTTGGTTTTCACTGAGTCAAAATCTCCTCAATACTTTCTGACTCTCATCAGTATTCTCGTAGATTTTAGCAATATTCTTCTCTCAATATCCAGCTTGTCTTACTTATTTTCTTCCTTTTTCTTTCGAACTGTTCCCAGCAATCTGATAACAATTGTTACAATTATGGCTTTCACGTTCTACACTTTCTTCTGCAACCTTACAAAGTCGAGATATCTTTTTTAGCTTTTCAATTTCCTTTAGATCTCTTCTGCGGTCTGGAGAACAGCAAAATCTATGATCTGACACATTTTTATTATTATTATTTATAATGTAGAACTAACGTTTCTATTATTATTACTACTGCTAACAATAACACTAGCAATAGCATTAATTATAAGAGGATTTTGTGAGAACATTTTCCTTAGTGAATAATTTAGTTTACTTTGCTCATTTTTTTTTAAATAATCATTATCAATTTCCCCGTTCCACAATCCAAGCTAAAATGAGGAGAGGCAAAATTGTTGATTAACAATTTTTATTTTTTTATTTGAGTTATAGAGGGCGCGAAAGTTGGCTAAACAGAAAATTTTAAAAGAAACGGAAGAAAGAAAGAAAGAAAGAAAGAAAGAAAGAAAGAAAGAAAGAAAGAAAGAAAGAAAAAAAAACCCAGTTTATCGGACTAAAGGGAATGTTTGAAAGTAATCAAAATTTAGTTTTAATTAATTTGAATTTAATCAAAACCGCCCAATCCTTTCGAAGGTGAAACAAGTTTGAAATCTTTGTTTCTAGTTTCTTAGACATTGAAAATGTCTTCTATACCCAGAAGTGAGGTTATGAGGACCAGGAGTGGCTTAATAGATAACGATATTGGTTTAGTTTCTGTAAAACACAAGCGATGCTTGATTATATATTTACAAATATCTTATAACTTGACATACAATTCGAGGTATGGTTTAGTGGTATAGCAACGTTTGTTGTTCTTTTAAGTTTATTCAATGGCTCACTTTTTATTTTTGATCACATCATTTCGTTTGATTCCCTCTTCTGCATCCCTGGTATCATCTTGCTTGTTTGAGTTATTAAATTTAATTTTGTAGCTTAGTAAACCGGGTGATGTACACTGAGAGTGTATTGCAAATGATTTACAATGAAAATGCTTTGCAGATGATTCTACTATGAAAATGTTTTGCAAATTATTTACCATGAAAATACAATGCAACTGATAAGACTATGAAAATGCTTTGTAGATAGGCTTACTACGAATATGTAAATACTGATTTATGAAATCTTTCTTTGATGCAAAATGAGCAGCTAAGCAGAATTATAAGCAAATAATTCTGTTCAAAGCATTTTTGTGGAGATTATAAAAGCCAACAAAGGAGTGAATAAATAGACAAACGAAGAGAGAGCGATGTCTAAGATTGAATAATCAGCCTCATATCACCGAACATCACTTGAACAATCGTTGATATCATTACCACGATTGTATAAAGTAAACTTACTACTTTTATCTAGAGATCAAACATTCCATGTGATTTTCGATGTTTTCTTTTTTTATTAATGTTAAATAAAGATAAACACTACAAACAGCATTTTTTCAGCAACATGTAACCTACAATGGGTCCTTGCTCAATTGGTTAGGAAACGCAAGAGGACTGCGAATGATTTTATCTCGGCCTGAAGCGATTTTTAGTTTTGTGACAACCAACAGTAAAATCGAGATATGATAATTTCAAAGTAACCACCCGACACGACAACACGAACTTACATGTGAAGGTGTGATACTTTAAAAACAGACAGTGCACGTGAAGAGACCATATTTGGAAATCGATGAAATTGACATAGTACAAAAAAACTATTTGATAATGGCTTATGAAATCGAAAGTTCTCAGGCATTGAGCAATTTATATTTAAACTTCCATCGGTAAACGGGAAAATAGTCCGAAATATAGAAAAATAATTTAAAATACTTTGGTTTCTAATCCAACTATATATGTGTATATATAATAATAATATAAATAGTTATACTCGTTTGGAAAAAAACTTAGGTATTTTGGCTTGTAATTGAACAAACCAATGCCCAAGGGGAAATAATGAATAAAAAAGAAAGAACTAAGACCATGAAATTGAGGCGAAAACAATCATCCAGAATCCAAGCTCAGAGTCCAAAGAAAAAAACCTCCAAAACGAGTAAAGCAAAAGTAACTACGTAAATTGCTCAATACACCACCAGGCTCTTTAGGTTCATATATATATATATATATATATATATATATATGTATGTATGTGTGTGTGTGTGTGTGTGTGTGTAATGGGGGAAATGGATACATGCTTGTGTATGTTTGCGTGGGTTATTTTCACTGTAAATCACATACTAGCATAATCTTTTCTACAATTCTAATGCTTTCCCAGCAAGCATGATCTGGATTTAAATCAATTCTTCGTAACTATGAAGATAAGAGAACAAGGGTAATCTGTATCGCTGACTTTATCTTAATATGAAAAAATATTGCCTCGTTATTATTATTTTATAGTTTGTTTTTTTTTAATATTTTTTGACTGCCTCTGAACTTCTCGCTCTGTCCTCCTACTCGTGTCTTCTCTCTCAAATGACGATGTGTATTCTTTTATGTAAAAACCCAAACCCTGTCAAAAGTGATGTATGGACTCGCTTTGACGATTAATTTACGTTCGCTTAGGCTCTTTGGTTTCACGGGCATATGGCACGTTTTTTTCTGATAAAACACTTTCTTGAAAACTATTCTTCTTATAAGACTATCGGCAAATATGCTTTTATGCAAGCATTTTACACGGCCTATTGGTTTTGACTGAGCTTTTCTTTTTTATAAACCCCTTTTCTCCAAAATTATGCAGCTTAAGATACGTCTCGAATCTACTGAATAGGAATTAATAAAAACAATTCACTCTCAAGAGACAAGTGCTTTAGGCCGAAGTAGTAATTCATTACTTGTCATCATCTTCCCCGTACTTGGCGAGTGTAGCGAATGTAGCGAGTGGGTATTAACTTGGCTTACCCAGTTATCGCTAAGTTAATATTCGAGTTCGATTCCCTTAAATCATCTAATTTCTCAAAACTAATTAACTTTCTCAATTAGTTCTTTTTCTATATTCGATTCCAGTAATTATTAAATGCAATCAAGCCTTCTCTCTATAACCGATCCTTTATACATTTATATCTGTTGTTGTCCATTGTCAAGCCTCCTTGGAGATCTACTCGTTTTACACGAGTGGACTACCAGTTACCTTGTCAAATATCTCCTTAGGCTATCTTGCGTTTTATCCCCCTTTAGTAAAACAGAGGGCAATAAAATTTTATTTTTAATTTTAATTTTTTTACAATTCAACATAATGTACATTCATGAACGCGTAAAGTCAAAATAGTCTCATATAGAAAGTTTCAGTTTCCTCTGACTTTTTCCGTTCTAAATACAACGTAAATTCAGGGCTTTTCCTCATTTTTACAGTCACTATTCGTTGTATTATGCAAAAATTTGGTTTAATTTTCTCTTTTTCTCTTTTGACAAATGCAAAAAAAAATTCCTTTTTTGTTGCTGATTCTACACACGTTAAAAGCCTTTTTGTTTTTATTTGTAATCTAGAGCTCCACCTATCCTCTGTCCTTCCTTCTCTTCTTGACTGGCGAAAACGCTTCGGTGGGCAGCTGAGGACGTGGGCTAGCACAATCAAGGATGACCTAGCAGTACTATCGGGTCCACAAGTAGTTGGTCTTCGACGATGGAATCGCGATTAGCTCGCCATTTCGTGTGGACTGGCTCAGGATCGGCGAGCGTGGGCAGCGATGGTCCGTAATGCTGTACTTGCTCGGGAGGAAGCCGGTTCAACCCGACCAGGGTGAAAACCGATACAAGTCAAGTCTGTCATGCATGTTTCAGCGGCAACCCTCAAGCCTTCACCTTTGCGACTGTCAATCTCGTTCACTCCTCTTCATTCAGAAAGGTTATTTGGAGTGCAAATGCTTTTCCAACTGCCGGAGCTTCATCTGTCATTCACCGAGAAGGTCTCCGTCTCCATTACATTGATTTGTTTATCCTTCACACCGCAGTACGCCATCATAGCTTTCCCTCATCGCTTCCTTTTTCTTACGCAGATCCTTACAAACACCCATAATAGCACTTTTTTAAAAAAATACCATGTCCCTTCAAGTTTTGATCGCTGTGTTGGTGAATTTTACGACATATTCACTCTTGTTGGGATATTTCATGTCGAAATTCGTTTTTTAGTATTGTTGAGTCAAAAAGTAAATATTGGTCGGATTTATACTCGAGTTTACAAGAATCTCCCCAGAAAGTGGTTCTGTGACTGGGAGCCTTAACCCACTGCAGATGATGTAGACAGCGTATTCTAGGCCTCGACGATAGGGCCACAAACTGTTTAAATATGGAGGAAGCTGCCAGTCATAGAGACCAGCAAAAAACCAACAGGCTGGAAGTGTGGCGAGACTGGTCATCTCGCCATTTCTTATCCGGGGAAGAAATCCTCTAGAGATCCGCCTCCTCCTAGAAACTAAGACAAGATATAATAGATCTTGGCTCGCCACAGAATTGACATGAATTCTTGCGAAAGATAGTGGAATAGTTTTATTTAGCCCATCGTTGAGGGTAAGGGTATTAGTACTAAAATGAACACTACACGCTAAGCCGGAATTTGAACTCAATTCGCTGATTCCGCTTTCCACACCGACAATCGTTACGCTAGCCACACACTAAAATAATGCATATGGTGACATTAAGAAAAGTTCCGGTTAGAGACGGCCGCCCGTTGCTTGAATACTTTGAAAAGAACCTTTGTCTCTTACTGATGTTATTTGATCTAATAAATGCTGCAACTCAATTCGATTCAACAGTCAAGGGAATTCTGTTACCAGTGGTTCCGGTAACCTCCTTCCATTATTTTTGTTTCAAACTTAATCTTTGCTTGAACATTCCATCGGTAACACTAAAATGGTCAACAGAGGGGTTATTTTACGCTTTTATTGATTTCTCAACGCACAAATTAGGTAGGTGCACATTTTCAGAAAGCTATCTGATAAACTCACAACATGTAGAAATAATTAATTTTCATTTTTTAATCTAGAAATTTTTCTTAATTGCCGCATTTCTCTTAATACCATCTCTCTTCATGGCGTAAGTAAATATGACTCGCCAGAGATTCCTTTATTAACTGTGAATTGAAATGCATTCTTGAGTAAGATAGTGGAGTGGTTTCCTGTAGCCTTCTTTACGGTTTGGAATTCATAGTTTCCCTTCTCTTAGACGGATTGCCATCCACTGCCAAAAGGCCTAGTCTATCCTTTTTTTAATCTATAATTGAATGAGAAGAGAAGAAATAAATTCATGCTTTTCTCAAGTATATTTGTGCGAAAATCAAGACAACAGACCAGCCTGGAATTTAAACTCGGCTCGCTGATTCCAATTTTCGGACCGATACCCGTTCCACTATCTGCACATCTATTACATTTAAGTAATCCTAATAAACACAAATCGATGAGTGCCCCTCACATATATCGATCTTCTCGACGAGCTATCTTCAATTGTAATCATCCTGCACTAAAGATCAAGGATCAGTAGGATGAACTCTATCCTTGTTATAGTAAATACTATCCTTCGATTCCAATTTGTATTGAGCAATCACTGCAAGGGAGTTGTAGATCTATTACTTTAAACACTTCAAAGGTACCTTTCCATCTAGCGGTGATAAGGGCCCTAGTTCTAACAGCCTGTTATTGTCCCCCAGGGTCACGCATCCTAGTGAGTTAGAATAGTGCGACAATCTTTATAATGGTACGTAAGAGCGCTGTAGAAGTTATATATATATATATATATATATATATATATATATATGTGTGTGTGTGTGTGTGTGTGTGTTGATAAAGATTTAAGTGGAACGGTAAAATTTGAGATAGATAGATAGATAGATAGATAGATAGATAGATAGATAGATAGATAGATATGCTCAGACTGAGATAGATAGACACAGACTTAGATATTTAGTCATTTGTCAGATTTTGGGAAGTTAGGCTGATAACTTTTCTGACTCCCACCTTTTGAAGATAAAAGAAAAGAGGTGTATACAGAAACGCGGACAATTTATCTATCGATAAAATGAGGAGAAAAGGAAGGAATCTTAAGAATTGATCGATATGGAAAGAGGCGAAGAGGTATATAAATGTCGACTTGAGATATCAGGAAAGCGGAGAAGAATGATAAGGACGAGCAGAAGGAGCTAAAAACATCTGCGTGCGTCAAAATGATTGGCTAAAGAACTCGATTGGCGCGAATCTAGAACAGCTTCATCCACATTAATTATGAACTCTATTAGCGCCTTGAGAGGATGGAAAGAATTAATTACAGCCACATCAAAGCGGGGAGTGGATTGCGTCAGTGTGTGCGCGCGCCTGTGTTGGCGGGGAGTTGCGCGCGCACTTTTGCGCACGCCCATGTGCATTTATGTATGTTCATCTGGTGAATCATATTTGCATTGCTGTATATATGCCGCTTCTGGTGCACGCCTCGTTGTGATGCAATAGTGAGCAACCTGGTTACGCAGATTATTACCACATATTGGTGACGTCGATCCTCCCGGTGTGGCCCATACTTGCGTCCTCCTGTGAAACTTGCTGCGCTTAGTAGATAACTACACAGCTCTTTCTAACAGTTAATGAGATTCACTTCGTATGTCACGAGGTCTGCAGGAAGTAATATGATTATAATGAACCAATCTTCCAAGAAACTCAACATCCAAAATGACTGATTTTACCTGGGATTAATTTTGTTATTATTGTCATTAACATTGTCGATTATAATTACTGTTAATACCTGATCTTCTTGTCACCGTAAATTGAAGCAAACGTTCGCAGCATCATATTTTTTACAATGTTAAGTAAATCTTAGACGTGACTTTGAAGTTCACTCGGTTCATTATGGATTTTTCAATGGGGATGGGAAATTTTCTGAAATTAGAAAAATGCGTTACCTGAAAAATTACAATATGAAATATCGGTTTAGCTCTGGTTCGATATTCTTGTGCCTAATGGACACGAGTCATCCACGGACGTCTCAGTATTTTTAACAAATAAATTTTGACTTTCTACTCATTGTCTGCAAGCTTCTTCTTTCATATGGCATATTTTTCATGAGGTGCCCTATCATGGCTCTCCACAGCTTTCTCTCTTGTGTTGCTCTAAGTAACTCTTTCACATTTACAATTCATCTTTGTGTTTTTCTACTACCCATTCAATCAAACTCGACAAGCAGATGACACACTTTTTCCCGATTTTCATTTGCCTTCAATAAGTCCTATGCTTGTTAATGAAACCAAACATTTTATACTGTAAGAAATATCATAGGTCTGACTCGAAGTTTATGTCCTAAGAAGATCGACCTGTGGTGACCCCAATATATACAGAGCTCATCCTAAGATACCAAAATAAGTTTTTACACTCATGGGCACCCTAGAGGATTAGAGGAGGCAAGTGTAACGGCAGGTTCGCCTTAACGGTGACCTCACAGCCCTAGAAGCACACTCGATCTTCAAAGGATGTCAATGTCTGCCCCGAAATGCAAACAGGAAATTGATTTAGAATGTGCATGCATACGTAGAATATATATATATATATATATATATATATATATATATATATATATATATATATATATAGTAATATTTCGAAAAAGCTGAAAGAAACTGTGCCAGAGAATGAAAGGCATAAAATCTGAGCCAGAAAACTGTATCTAGTTTCGTAAACAAAAAGTAAGCAGCATGGCAGAGAGAAATTCCGTTTTTTTTTTACTAGACGAAAAAGTAAATGTGAGGAAAAGTTAAAAAAAATTCTAAGTCTTTTGACAGACGTTATTGGAGCGCTAGGAACGTTTCTGAAGATTCTTGGGAAAAGGATGAACTGAAAATCAAGGGAAATATAAAGACTACCAAGACGAGAAAATTATTCCATCAGCATTTAGTATCCTGAGTACAATCTTCCTCCATCTGATTTGGGTCTTTTTTACGACATTTTTTATGCTTATTCTTCTCACCTCTTTTTATGCACATTCTTTTATAGATGATGACCCCCTCGCTTTTCTCAGTCTGCATTCATTTCATGTTATAGCCAGGGACAGCTCTCTAATAATTCCCTTTGAAGTGTTGTCTTTCGTGTCGGTCAGCTTTACATTTTAAATTATGGAAAGATTTAATTTTAAGTATGTTACCTGTTTCTAACTATTCTTGTTTACAACTATATTGCCATATCTCATTTTTTTTTTTCAATGTTGGAAGATTTGTCTTGCCGGTAACTTTTTTTTCTAATAAGAATGCAGATAGATTGGCCAGTGAGGTTTCCTCTAGAGATTCAATTATGATGAATCTAGGGAATTCACTTTCAACTTATATAACCTCTGAATCAAAATCAAAGAAATTCCCTTTGTGTATTTTGTTTGAATTTGCCATGTGATTTGTTTTTTTATTAGTCCCGTTCTCTACCAACCACCGTGGAATCAAATTTCAATTGTGAATTTACCAAGGAGGCTAATCCATTCGCCTTGGTTGAGGCAGGGATACATCGACCAGTATACTCGCATCGTAAAAGGACTTTGAACCACTGCTAATTTTGTGCTTCAGTACCCCCAAAAAACTGATTCCTTGATATAAAAATGTGGTCAGAGTTTGTTTATTTTTTATTCTTCTCAACTAGATTGATATTCAGCCACCGCTTTCTATCACTTTTAAAATAACGAAGAGTTGAATGCTAGCTCGTCACGATATCTTAATTGTATGGGTGCTAGGGCTTAACATGACCAGCCGGTTGATCAAATCGAGCTTCTCCAGCCTCCAGTCAAGCCCAAAGCGAAGTGTTGCCAGTCACATGACCACTTATACACCCGGGTCATGAACTGCTCAGCCACCAAGTTTCCGTCCTCAGACATTACGGTTCGTCACCTAAACATGTAGCCTTATTGGGGGTGGGGGGTTATCCCTCTGCAGAGGTGCAGTCAGTGTATTCTACAGATGTTCCCAATCTAAATGTGACTCACAATTCACCTTGACCGCCTCATAAAACTTAAAAAACAACCCTCTCAATACCAGGTTATGATACTTCTTCACTACTATTGTACATGAACAGAGTTGCACAGTTCGTCAGCTCTTAGGGGACCTTAGCAACTTATTATGGTCAGGTCAGACAATTAACAAGGTAATCTGTGTGGTGCTGAATGGGAAATTTACTGTAGCCTATATTTATTCACATGACAAAATATGTGCATGTTAATACTTTCAATCAATTATGATCGGAATCCATGAGAGACACGACTAGTGTAGCGTCAGGACATTTATTATTATTAACATTTGCTAAAATTAATTTTTTCTGGCACAGAACCAATAATTCGGTGTATCCAGTATGGATTAAACACACTACAGTATTAAGAGTATAGGACAGGCTTGTTAAACATAGCACACTTTGATTATTATTCTTCACTCATTGAGTTTTCAGTTCTATATTAATAAATACTCAGAAGTTAAGTGACAGCAAGTCTTCTCAGTTTTCCACTATTGCCCTTAGTATTCTCACTGATGGAATAATTTTCTCGTCTGGGTAGTCTTGATTCTTCCCTTGATTTCCAGTTCATCCTTTTTCCAAGGATCTCCAGAACCGTTCCTAGCGCTCTTGTAAAGACTGTCGAAAGAATTTTTTTTTCACTTTCCTTCAGATTTACTTTGTCGTCTAGTGGAAAAAAACTGAATTTATCTCTGTCATATTGCTTACTTTTTGTTTACGAAAACTAGATACAGTTTTTTGGCTGAGATTAGAGGATCCATTTGAATCTCAAAATCTCAGATTTTATGTTTTTCATTCCCTGTGGCAGTTTCTTCCGGTTTGTACACCCAGTTCTTATTACAATTATTATTTCTTTTTTACTACGTCTTTCAGCTGAGACTTAAAGTAAATGAGACTTTCGACATGATGATTTTTCACAGTTACTGGGAACATTGGATTGAAAGAGTTTTCTTTGTGGCAGTTCTCTTTAAGACGATATTTTGTATTTCAGATAAAGATAGATTTACTGGAATTTCCATTATGTATGTATCAGTATCCTTCTAAGTAATTCCTTGTATTCCGATTGCTACTGAAATAATGGTTTTATTTAAATGCCACCTTGTAATTTATATTTCCAGGTCCCTATCTTTGGAGAATTTATCAAATTCTTTTGCTAAAATATTTTCCTCAGATGCTGTCTTATCGACAGCATCTGTCATTTGAAATCTTTTATTTGATTGTCTGATGAAGGGCTTGACGAAAGTAACGCTGCTGGAAATTGTAGTGACTTTTGAAATACAATGTTTTCTATGTGGAGAACGTTTTTGCTATTGCTATTGTTATTATTATTATTATCGGCGTCATTTAACTCTTTTGATTTGTTGTTTGATCCAATCATTTACTAATTTTTCAGATGAGACCAAATGTAAAATATCCTGTCATCAGAGCCAAGAATACGCGACTGCATTCCCTGCAGAGTGCTACTTCTCCAAAGGGGCCACTTACCGAATGAATACTTATGTACTCTAGTCTAAAAACCACAAATGAATTCATACAGGTTCATATTTAAACCCGCCCCATGCCTATGTATAGACTCAAGTCTAACAAAAACAAATAATACATTCGAATGACCCAGGAAGAAATATCCACTAATCCAACCCGGATGTAAATTAATTTTTTTACGAAATTATTGGCTAATGGATAGCACGTATGCGACCAGTACTCATTAACACAATCTTTTAGATTTCTGATAATTTTTTTGTTTTATTATTATTATTATTATTATTATTATTATTATTATTATTATTATTATTATTTCCTTTGATTTCAGTTGTATATACATTTCCTTCCGGGTCCCAACCAGAGATCTAAGGTCAAAAATGGCCTCATGACATTTTCCACTGAACATGTTTGTAAAAAGACAACTAAGATCGCATAAATTTTATATAAATAAAGCTCTTCGTAATGTGTGAAACTATATTTTTGAATACAATTTTTTCTATTTCTTTAAGGTATGTGCTACCAGGAATCCCTTCAATGAGTCTATCGGAACATTTTCCAATCAATCCAAAGGCGCCAACTACAGCTTGAATTACTGATATCCTCATGTGCCACATTTTTTTTTAGATTTCCACTTCAAGATCCTTGCATTTTGATAGTTTTTTGAGATCTTCAAAAATACATTACAATCTTCAGAGACTGCCATGTCAATAAGAACATGCATTCTCTTTTTGTGTTCTACTTTTTGTTTTTCTGTTTGATACAATCATTTAAAAAGATTTTCACCAGAGACCTCAGATAAATGAAAACTTTTTTTCTTAAAAGTTATTGGGTTTGTTGGATTGAAAGAGTTTTCTAAGTCTGTAAGCAATACTAATTAACATAATCTTTAGGGTTTGAGATAAGAGATTTCCAGTATTTTTGTAATATGCTTATCGGTATTCTTCTAAATCATTCATAGCGCTCCGTATTCTACTGAAATAATGATTGATTTTAAACGCCAGCTTCTTATAATTTCTATTTCCAGATCCTTATATTTGGAGAAGTTATCAAATTCTTTTGTTAAGATACTTTTATCAGACGGTGTGATCATGATGATAAGATAGCATTTATGTTCTTTGAAGTCTTTTTTATGATTATATCTGTTCTATGAGCGTGTATTATGCGGTCGGTATGTATGCTGAAGTCCCAGATCAAAGTAACGCCATCATCTTCTAGAACTGGCTGTGAATTATGATCATAACTTTTTCTGCATAAAGTCATTAATATGAATATTGAGTGAGAAAGCACAAAAACCCAATATAACCATCATGGCATCCCGTCTGATAAGGGAATGCCGGGCACATTATTATTATTATTATTATTATTATTATTATTATTATTATTATTGCTGTTGTTGTTGCTTTTTATAACTTTTGATTTACTATTTACAAAGTATTTCACCTGAGACCTAAAATAATTGAAGGAATATTATTGAAATTTAGTAAATTATTGAAATAAATTTTCTAGGTATATGAGCAGAACGCATTAACACAATCTTTTGTATTTCAGATAAAGATGAACTTCCTGAGATTTTCTTAATGTGTTTGTCAATTATTCTTCTGACTAAATTCCTAGCGCTCTTCCTCCTCCTACTGGAATAATGGTTGTGTTTACATGGTACATTCTTGTAATTTTTATTCCAATATCACTATATTTAACCACAAGTTGAACCAAGTCTTGTAAGTGAAATTGGGTAGATGAAACCGTTTGGAAGTCGTCGATGATTATGCTAACACGAAGTCACAAATCATCGTGATCGAGGGTTTGAGCGTGCCGGCCTTGATCAAGAAATTGATCACGCCAAATTACGCACACCTTCGTAGAAACTGTAACTAAGGTCCGCTCAGCATTGTTGCAGTACAAACCACAGGTGCCGTGTTCTTTGAAAACGTAGGCAAACATGGCTCTCCTCACTTTCCTGTCCTTTGTAGTGCTTAATAAATTTTATCTGTTTGCTATCTCCTCTAAACCCTGATCCGCTATCTATTCACTCAAATTCACCTGGTAGAGCATGCGTTGCTTTTCTGTCTCTTTTATCTCCAGTCTACCCTGTTAGTATTAAATTTTCAAAGCTTTCTTTCCTTATTATGTGTCCCAGAAATTGCAACTATCTCTTTCTGATGTTAAATATAAGTGACATTTTTGTTTCCATTGTCGCTAAACCTTCGTCGTTGCTCATATGTTCAGCCCATGGTATTCTCAGCATCCTTCTGTAGAGCCACATTTCTATTGCTTTAAGTCTTTCATTCGTAAGGAGATTGTCCAACATTCACAGCCATATAAGCGGATTGATATTACATATAAATTCAGTACTCTTTCCTTTGGAAAAAATGAATTTTTTCTGTTTCTTAATATTTTGCTTAGCTTTTGGAAGGTATTTTTTGCTATACAAATGCGCTTTCGAATTTCGTATGGCCCATTACCAGCCCTGTCAGTCGGGTGTGTTTGGAAACAACTAGTAGGCAACTAATTATATTTAAAGAGTTGATCAAATTCTTTTGCTGAATTTTTTGCATGAACTTGTCGATGACAGAATTTATATTTTGTGAAGTCTTTGATGACAATATTTAGTTTGTATTGCATGGTAGGTATATATGGGGAAGTTCCAGTCTAAAGTAATAATAGAACCTAGTAATGAGTTTTTCTTATCATACTATTTTTATGTGTAAGGTAGGTTAAAATTCCAATTAAAGCATTGTCCTATTTTCATTTTCCTAATTTTAACATGCCTATTCTTACATTCATTTGGTGTAGAAGAGCCAAATGTTAGATGGTCAATCGTCTTCTCGGCGTGTGTCATGAAATAATTCTATTATATTTCATTTCTTAAATTATGTTCCTGGTAATATGTTGTTAGTAGACGTTGCTCTTGAGCTAATAGGATAAACATTACTGTTTCCAGTTTTAAGCCTATACCGAATTTGTCGATATCAGCTTATTGCACTTGCAGTGGATAGGGAACATTTTTCTTACGACTTATTATTATTATTATTATTATTATTACGCTATTTATTATAATTCTTTTATTATTAATAATAATAATAATAATAATAATAATAATAATAATAATAATAATAATAATAATAATAATAATAATAATACAAGACTCTGAGAAGAGCGCGATTTAAGAAAAGTAAAATAAAAGAAATGATATAGCGTTTAAATTGTTTAACACTATTTCAACAGTATCTCTATCTTAAAATCATGTTTAAAACTTGCATAAAAGTATAAAAAAAATATTATCTAAAAATACAAGTCTTTGTACAAGCGTTACTTGTCTTGAGAAAAATGATTGTACTGATAACACGACACAGTGAATGAAACGCAGCCAGCGCGAATGAATGGAATCCAACTGAAACGTGAGTAACATGAAGGGGATCGTGCTCATTTTGAAATTTTCCGTCAGTTGATTTCAAGATGAGCACGATCCACATCATTTGGTATATGTAGGTGGTCCCTTTGAAGTATCTGCCTTTGGTACAGATATTTACCCAATCTTTTAAAAGGAAGAAATAAAGACAGCTAAGGACCGGTCGGAAGAACGTAAATAACGGTTTTATTTTCTAGAAAGAGAAAATGCTAACTCAGCTAACACGGAACGTTCTTGCAACGTTGCAGATACGTTGTAGTTGTAGTATGGGCGGGAAATATCTGACGTGGTGGCAACGTTGCAATCAACTATTTTTGACTCCAAACTGACCGCTTCTCACAATGTTATGATAACGTTGTGAAGTGTTTCTAGTTGAAAAATTCAGCGGTGGACAATTATAATATCAAAATACTTTTTCTTCACTTAATGTTCTGTATTGATGATGGAATACAATTTATGTTTGTATTTTTTAAATTGAGAATTACTTATTTACATGATGAATGCACATTCTAATATCTTTCTGAAATTTATCATCAATTTTCTGTTAATGTAACATTTCAAGGCAAAGTATTTACAACGTTACAATGTAACGTTACTGGTACGTTGTGGGAACTTTACAACACACGTTGTTGCAACTTCTATGTAACATTGCAGAAAGGTTGTAGAAATGTCATTTTGTTAGCTTGGAACAAAGTATACAAATATGTTACAAGCTCCGACCCTGGAAATTGAAATTAGTGGATGTCACAAAATCTGCCTTTACTGACAAGTCTAATACGCCATGTTTCAAGAGATTATGCTTTTCCCAAATGTCAGGAAACATTTTCCTCTCCATTGGCCGTTAAGAGTCATATGACCAGTCAAGCGTGGTTCATACCAATTGGATGGAGAGGAAGGAAAGTTAACCGAACGTCGTATGTGGGACACTAAAAAGACTGGATCGACTCATGGCAAAAAATAAATTTTGTCAGATATCGTCTGATGTTTGTGGGATTTTAGAGGTCCAGATCACAAATATGCTACACTTGTGGAATAATGGTCACTAAAATGCTAAAACTAATTAAACATTTTAAAACTGCTGTAATTGGATACCTGTACAGAGCGCATTAACAAGATCCCTGATAGCCCCTGTTTACAATAGATTTTTTTAAATTATACAGTGTGGAACTACTCAAGCGAATGTAAAGAAAATATAAACACAGTACGTATTAAGTATCACTTGATATCAGAATTTGTGCAAACAGAATACATATATCTATAAGGTTGTCTTACTGCAGGTATTGAGGATAGATCCAGTAAGTGACTGTGTTAAACAGAAAGTAATAATAATGTTAATTTTATTTTTATTGGCAGTAGTCGAGGTGAACGTGGTGTTTTTGTTATTGCCATCATTTTTGTTATTCTAATTGCTTCCTGTTTAATTTCCATTCCATATTTTGGATAGTTCATCTCAAAGAATTCATTAGTCTAAATATATTTTTCTTCTTTTACGATACGTCACTTTCTTTCACACCTCAACAATATTTGAAATATTTTTCCATAATTAAACTAAATTAACCAAATTGCAATTTTTTTTATTAGCTATTGATTTTCAGGGTGCAGTGTCCCGATCAGTATGTCACTTCGATCGGAGATGATTGTCACTTGTTTCGACGCGGTTCCTTTTCGATCGAATATTGATCATCACAAGGGGTAGACCGGAGGTTTTGTTGTTCCATGAAAATTAAAAAATCTTATTGAGACTTGATTAATTCAATTAATTGAGAAAAAAGAAATGTGAGTAAGAGAATAAAAAAAACATTCAAACCATCTTTGTTGCAATTTTATAGCTGAGGAATTAACATTATTATATGTATTGCCATTCGGGCCAGCGTGCTTACATTGTTTGTTATACTCACACCGTTTCAGGTGCTGTGCTCTTCGGCCTTCTTCAGATGTCTGTCTTCCTATTCAGTAATCTTCTTGGAATTTGAAGCCGAACACTTTATTCAATCAACGAACTTATATTTCTTATATTTTATATCGAAGATGACGAAGACATCTACGCTAACAGCAGAGATGAAACTATAATAATAGCTACATTTGACATGAAAAACAGTAAAGCAAACTAAGATGTGCTTAATATCTATATGAATCTTTTTTTCTAAGAAATGTCGGGTTTTATTAGTAATTTAAACACTTTGTTCCTCATTAGTTAGTTTAGACCACGAGGATAGGATAATACTTAATTCTCGTATATAATACACATCACTAATGTTTAAGCTTAAAAGTCTGAAGGGAAAAGGCATACTATACACTATTAATTGCGTTAATTAATAGTTATCAACATTTCGTAAGTATAATAAATTTAAAACAATATTATATAGCTAGAGTTGTCTCGTGCTTGATTGTTATGTCGGAAAAACCTTCCAAGAAATACATATGTGAAACATATAAAAGTTTAAATAAAAGATTATATAAACACAAAATGGATCTTTTACAAAACAATGAACACAACGCAATAACCGTTTATCGTAAGAGGTCTAACCATAATTTCAACTTGAAGGATGCAAGATCAAATTGAAAGAGATTAACTGATTATGGTGAAAGTGCATTGAAACTGCACTAATTTCGCAATCTTATACGGTAATTTTACGTCTAGCATCAGATAACATATCTACTTTCCCAACAAACTATTACAATTACGATATAGGATATTTAAAAACAATGGCGTTAAAAATAAAAACAAAAGCGAGAGATCGCTGAATGAGGTTGGCGAGGTTATACATTTAGATACATCAGACGTCAACAAAAATTTAATATCTATCCTTGAATGACAGTCTAAAAGAAGGAAAACTTTGAATTCCAAATCCCTTTTAGAAGTCAACAAGAAAGCACTCCTCTATCTTTCCCGAGAACACATAGCAATTACCAGAAAAAGGAATCTATGGAATGCTCTGATTGCCTACGTCCCGAAAGGTCATGGTATTTTTTTCAAATCATGTTTATACTAAAAAATGATATGTAATGGGTAAAATGCTCTGACAAAATCATCAATTACTTAACGACAAATGAAAAAAAAAAACAGACGACCTAGTTCAATATTTCAGATTACGGCTATGCTTTATATTTACAAGAATCAGATTAGACCAATAATAAATTATCGCTGTCAAAGAGAGTGGACAAAAAAGGAAAAATACTCAAGGTGATATATTTTCCGCGTAACTTTTTTAATTTTTCAACAATGATCTTCATCCGATCTCTGACACCAGGGGAGATGAATTTGACAAGTATGTCTGCACGAAAAAAAAAAAAAAAAAATAGAAAACAATGTAAATCGCTGGAGCTGCACAACCCTTATTTTCCAGTATTGAGAGAGTGCAAAATCGTTTACGCGCTTTTGTTGAGGAAACCTTTTTCACCACAGGCGCAAGGTCACAAGCCTTCTGGGTACATTATAATTTTAACTTTTTAAGTCAAGGTCAATCGATAGCTATCCTTCTTATCTTCATAATCCTGCTAATCACCCTCTCTTTCATTCATATCACACACCACATTCATTATTACCATCTTAATAATAAACTCTACCTTAAGTTGCTCTCGGGTATTGTACTAAGTGAATCCTAGAATTTTAAAAAATGAGGTCTGTGAATGCTGATTTGCTAAGTATATAGACCCTCCCCTCTTGTAATACCAACTTGTTATACACTCACTTCTCCATATCCGTCCTTATGCTATAAACAAATCCAAGCTCAGACAATAACAATGAGGCCAGTTTCAGTTATATGTTAACCGTGCCAAAGTTCGAACTTCAGTGAAATGGGAACATTTCAAATGCTCATTTTCTAAGTAGGCATACCCACATACTTGAAAGACCGGTGTAACACAATTTCCCTCATCCCTTTTCTTATTTGTTTTTGTGTCATACTAAACTCAACCAAATATTGAAAAACGAGCGTTACATAATAATAGATCAATTTGCGGTAATAATTCACACTTTTAAGTCATCAGAGCTTTTTATTACTGCTGAGCTCTCCCTAGAAGCGTTAAAAATGGAAATCTACTGGGATACTGACTTTTTTAATTATCCATTTGGATTGTTTTTTTCTTTTTTTTTTTTTTCGGCACAGACATAGTTGGCAAATTCGTCTCCCCTGGTATTAGAGATTGGGTGAATGTCAGGTTTGTTAAAAAGAAAAAAAATTAAAAATTGCGCGGAAAATATATCACCTTAAGAATTTTTCTTTTTTTTTTTTTTACCCACTCTTTTCGATCCGTCTTTCCTCCCTTTTATCTTTGATTCTTTTTTTCACTTTCTCTGACTCAGTATCTTTCTTGACTGCTTTTGTTTCTTTTACAACCTTTACCGACTTGGCTATTTTTCATGTTCACCAAACTTAGCCGCGGGTCGGCACCTGGACAAAGGCTGGGAGTGCGAGGTTGAATGGTGATCGGAATATTGTGTTACGCCCAGACTCCCAAATAAGGATGACTGAAAAATCAGAATTCAAATACCTATGAGAGAGAAGGCGTTCTCTAGCACGAACGAAAAATATATATGAGGCCAAATACATAATGAGCTGCGTTTAAATTAGACCGGAACAAACTAGAGTTCCGCGACAACCAGTGAGGATCAAACGCAGTATACTAGGAAATATGTCTGCCTGACGACCTAGATTATGATCGTGCCTCAGTAGCCATCTTTTAGGTATTTAATAGGTTCCATGTCTGTTAATTGTCTTAGAGAACCTTTTTTTGCCTTCCATCAGCATGGCTGATGCTAACCTCCGGGAGAGTGATTTATTGCATCTTTTCAGGGTAACGTTTATATCTAATCAATCGACAGATCTGATGTTAGGAAATTTGGTTCACTATGTCGTGCTAGACAGACTTTCTTTCCAGAATTTATCTTAGACATTACTATTCTTCCATGCACTGAATACTGTTGGTGCTTCTGCTATGTATTTAGAAATTCTTGTTAAATCCAAACAAGAATTTGCAATGTTAGAGATTCTGACCTGACACCTCGGCTTCAATCACTTTTCCACCTCCTTAATGTAGCTTCCCTGTATCTTTTCTATAAACATTTTGATGGGAATTTTTCTGACGATCTTTCCTTTTTTTTGGTACCTCGATTTTATGAATTTAAGCGCAGTACTAGATTGGCAGCTAGGTCTCATCCTTTTACAGTTGAAATTGATAGATGTAACAGTAATTTCTATGTTAACAGTTTTAGCTTCAGGGTGAGGTAGATTCCGGCCTTTCCCAAGGGCTTTTGTGCTCTTCTCGCTTGTGGGACTCTCTTCCGGATTCTTGCTTTCCAGTCAACTTTGATCTTCAAAATTTTAAATGCAGTGTTAATCGTTATATTTTCTCTTCTTAATTTCTGTCCTTTTATTATTCTCTTTTCTTAATAATGTTTTTAATTTTCTTATAGTTTTTCATACTCAGTAACCTCTTGTGTACTCGTGGCTTTATTGACTTACTTGGGGGTGAAATGATTTCAAAAAGTACCCAATGAGGATCAAGTACACTATAGCAATAATGATCCATTAACTTGATAACCACTGTTCTACAGCAAACACTCTTAACTTATTTTCTTCATCGATATTTATTCAGTTTAGCTTAGTTTGGCAGAAGGCGACAAATCTGGAGCACCCAATAATGATAGAACTGCCTAAAATAATAATAATATGCAAGACGAAACCATTTTGTTAACAATAACAGACACAGAAAGGAAACTGCAAGAACTCCTACAGAAGGTAGTGAAGGGAAGCGAAAAGAAAAAACTAAAAGACAATTGTAAGTAGACAGAATGCATGGTCGTCAGCGAAAGAAACAACGCAGCATGCAAATTATAAATTGAAGATACCAAAATCAGGCAAGTACAACAATTTAAATACATGGAAAGTGTTTTAACAGAGGACGGAAAGTGCGACACTGAAATCCGAAGATACACTTAGATACCGAATCATGACTTCCAAAAGCTAAGCAAAGTATTAAGAAACAGGAAAAGAAAGGAGTACTGTACTGCATAATATCAGTCCTCCCATATGACAGTGAATGCTGGTCAAGTTCCGCAAAGATGAAAAAACCTTCTCGTAATAAAAATGTGGTTCAACAAAAGGATGCTCAAAATATCATGGACGGAACAACTGAGGAACGACGAAGTTTTAGAGAAAATGGAAACTAAAAGGTCACTTATTCATAACATCATAAATTTCTATGGCACATAATGAGGAAAGAGAGTTTGAAAAATCTGACACTCATAGGACATATTGAAGACAAGAGGGACAGAAGAAAACAGCTCATAATCTACCTAACGAGCTTGTGTAAATAAATGTCAGAGCAAGGTTTACTAAGAGTTATAAAGGACAGGAAATTCTTCTCCTATGATTGCCAAAGTTCTGAGGGGCATGGCACATAGAAGAATAACTTTAGCCTGACACAAGGCAACATGTAGGGAGAAATTAAATGAGTAATGGTACACAAAAGTAACTTTCTAAACAATGTTCTATATCGAGGCGCCCTGAGTCCATGCTGGTTGATTAATTTAAAGACATACCAGTCCTTGCTAGCCTTACAGAAGAAAAATCACGATAGGTAGACATAGGCCCGGTTTGCACTTGTTTCAAAAAGTAGACATAGTTTTAGATATCACTTGAATCAAAAAGTAAACATGGGTCCGATTTTCACTCGAGTTAAAAAGGTAGATATAGTTCCAGTACACACTTGAGTCAAAAGTGAGACATAGGTTAGGTTTACACTTGTCAAAAGGATGACATAGGTCCGCTAAATACTTGAATGAAAAGGTAAATAAATATTGGTCAGGTTTATACCATCTGTAAGCATTCACACGAAATGTTGCTAATTTGGTGTGGAATCTTACCTATCTGCATAAGATGTAGCCGGCGTCTTTTAAGCCTTACCGATAGGCAAATTCTAAATTATTTTCTCTTTATCGATATTTACTCAACTTTACTTTCGCACACAAGCATAAGTAATGAGCAAACAGTGAGGAACAAACTCATTAAAATAGTAATGGTTCACGAGGAGAAAACTTGTTAGTCATTGCGGTACGGCGAGATGATTTTAGGTCATCTTTTGATTTTTGATTTCGTTAAATTCTCTTTTGTTTGCTTCGCTTTGTTTGTCACAAGGACAAAAGTATTGATCACCCCATGAGGACGTAACTCACTACTCAGTAGTAAAGATCAACCAAACTCGTCGACCATTACTAACACCCAGGTACCATATTGTTGCTCTCATTTTCGTTTTTTTTTTCTCCCCCTCATTTCTTTTCTTTTTTCTTTTTATAGGTGAGCGAAGCAGGCAATTTCTCATCGACCCATCCCACCTTTCTACTTATGTTTCTATCTCACTCTAATTTCTTTATTTTTTTACCTTACTCTTTTTTTCATAAGTCAGTTTTTGTTTTGTTTTTGTTTTTCTTGTTTCTTTTTCTTTTAGTTTTCGTCCGGGTTCCAAATTAATTCCTATCCGAAATAAATCGATTTTATTCGTAAAAGTTACACAAGAAACAAAGCTTTCATTGTGAAAAATTAGGAAAAAAAATAAAGAAATTAACTTAGATTTCTTTTTATTTCCTGTTTGCAAATCGCTATTAAAATAAATAAATCAAACGCGATTAGAATAATTCACGTGCATTTTTCTGGTAAAAAAGAAGAGAGGGAATAGAAAGAGGTAAAATGGAGGTACAAAGAAGTGGAGACGAATAATGCAAAGCAGAAAGGAAGTGACTATAGTGAAAAGAATCCGCTTCATTTTAAAAGCTTTAAATGATACAATAAAGTTCTTGTTCAATATATCTCACTACATGGTTCCATTCATTCATTCTTTCGACTATGTGGATTTGTCATATACCATGTGATGAAATCTAGTCTCATATCATTACATTATATTCTTCCTCCAAAATTGATGAGGTGAATTGAGGGCAGCTAACTCTGTCTTGATCTCATCAGAACAATGAATATTATTCCAATATTATATAATTGTTCGTTAGCAAACTTCAGGTCCGCTTCCTCGTGTCATTTCTTAAGAGTTAGTATTTTTCATACTCTGCAACAGCGCCTCTTAAAGCGAAATGCTGGGGTCGCGAAAATGAAATTCAAAGACTTGAATTTTGGTTTATATTTTATTTCACAAACGCAAAATATTTAACGTGATGCGCCATGCAATCGCTGTGGTAATAAAACGTGCGTGCGGCGCCGTTGCGACAAGTGCAGGGACAGCGTATGTATTTTCAGTGTAGTTGGTTAATACTTACGGTGGCGAAAAATCTCCTGATGAAAAATGAGGTTATGAATAAAAAAAAGTTTAAGAAGCGCTGCTCAACAAGATCACGAATCATGCTGGAAGAATGTGTTGCGGGAAGCTTCAGGTGTAAGGGATGCTCCTGATGTTTGGAGATCTATGAATCGAGTCTAAGTAATACTTGGATCGCTTCTTTATCATTCTTAATATCATACTTGCAACATGACTGGAAATTGGTACCAGATCGAAGAGAGTACATTGTTGAATCACGTTCATTTTGTTGCGAACTGTCAAATTAGCGGTACACCGATGAAATTTTCATTTCTTACCAATAGTTTGATAACCATTAAAAAACTTTGAAAAAACATCACGCCCCTTCAGGACGTAGTCTGTCATGGCTCTCCACATTCTCTTTCTTTATTATTTGTGAACTGCCATAACTACTTGGGAAATATGGTGGAATAGTTTCCTTTTTTCTTCTTTAACGTTTCCCTTTGTTTACCTGGTTGATAGGCTACCCTGACATGTAACCCATCGCTAGGTGAGATGAGAAAAAATGGATTTATGCATTTCTCCATGTCATCAGTGTGAAAGTGAATACAACAGGCTAATCTGGAATTTGAACAGAGATCATCGATTCCACTTTTACACTACCCGTTCATCCTGTAAGAATTTCCTTTATAGTATCTCTAAGTCTGTAGAATTTTCCTTAGTTTTGGGGGCGTTGTGGTAGCTACTGCGATCACGGTTAATGATCGACTGATATTCCGTATTCTATGACCCTAAGAACGTTGACTCTTACTTAGAACATCCGAGAATAACCTAAGCTGTTTAGAACCAACCACCTCGAAATCTATATTCCCTAACGGCATGACTTTACTTCTTTTATGAATAGATATTAAATGCTTTTTGCTTCAGTTTTTTTAAATTGTATCTTTTATAATTTTATATAAATGTATTTGTTGAAATCCTTGCTCATCAATGAATATTGAATGTTCAAATTATTCTTTTCTGGAAAAATATGATTCAAAATTAATAATAGTTGACAATACTCTATCTAAAAATAAATTTAATATCGACATGTACTGAATTTGTTCTTAATCTACTCTGAAATATGTTTCTCTGTTTCTTTCGATAATGAACATCCGTTACTTATTAGGTTGAGGCTGTTAAAGACTTGTTTCCATTCTTAAATTGAATGGATTAAAAATCTAGTATTAATGACTTCTAATAATTAAAAATCTTTATTTTGGGGGTTTGTTTTTCTCAGAGAATTTTTTTTTTTTTTACAATTCCTTTATCCCTTTTCTAAACTTCATATATTTTTCTCTTTTCTCTCTTCTTGAAAAAAATGTCTTCTCCTTTTTCTAGACTCTGTTATTTTAATCTTTCTTTCTTTTCATTGTTTTCATAATTTCTTTTTCCCCCTATCTGCTTCGTACATTTTACAGTTCTTCTTCCAATATGCTTCTTCACTGTCGAGACGCGAAGCAAGCCAATGAAAATATTGTCGGCTGTATTCCGCGGAGATTAACCTCCATTTTGGATAGAAGCTTTCTTTTCCTTTTTTTTTTTTCTTTTAAAATTCACGGTTTCCGCTGATCTAAAATGCATTTTCAGGCGATCGACTCAAATTGTGGAGCCCAAAAGATCGTCAAAACTCTAGAGTGGGTGAGAGTGGTATCCTCAAGAGTAACGTATTGCGGGAAGACTTTTTCAAAATGTTCCTATTTTCTGCATAATTGTTTGTTTTTGTGCTGGTTATGATTTGTTTGCTTCTTTTTCCCATCAAAGATTTCATACTCCCAAGCAAAATGGATTCTGCCTTTCATGTCCCTTGTGTATATTGTAACAGAAAATAATGTGCTATATTTTCATCAAGTGAAAAAATAAGTAACACTCATACTCGTAATCTTACACACATACAACTGGCATTATTTTTCAATTATTTTCTTTCATTTTCTTTAAAATTTTCTTCTTATTAATGTCGTTTCCTTGGTCGATTCGTGCACAGGTTTTCGACGCATGCGCAGTAAGACACAATTTATTTATTTATTTATTTACTTATTGCTGGGGTTATTTTACTTGTATCTGCGATCCTTTGATTTTGGTTTTCGTTTTGTTTTTTCGTTTTTTTTTTTGTTGTTTTGTTTTTTTGTAGAGGTTTATATTAACCTGTGACTTATCATAAGAGAATAAAATCTAAAATATGAACCAATTTAAAAACAAAAACAAATTATTCTTTATTTGTGCGAGGTTAAAATCTTAATAGAACCGCGCAGGCTGAAATGAATTTTGGAAATATTACAAGTAATCGAGTATACAATATTCTATTTACAACTGTTTCTCAAGAAAACAGCTGCATTTTACTATATATAAGACGCACAATTTTTAAAAAAATGGTTAAAAAATCGTATTGCCTCATATATGCGATATTGAGACCTCTTGTAAGCTAATTTTATCCCAACGTCCTCTAAATTAGACTACAATTTTAACTCATATTTTCACCTCTACCTAGTTCAATTCCATAATAATATTATTTTCTCGAATTATTATTATTATTATTATTATTATTATTATTATTATTTCCTTGAATTTCTGTTGTATACACATTTCCTTCCGAGTCTCAGCCAGAGACCTAAGATCAGAAATGGATTCATGACATTGTCCACTGATCATTTCCAATTCAAGATCCTTCTCTTTTGATAGTATTTTAAAGATCTTCAAAGATACAGGGTGTGATGGATAAATTATCGACTAAATTACGCAAAAATGAAAATAACACTGACATTTTAACAGATATATTTACCAAAATTACACAAAAATATCTTGAAATACTAAAGAGTAAATTTTTATTTATTTTAGTTTTGTTGGACTCTCGCACAACTGCGCCCCACTCATAATAAACAAGGGGGTTGCAGTATGGGGAGCTAGGTGGCCAGATGAAAGGGGTGACGTGGTCGCTGAAATTGTCTGACAGTCATGATTTATTTTCTCCTGTTTGTGTGGCATGGTGCGGAGTCATGTTGCCAAACATGGTCATCCAGCAGCCAGCCTCTTGACTCAGGACAGCACTCCCTCCTCAAGGCACTTGATTTAGGCCTACGTTTTGAGTCCGAGGCCCTGTAGGAAGATGAATGGAAGCATAACGTAGCCATGACTAGTGATCACTGCAAACATCGTGATGCTGACTGGATATTTGGTTTTCATCACTCTCTGTACATCTTTTGGGTACACAGCAAGCCAACTGTTGTTCTGTGGGTTCACCATCTTATTCTGGCAGAAATGTTTCTCGTCTGAGAAAAACCAAAGTTCGGTTGGATGGAATGCTTGGTTTGTTCAGAGACTTCGTAGTGTGGTCTTTCCTTTTGTCCTTCATGGCTTAGGATAAAAAGTGTCCCTTTCTCATCTTGTATGAGAAATACCGAATGTCTTCATGCACTAACTGTCTGATAAAAAAAACTCAGACACTCTTGTGTCCCTGGCTATGCACCTGACTGACTTGGAGGTATCGTTGTCAATCATGGTCTGGATCTCACCAACAAATTCGTGAGTTCTTTTCTTATTAGAACGATCAAAGTGAGTTTTCTGAGCAGCCAAACCTTCATAATCACCATTAGACTCATCCAACTCTTTCCATATCTTCTGCTCTACCCTCAGATTGGCACCCAAACACGCTGAAATGTTCGTATTGGAGCTTCCGATGCAAATGCTAAGCAGTACAGCATGCTGTTTCCAAATTTCTGGCGGAGTGAGCTACGTTATGGTGCTCTTTTTCTCACAGACGGTGCCCAACTGACTCTACCATACTTAGGATGATGCATGCAGTGGCAATTGATAAGCTTTCTCGTTTTGACATCCATTCACTTAATGTCAGCCATGGTCCAATTAAATATGTTGAAACTGCATTGCACCACAGCAACAGACAAAATGTTTATGGTTGAGATTCTGTTTTGTGAATTCAACTCGATATTTAACACCAGACGCACGCACATGTAGCATTCTTTTCTTACTTTCTTTTTCATTTTGATATGCTGCATTCCATTTTCTTCTATCAGTCTTCTTTTACCCCAGTCCTCTAATATTTGTGATAAATTGAAATTTGTTGAATGTGTTTCTTGAATGTTACTTTTGTTCATTTATCTAATCCGAAGTCTTTACCGGTGTCATCACTGAAACATTTTACAGTATTAAGGAGACCTTTCAACTCCTTATCTTTGGCAAAAAGTTTGAGGTCATCCATGTAAAATAACTGATTAAAGACTTTGTTTATTTTGTATTCATAATTATTACTATTTAGTTCATAAGAAAGGAGGATTAGGAGCAGAAAAAAAAACAGAAATGGTTACAGGGAGTCTCCTTGAAAAATTCCTCATCGAATATTCAACCGAGTGGAAGTGGCAATGCCTTTGAGATTAAGATATAACGTGGCTTTCCACGGTTCCATGTTATATTTAAGGGAATTTAATATTACCGAGGAGGCTTTGGAAATATACAAAGCCTCATCTATCCAAGAGAGTGGCACAATATCAAAGGCTTTACGATTAGCTATCCAAACTGTATTGAGATTTCTATCTTTTTCCTGCAATTTTCCAGGATCATTTTATTTACAATTGTCGATCTTTGCAACTATATGAACCACTTCGGCAACCATTCTGTGGGGAAGAAAGTTGTTTTCATCGAGAAAAGATTAAGTACAGTTAGTCAGTACAGATATGATTGATTTACATGTGATGGATAGACATATTATTGGCCTATAATTTTTTGAATCATCAGTTTCACTCGTTTTTAGTAGATACGTAATACCATTAGCGACCCATTCTGGAATTTCATTAGGATTATCTATTATTGATAAATTTTGTGCAAGGGTTTTTATGGATTGATGACAGATGATAGGATATACCTTGTCATTTCCCGGGGATTTCCATTTTGTTAGAGTTTGCCTTAAATTATACTTTGTTACATTGTTCCATTCTTGTGAAGGTTTATCTTTCATTCTTTCTTGTCTTTCGATCCACTCTGCATTGAATTTAATATTCCTTCATGCTCGGCCCGTTTAAGATCAAAGTGTAGTATCTGTGCTTTGTGATTATCCGGGCTGGCTTCTGTCGAACTCTCTAATGCAGAGAGGAACTCGGAGGAAGCTTTGCCAAAGGGCAAGGTTTCCTTCGGGGAGGTAGACAGGACCTGAACCCGTCAAGGCGGGTTCAAAGGTCATATTTTTGGCCGAGCCTACGGGCTCGCGGGCTACCCACATTAAACCGGCCTTGTGCCACATTTAATCCTTGTGGGTGGATTAATAAATACCGAGCTGCTCCAAGTATTCTCCCCAAAAATTTTGAAAGCTACTTTTTGACTTCTATAACTTTTTTTCCATTATCCCTATAGAAATTCTTGAGATCTGTTTGAAATATCTTATTTTTCAATAGAACCGACAACATTTTAATTGCAGTTTCTGTTTAAGAATTTCCTTGATTGGTAGAATTTCATTTACTTCTTTAATTTCATTTACTTCTTTAATTTTATATTTCCGCTTGATCTTACTGCTTTTCCTTATTGAAAATTGTTGGATTTCTTGAAATCTCATCCAGTATCTGATTTTTTTTTTCAATTTCTCGATTTAATTTTATCTTCTAGACGGGTTCTTTTTGTCCGTGTTTGATCGTTCGATCTTTAATTTGTCTTCACATTAAGTTTTCCAGTAGCTGCTAAAGCAGTTGGATATATTACATTATTTCTTCTGCAACGTTTTCCAATGGTCTGTCCGTTAACAATGTTTGCAATGCAGCGTTAAATATTTGCACAATCCGTTTATTGAACTTCGTCAGGTAGATTTTTGGAAGCTGGTCTATTCCTGACACTTGTGTGTGAGTTACTTTACTGATTATTTGAATGTAGTTTTTCGCTTCGGTGATTTCAACTCTATTATTTCCACCGCTACTATAAAAGAAATAATCGTAACAAAGTAGCGCCGATGTTTGTCGGCATTAGCTGATCCATCGCACCTAAATATTCTTCAATATACACTAAAAATTTTTATATATATATATATATATATATATATATATATATATATATATATGTGTGTGTGTGTGTGTGTGTATGTATGTATGTATGTATATAATGTATATATGTTTATTTAGAAAAATAGTATGCCAAATTGGAAAAAAAAAATTGTGACGCGTTTGATCCGTTACGATTTCATATGAAATCGTAAGGGATGAAACACGTCACAAAAACTTTTTTACAATTTGTCATACTATTTTTCTAAATACTGTTTATTGATATAAATAAAATTATATATCGTTATATCATATACAAATACAGAGTTGGTACACATGGAATAAATTTCCAATAGCCAAAAACTCTATCCTTAAGAGAGTGCTCAATACCGAATAGAACTAATAATATTTATTCAAATTTATAACATATGCATGTTATAAAATGACTACAAAAGTTGCAATTTTATTTCAACACTTCTTGTGTCTTGTCAAGTGATGGAAAACCCTAGAATATTAACATTTTCCCTTCAACACCCTCATTTGAAAAAACACCAGTAATGTCGAAAGAACATTGCAACTTTTGTAGTGATTTTCTAACATGTATATGTTATAAATTTGAATATATATATATATATATATATATATATATATATATATATATATAGGCAGCATATCTTCATTCAACCATGTATGATTGAATAATTTAGACATGTCATGTCTATGTATTTTTATTTTAATCCTCTCGTGTTCATGGACATTTTATTTAATAATTTTTAAAGACGCCGCAGCTGTTCTTATACTTTTTTTATTTTCCAAGGTACTTTCAGTCTCATCCAAGACCATCTTCAGGGTTGAATTGCTAAGACAAAGAATTAATGCAACAGTTACGAATTTTTTGTGCGTGCACCTGAATATAAAAAGGTACGGTGTCTTTGCAGATTAATTCCAGCATTAAAAGAAATGTCATTGACTATGAGAGGATTAAAATTAAAATAAATAGACATAATATGTCTAAATTATTCGATCATACATACTTGAATGAATATATATATATATATATATATATATATATATATATATATATATATATATATATATACACACACACGAGTATATTTTGTCATAAAAACGGACGATTAGAGTTATTCTGGAAGATGACGTTAGTAAGGCAAGCAGTTTTTGTAATTATAGTGCTTGATTAGATAATATTAATTAATAAATATAAGAATTAATAATAATAATTATAATAAATAGTTAGAACTCAATAATAATAATAATAATAATAATAATAATAATAATAATAATAATAATAATAATAATAATAATAAATAAGATTAAATGTTCACTTATTTTGTCTCTACTCTTAATTTCGCAGAGAATAAATCCACTCTTCATTCAGCAGGATTTTTTAAATAAAATTTTATTTATTTTCAGAAATTATTTTTCTTAAAAGATATTATACGTTTACATTATAAAATAACGTCTTTTAAGGAAAGACAAATTCAAATAAGTTTACATCATAAAATTAAATTACTCTATGTCGGGCAAAGAACTTTCAAGCATCTCATTATGAGTGGGTGTTGGGTGGTATGTGTTTTCTTGTGTTGCCAGAAATAATAGATTTAAGTATGTAAATGACCAATCGCATGGGACAGGATATCCAAAGAAACGTGACAATTTGCAAAGTGTCTTTTAAAAAGAAAAACCATCATAGACCCATGCAAAAGCGGTCGGTATCATTTTCACACTGCGCAGTGAGGCATTTCAAAGTGTCCAGAGCAGTCGACACTTTCATCATTATTAAAACCGCTGCATTGTATCTATTTTTCTATGACAAGATATGACATTACCATAAGTTTCGTTAACCTGAACGACAAAAAAAGGTTAAAGCCTTTAGGTAAATGAAATTGGTCGTATATCTACTGATTTAGACAGCAAACAAAGCCGAGAAATGATACAGAATATAGAATATTAAATGTAAACATTGGAAACAAATGCAGATCGGCAAAATGATGACTGGCTCAACGAAAAGTGTGTCTAGACAGAAAAAATGAGCAGCACTGATACAGCGGGTAGGAATAAAGAATAAAAGAAATAACAAAACAAAAAAACTATTTGTGAAGTGGTATAAAAACGACGGATAATGTTACATCAAAACCCGACGGCGCGTTGGAATACCGAAAGATGTCTACTAACTGTTAAATAAAGTGTTAAAAAAACAAGAGATTTTCATTAGAAACAAAGAAAGCATTGGTGAACTGCTATTTAATATCAATCCTCCTATATGGCAGTGGATGCTAGATAATTTTCTTCCAGATGAAGTGGAGACTTGAGACAATAGAGATATGATTATACAAAAGGATGCAGAAAATACTATGGACGGATCATATTAGCAACGAGGAAATTTTTAGACTCCGAAAAAGACAGCTGAAATTTCTGGTATACATGATGAGGAAAGGGGGCTTGGAGAAATTGATACTCACAGGACACACGGAAGACAAGAGAGTGACAGAGGGAAACGACGAATAGCATACCTAATGAGCTTGTGTAAATAGATGGCAGAACAGAGACTGGGGGACAATAAACGGGATAAACATTTCTGAGAGCTACAAAGGACAGAAAGTTGTGGAGAGCCATAGTCACCCACTTTTTGAAAAATCACCAGACATAAAGAAGATCTGATTTGCAATAGATAGATAGATAGATAGATAGATAGATAGATAGATAGATAGATAGATAGATAGATAGATAATGTAATTATAATATAATAATATAATATTAATTATTAATCTCATTAATATAAGTGGTTGTGCAAGTCAGAATATATGCAGAATTTAAAGAGTGAAAGAATGATTGATCCGGTGACCAGGTGGAGTAAATTGAAATGGACATACGCTTCTGGTGCAGGGTTTGGTAGATGTACGCTGTGCCTGCAGAAGTTGCGTACCCTAAAATTTAGCCAACAAACAACAGAAAATGCGAAATATTATCAAAATATCAACATGTAAATAAGCACCTCTTGTGTTACTTGATCTCAGATTGTTGTTTGGTTAAAAATAAGAGAAATATTTACATATCGGTTTTTGTTGTGATAGTTTAAACTGGTCTCAGTGGTATTCATAATTTTCTTAGTATTTCTGCTGACGTAACCTTGTTTACAACTCTTTTCATATTCTCTTTCTTCGAATATGTAAATCAACAATGCAAATATATGACTGCAGTTTTCTTTATCTATCGGCTGAAATCTATGTTTACGGAATTAATTAGGGTAGCATTTTTTTTTCTTTTAATTAACCCTTATTCTAACTTAGCTAGAGTGTATATGCTCATCAATTCGTTTATTTGTGCTTACTTTTTTCGTTTACTTCCCCATCCTTTCCTCTTGGAATTTGCTGACTAAAAAAAAAACAAGATTTTTAACGAAAATTTCGGACATGCTAGGAACGATTAAAAATTATAAAGAAATACCCCCTAAATACTTTGATCTTTCCTCTTAATAATAACATAAACATTTAAACGATAACATTTTGTTTTCATCAAATTTGGCGTATTTTTCATCATGCTATGCTCTTTTTTTAGCAATCTCATGGAGGTACCCACTATAGGGACTATCGTTACAAAATCACAAAGAGACTTACAAAATAACAAAAACTACTTCACTTTTTTGTTTACAGTAGATGGCGCTGTGTATATAGACTAGACTACATTTGTCATTAGTGTACATTTTTGGCTACTCTCTCTTCAATGTTTAAACATGTATACTAGTGAGTAAACTGAGAAGTGTTCCACATAACAATGGCAGGATATTCATATCGTGAGCAGGCAGATATGAATTTTACAAATGGCCGCGCGAATGGTAATGGACTCGAGGCTGCATAGCTGTATCACACTGCGTTTCCAGACCGAAGACAGCCGAGTCATCCAACATTTGCTGCTGTTTATCGTCGCGTTACTGAGACAGGATCCATGGCACCATGAACTATGGATCGACGAAGACGAGGACCACAAAGAAGACATTCTTCAGGATGTCTGAGATAATCCAGGTATCAGCACACGTGAAGTGGCCATAGCATGTCGTACATCTTATAGTACTGTATGAAGGATACTTCAAGAACAGCTCCTGTATCCATATAATGGAAACTTCTAACAGCAACAAAACAAAAATAAATAACAGGAATGGAAAATAGTGATATAATCAAGCTGTTAACTTTCCACATGAGCCTTTGAAGAAAACTCATCAATACTAGAAAGATCGATTACAGTGGACCAGAGAAGTTTAATTTCCAGAAAAAACTTTCAAGAAAAAGATTTTATAAATTACAGCCGACGATAACTCTTCCATTAATGAATATCGAATGTTTCCTGTATGGAAACGGCCAGTTCACCATTATAATGAGGTGACAAATTTCAGTTCTCTCGTAAGTGAAAACGTTCTTTCGATTTCGCCAGTTCTTCGTATTTCTTATTGTTTTTTTAATAAATGCGTGATTATATGATTGTTTGTTGTAAAAGAAAGATTATTCATTTATTTTCATTTTAGTCTCGTATTTTTCTCCGTCAAGTTAAGAGTTATTTGGGTCACAATTCTAATAATGCAAACAATCCATTTTCTTTGGTTTCTTTTTTATACTTTTTGTTCACTGTAAATACTCATTGGATAATGTTCTTATTAT
>OZ010575.1:46907402-46969902 GCA_963932145.1 Acanthosepion lycidas
GCTATAACATTTTCGGAAAGATTCTAATGGTTCCGGTTTCATTTTCCACAATTATGAATTTAGTGTAATCCTTCTTTTCAAGTAGCTTTCAATCAAGGCTAGTTTCCGATTTAATCCAAGTAGAAGGGAGAAGAAAGGAGTTCATGCTTTTCCCAAGAGAAAGTGTGAAAATAAGTGCAGTAAACTATGCGGAAATCTAAACTCGACTTGCTTATTCCACTTTCTGCGCCTATAACAGTTACGCAACCCGTACTTAGAATACATAAAAAGATGCATTAAAACATTCCTTCATTTTGTTTTGTTTTGTTTTTTTTTCGTTTTTGTTTTTATTTTTTTGTTTTTTTACACCAAACGTCGCGAATTGTTCTTAATGACCTCATGAAAAGGACACGACGCAAACAGTTCTCTTCAGGAACAGTATTCAAGTGCAGGGTTGTGCTTTTTATCATTTGTATCATTTGTATTGACTATCGATAGATTTATCCTTGGTTCGAAGCGTGCACTTCACGGGAGAAAAGGCCCGATGTTTGATCGAAGATCAATAGAACGTCTCACAAAAGGAAAGGTTGCGGGAGGAAAAATACCCGGAATTTTCACACTAGTAATTAGCTGAAACCATATCCTTCTGGCATCAGTTTAAACTGATGCCTTCTTTTTTTTCCATGTATTGTGGTCATTTTGCTTTAAATTCTTTATTTCAGATGAAATCTTAAAAATTTCAATGAAATTTTCACTTCCCAAATTTGTACTCTATAATTATGGTTTTTAGATATATCGGAAAAAGAAGTCATCGGTTAAACTCGCATCCTCCTGGCGTCAGTTAAGCTTATATCATTTGGCTTCAGTTTGAATGGATGCCTTCTTCTTTCTATATATTGTAATCATTTTGATTTCAGATGAAATCTTGGAAATTTTTTTACATATTGCAGTGAAAGTTTTACCTTAAAAAATATAGTTTATAATTATAGTATATATATATATATATATATATATATATATAGGAAATGTCTTTTTAATCTGACGCCAGGGAGCGATGAGTTAAACAACGTCTATGTGTTAAAAGAACAGCGATTATTAGTATTAAATGATGTTTGATAGTGTAAGAAAGCAGGGCAAGGTTTATAATACGTCCGAGAAAATTAAATTAAAAAAAATGAGCACACTGATATTTAAGAAAATGAGCTTACAACATACAAAGACCAACTCATGAAAGCGGGATAATCTGCATTTGAAAATCTGTTGAATTATGTAAGTTACTAATTCAGTGAGTTTGATTTACACTGGTTGTCTCATCACTGCAATCTTGTACCAGAGTAGGCTAAACTCAGAATATGCCACGTCCCTACAGGACGGAGACGATCGTGGTTCCCCACAGATTACTTTACCTTATTATCTGTGAACTGACATAACTTCTTGGGAAATATATTGAAATCGTTGTCTTCTCCAGAGTTTCGAATTCAAAGTTGTCCTTCCTTACATTGGCTTCCACCAAAGAAATTCGTCGATTTTCCTTTTTGCTCGGATAACCATTATGTTACCCAGACACCGCTTTAAAATAAGAGGTATTAAATTAACTATGGATAATGCGCATACAGCAGCACGATGATCAGCAAGCGTGTCTCACCAACCCATTCGCACCTGCATCGAATTCGATACTTTCTGGATACCCAGCAAATTTCGCCTTGTACCAAACTAGCTCATGCCTAATAAATGACTTTAGTCGTTCTTCGTTTCTGAGGAAGTGGTTGACTCTTGATGTTGCCAATTCGAACACCACAACAAATTAGAACTTTAAATATTAAATTTTCAAAGCAAACGCTTTATGTTAGGTTACTCTACAAGTACAACTGACACAATGTCGGCGACTAAACGCGTTCCCTAACAAGGTTTCCTGGTGAGGAGGGTCGGTAAATACCCAATGGGATTAGAAAAAAAAGGTGTGGGCGAGCTTTCTTGTCGGATCAACGCCCATCTAGCAAAATGTGCTATAATGGGCTCCATAGCTATGTATGCATCCAGTTCTGTGGATGATATGACATCGCGGAGGGCGTCCTAGAATTGGCGGAAAGTTTCCTCGATAAAATCAAGCGCCACGTGTCCGTGAGCAAAGAGAGCCTTCAAGTTGGAGAACATCGGTTGTGGTTTGATCTGGAAAGGGATGGGCTCCGCCACTTCTACTTGCCCAGCACATGATATGCATATAAAATAATACCATTACATATGAATGAATACACACGAATCCAGATATGTAGAGTGAAATGAACAGTTGTTTATCAGCGTAGTGACCCTACGACCACACCTAGTCATAGTATTGATGATGATGATGATGATGATGCCCTCCCCGCTTGATAGATTGACTGAATATAATATTCTCACCCCACATTTCTCACCTTTTATTTTCTCTTAAACTATGCTAATCTTAGTAAATATCGAGAGTTGCTTTAACTACACCTTGAAATTAGTAGAGTTCCAAAGAGAAAAAAACTTTTCTCTTCGTCTGCAGATGATACACAAGAAACGTTGTTTGACGTCTACAACAGCATGGCTTGACCTCAAAAGGTCGTGGGTTTTAATTATTGCTTTGAGAGCACAATGCTTGCAGATATTTGCATTACTAAACAAGCGAGAACTCTGTTTTACGTAAGAGGCATTCATCTTGTCGAAATCAGTAAAACTTGGCAGACATAAGAAAAAGAGAAAAGCTATTGTGTTTTAGAAGTCTGAGCAAAATCTCTTTGCTGCTTGTCCTCGGGTCTTAGTCAATTTCCGTGTTGCCAATGTGTTGCCAATGCCAGATAAGATATTATTTCACTTCATGTCTCTTAATCAGCAGCCATGCTGGATACTAACGTTAGTGATGAAAGAAGGAAAAAATTAGTTTGGGACAAGATATTCAATACTGATAAAAAATGGATTTATTACAAGAATCCAAAACGAAAAGAACGTGTCTAAATCCAGACTGTCTTTGACATTTCAATCTGAATGAAATCTACAAGGGAAAAAATGTAATTTTCTGTTTGGTAGGACTCAAAAGAAAATTCTTTATGATCAGCGGAAACCTTCGGGCAGGATTTTCAACTAGTTTCGGCGGAAGTCCTAAACGAAGCCTTTGTCCCAATTAGAAATCATGGACTCGAAATATGTATTTATTGAGTCATTTTTGTTAATGCCACGCCCTTTTAGGATTATGGCTCTCTACGAATTCCTATGAATTACCATGCCTTTTTGAGAAATATATTGCAGTTGTTTCGTTACCTCCTCCACGGTTTTAAATTCACAGTTGTCTTTCTCCGATGACTTATTTTCTTGGTCATCGGAAAACGAAATCAAAAATAAAGACTAAAAAAAAAAGGCATGAATCTTTGATGAAGACTTAAAAAATTATTTCATGATTCTAAAATATTAAAATAAAAGCACCCATTTCTTTTCTTCGCCTCCGGGTATAGAATAAGAGATAGAATCATGCATTTCCCAAGAGCATTAGTGCAAAAGTGAATGCAACAGACTAGAACAGAATTTGAACTTTGCTCACCGTTACCACTGTTTGTGCCGATAAATGTCACGCCACTTGCACATCCTTAAATTTATGGTCAGTTCGGTAAAAACGCGTATAATCATCTACGATCGCAAGTGCCCAGTCTGATCGGTCACTGATCAGACAGGCTGACTGGCGAATCTACTTTCAAGTACGCATACAGGAAAATGGTACTTTTCTTTACTATTAGCTACGAATCACTTTATAACTTGCTTTAGGCTTGCTTTGTAATTCAAAATACTGTTTCACTGTGAATAGCAAAAGACACCTTTCAGAAACTAAGCAAATAGATTTTTGTAAATGTCCTTAAAACAAAATTCCGTGTGAATGCTTTCCCGAACGCTATAATCTTAACCACTTTAAGTCATGAGTCAGTCGTTCCCTATCCTCTATATCAGTGGTTATCAAACTTTTTTACCTAATGTACCCTTTTCACCATATGTCAGGATGTCATCCCTCCCTTTACCATGTTAGGTTTACGGCCACATCACGTTGAAACGTCGGTTCCCGTACGATCACCGAAGTTAAGCAACGTCAAGACTGGTCAGTACCTAGATGGGTTACCGCTTGGGAATACCGGTTGCTGTAAGCTTGGGTGTGTGGGTGATGTAATGGATAATGATTCAGAATTGTTAATCGGATAGGAAAATCTTTCCAAAATTGTTCAACTCAAAAGGTGCATTCTAAATAATATGCCTGTATTATTGGAAATCTTCATTCTTTTCTATATTAGTACATTTACGTGGATTATTTCTATGTGGGAGTTTCTTGTTTTGTTTTGTTTTGTTTGTTTGTTTTTTTTTTGGGGGGGGGTTGCATTTCGAATTCTCTAAATAGAAAAAAAAACAAGAAAAAGTAAAATATTTTTCCTCCCCCGCTAAAATCAAAACCCCCAATACCCCAAGGGTATTCTTCTTTGGCTTAGAACTCCTTTTCATTTCCTACCTACCACCTACTCTTACATTCACATTGCATACTTCATTCAGTAACCCTTTATCCTAAGTGGCTCTTTGGTCTTGTATCGGGTGGACTTTAATAAATATATATAACATTGAATGCTAGACAATCTTTACTTCATACGAAGAAGAGACTTGAAGTGGTAAGAATGGGTTTCGATTGACGAATGCTTAGAATACCGTAGAGAGAGCATGTGAAAGACGAAGAAGGTGAAAGGGGAATAGAAACTGCAAGAAAACTATTGCTAACAATCAGAAAGAAAAAGCAGACATTTGTGTGATACTTAATGAGGAAAGAAGACTTGGAGAATTTAACATTCACATCTTGAATGCAAACACAATTTTAGGTAAACAGTGAGTAGACTTGGCGAGTTTCAGTAAATGGATAACAGAACAAGAATCACAAACCCAAAGAGAGAAGATCAAGGTCCAAAGGTTGAGCAACAAAAAGACAGGAAGCTGTGAGGGGCATGATCGTCCACGTGCAGAATGAATATGCCATATGATAGAAGTGCAATTGTATCCTTTATTCTATTTGGTTCTATTAGTTGTTTTCTTGCTTCTCATACTTGGATTTACTGATTTCAGCTTAGGACAACGCAAAGAGAAAGGGAGGGATGAACAGCCTTAGAGAGAGAAAGAGAGAACTAGAAATCAACGGGCTTATTGGGAAAGGAGGGGGACAGAAAGAAAGAGAGAGAAAAATCGCACAAACTGAAATAGGCGCGGTGAACGGCCGGAAGTAGATAGATAGATAGATAGATAGATAGATAGATAGATAGATAGATAGATAGATAGATAGATAGATAGATAGATAGATAGATTAACAAGCCTATTGAGAAAAAGAGAGAGAGAGAGAGAGAGAAAGAAAAAATAGATAAACTGAAATAGGGATGAACCTGAGACATACAGGGCGACTGAAAATTAATTCACTATTTTATGTATGATGGACTCTCCTGTCCAATAAAATTTATATTAGGTTGGTGCAAAAATAATGTCGTTTTCTCACATATGTTACTATGTGAGAAAACGACATTATTTTTGCACCAACCTAATAATTACATATAGTGATTTTATAAGCGCGACTTAGATGTGACACAAGGCCGTAAGTATGAGGCACCCAGTGAGGAGTGAACTCGCTACTCAGTTGTAACTGAACTAGCAAGACAAGCTTTCTAACCACTGCCTCACTATCTGTCTCTCTCTCTCTCTCTCTCTCTCTCTATATATATATATATATATATATATATATATATATACAGAGAGAGAGAGAGAGAGAGAAATCAACAGGTTTATTTAGAGAGAGGGGAAACGGTCGTGAGATAGATATTGAGAGTTTGATATCAATAGAGAGAGAAAAACAGATGAACTGAAATAGTTGGGTTGAACAGCCATAGCTAGACAAATATGTGCTATGTAGAAACTTAAGTTAGAAGAGATTGGTGCGACTTAGAGAAAGAAAGACATTCAGATCGAGAAGGAGAGAAAGAGAATCTTCCACAAAGTCCGGTCTTTTCAGCGGTTTCGAAGCGAACAAAAGCCCCACATAGAAAGGTCATTTGGTTTAATAATATGCTACCGACTGCAAGAGCTTTTTGTATTGGCGCCAGGAGAGATTCTGTGAGACCATTAAATTTTTGTGCTCCTTGTCCTTGTAACAAAATGCATTGTGGGCGTATTGAGATGAATGGGATTAATAAATCTAATCTGATCTGTGCATATATAAGTGTGTAATCTCTTGTCAACAGAATTGTTTTGTTACTTCTTTTCTATTATATGAAATACTTTTTTACGGGAAGCTATTGTACGCAATCATGTAGTTGTCTGCATGGAAATGTACATGCCTCTGATTACAGGCTGCTACCCAAAAGTCCGGTGAACTTAAGGCGCGAAATACCACGCCCGCCGCGCTAAAAAGAAACAAACTAGTAGAATTTTTTTTTAATAATTTTTTATATGACACAGAAATCCGAAGACGTACAGGATTAATGAAAAATCTTCTAAAAATTAAACAAAATTTTTAAATACCGGAAAATAGCGTTAGAAAAAAAGTGTTAAACTGCTATATAATATCTATGCTCCTATATGTGAGTGCTAGACAATCTCTTCATAGATGAAGAGACTTGTCTTTTCTACAAATATTTTCATGGCAACTGTTCTGACAAGTTTTTTTTCCATAGTGCCTCGACTGCATGAATTTAAGCATGATACTAACTGTTGGACTAGCTAGATGCAACCGTCTCTTCTATTTTAACAGTTTCTTTTCTCACACTTATCGTCTGTGGAACTCCCTTCCGATTTCTTGCTTCTCTGTCACCTACAGTCCTTAAAAATTTAAATGCAAAGTTAATCTCTATCTTCTGTCTTCCTGAACCCTGATCCTTTATTGTTCTTTCCTCACTTCTCATCACCTTTCTCGTTCTCTTTCATTCTCTGTAACTCTCTGCGTCTTAGTGGCTTTATCGTCTAGCTTGGGGTGAAATGATTAAAAAAAACATAATAAGAAAATAGGGCACAGAGTAGTTAATACTGGTAGGATGTATTGAAGATAAGCTAGGAGAAACAACGAGGAACCAACTTAACGAGTTTGAGGGAATGGATGACAAAAGAAGAACATATAGGGATGGTAAAGAGTCAAATGTTACTAAAAGCAGCAAACAACAGAAAGTTGTGGAGGGCCATGATCGCTCACATCCTGACGGGACATGGCATATAAAAGAAGGAGAATTTCCTGGAGGGGTGATTTCGGGTAATGTACGAAATGCTTGATGAGACACGGGAAATGCAACGCAATTTAAGAGAAAACTCAGCCTGTTCAAATTTCCCGAACTTTTACTTTGCACTTCATACACAACCAGATGTCTCATCGGTGTTTAAGAGGAAGCCAACTAGTCAACAAACTACTGGTGATTTTAAACAAAATATTTGTACTTTTGTTAAGGAGGGCCATTGAACCTTGCTTTACTGTGATGACTAATGGTTTAAAGTACTCTTAGCTAAAACTCATTTCCTTGATGATAAAAGGAAATAGAGGTCCGATTCCTGACGAGAGGCACATTTTTGTCTAGGACCAGTAGATAGTAATTTTACTGTTAGAAAAAAAGCATATCTACTCAAACATGCGTACTAAATAACTATTAAGATTAATGGTTAAAATTAAGAAATATTCAAGTTTTTTTACTAACAAAGACGATTAACGGTATATATTAAATTAAATTAAATGCATGTTTGTAAATATTCAAACTGACCACCACTTTCAAGAAGTTATATGTAGTCACAGAGTGAGTACATTTTGGAAGGACATCCCTCCAAATATATATATAGTCATGGGCAAATGTTTAAGACCACTCAACATTTTTATAAAAACAAAAACTGAAAGCCAGTAATCACTTCAATGCATCAAATTTATTAAAAGCATTTTATTTTGTACCGATTTCAATATAAATTATTTTTGTATTTTTTATTTATTTATTTTATTTATTCATTTACTTATTTTTGTTTAGACACTTTTCACTTTCATAACCATTTCAATAGGACAAAACATGGTGACTATAAAACTCTGACAATATTCTATCGAAATCAAGTGGTCCAGGCGTCCCTGACAGCGTCCACAAGAATATTGGCATTTGCTGGTTGTTTGCAAAATTTAAATTCATCTATACATTTATTCTCTTGTGGAAGATTATTATAACAGGAGAATTTTCCTATATTTTTTCTGATACTCAGCTGAGTTTGATGAGAGAAGAGTTAAAGCAGCTGTATCCCTTTCACAGAAAAGAAAACTGAAAAATAAACAGACGAATTTATAAACAAGAGAAACCACCCTCCTCAGTTTCAAAAGATAGACTATATTCTTTACATTCAACGGTACAGAAAAGATTTTCAACAAGTGGCGAACTGTATGTTCAAAGAAAATATATTCTGTTCATTAAGAACCTTAATTAAGACTGTCTTTACTTTAGATTACCATTTTATTTAGGATGAATCGATTCTTTTCATAGCCAAGTTGTGCCAATGATGTTGGTATGATATGTACCAAATATTGATAGGTAAAATTTTTTGTAAAGTCCTAGAATAGAGTTATTCAATGCCTAAGGGTATATTACTACCATTTTGCACAAGCGTTGTCATTTCTATGGATTTCGCATAATTTTTCCTTTATTTCGATGGAACTGTATAGCGGCAGAATATCTAAAGAAAAATCCGTTAAAATAAAAGTGTGTGTGTGTGTGTGTGTGTGTGTGTGTGTGTGTGTGTGTGTGTGTGTGTGTGGAGGGAAATTGTCAAAATGTTTGTTTATAGTGTTTCCAGATAAGGGTAATGGTAAGGGCAATATTATAAAGAAACATTTAATATTCATTGACCGAGCATCCAATACTACTGTCGACTGAAAAATATAAAATCTTTCTCTTAAAAACATTTTTCGAGAAAATAGGTCCAGTAGTCCAATAGATATTATCGCTCATTCCAGTGTTGATAGTGGTTTCCTTCCTAACCTTTTATTTGGAATAGTGTAGAATGTCAGCATCCTGATTATGTCATTATTTTCTCTTCAAGTTTCATGTGATATCCATTTTGCTGTTGCTACTGTTGAAAGTTCTTAAGTCATGCGGTTTCTGTTTGTGATTCTGTAGCGCCAGTCAATGAGTTTCAAAGAACTGTGGTCTTCATTCGCTCAAAGCCATTTTAACTATTGATGTTAGTATACATAAGATAGTTTAGATATTTTTGAACGGGTTTGGTGCCATCCATATGGAAGCCTCGATCCGACGAGGCTATTTAATGGTTAAAATTACTAAAATTATCAGCTTAATGTTTTTGTTTTGTAGCAATTTGCGGCGTTACGCGAAACTACCAATAACGCTGTCTATTCTGTGCTCAATTTTCTTATCTCCTATATTAATTTTGTTATCGGTACACCGAGGTAGTTGAAATGTTTCAGCTGACGGGGAGTGTCTGTATAGATGTCCATATAGATGGAGAGAGAGAGAGCATATATATATATATATATATATATATATATATATATATATATATATATATATATATATACGCACACACAGGATGCGATGGGTAAATTGTCGCCATTTTAAATTTTTAATTTCGCGCATGTGTTTTTGGGGGGTTTTTGGGGGGGGTTGTCGACTGCACAGTATCGTAGTGTCAGTTAGGCACTGTCTGTGAGAAAAAAGAGCACCATGACGCAATTCACTCCGCCAGAAATTTGGAAACGGTATTCTGTACTAGTGTAATGGTGATTACGAAGGTGTTTGAAGTGATCACTTGTGATGGCGACGTTATGCTTCCATTCATCTTCCCACAGGACCTCAGACTTGACACGGAGGCCTGCATTAGGTGCCTTGAGGAGGTAGTTCCCCTTGGGTAAAGAGGGTAGCTACTGGAAGACCCTATGTCTGGCAACAGGACTCTGAACCATGTCACACACGTAGGAGAACCCAGTCATGTCTATCAAACAATTTCTGCGACCACATCAACCCTTATATCAGGCCACCTAACTCCCCAGACTGCAACCCCATTATCAGTTGAGCGAGAGACCAAAAAAGTACCTGGTGATATCAAAGATTAACTGAAGGCAAGGATTGTGGCAGCTTTCACCAACTTAAACAAGGAGAATGTCCAGAAGAGTTAGAGGAGATTCCGAAGTTATCTAAAGGACGAGGTTGAAGCCAATTGCGATTTTATTGAATAAATTTAGGCTTTAGTATTTCAAGATATTTTTGTGTAGTTTTGGTAAATATATCTGTTAAAACGAGATGTCAGATTTCATTTTAGCATAATTTAGACAATTTATCCATCGCATCCTGTATATGGGATCTTCTTAATATTTTATATGTGCATCGTGGGATTACTTTTTCTTTGATGCATTTCAGTAATCGTCTCTTGTTCGTGCGTATGTGTAGTTGCATAAACAAATATAGACCGATGAAGTCCTAAGGAACGAAATGGATCACACAAAAACTTTTTCCACTTTGTCATACTTCTTTCCTACAAAATTGTTCTTGATATATAGAAATTTATACATCGTTATCCCATAATGTCGACATGGAAAATACCAAACAACAAATGCATAAAAAAAAAAAAAAAACTTTGATTTTGGCCAACTCATAAAGAAACCGAAAAACTTCTTACTGAAATGCATCGAAGAAAAAGCCAGCCCACGATGCACACATAAAATATTAAAACATCACATATTTCCGACCTACGCACGTGATTTCTTAAAATTGTCCACTGAGGAACTGAAAGAAATGAAATATATATTTTTTTTTTCTTTGGAAAAAGGAAAATTAGGGAACATTTCTGCACTCCCTTTACTCCTAGAAAAAATTAAATAAAAAATTAAGTCTTCCTTGTCTGCCGTATTTAATGAAAAATGTTTAAAAGAAAGGTTGTTGACCATATATATATATGGGTGTGTGTGTGTATGTGTATATGTGTATGTGTATGTGTGTATGTGTATATGTGTATGTGTGTATGTGTATATGTGTATGTGTATATGTATGTATGTAGGTGTAATTATTTGTATATCATATGCGCGGTAATTATTAGAAAGCGCTTAGTATCAGAGATATTGAATCAGACATATGTATATGTTTATATGTGTGTGTGTATGTATATGTATGTGTGTATTTGTGTGAATATGTGGATATATGTGTATGTGTACATGGGTATATGTATGTGTGTATGTAGGTACACGGCGATGTGTATGTATATACGTGTATAAGTTATTGTGTATGTGTGGATTTGCATGCGTTTTGAACATAAAAATATAGGTCCTCGCTAGATTAGATAATAATCGTCATATTTATTGTTTATATTTGATTTGTAACCTGTGGTCGATATTATTTTTGTCAAATTTTCTCAATTACACAGCGTCCCTTTCAATTTTAATTTCACCCGCCCCATCTTTCTTCCCCAACACTTCTTTCCTTACCTCTCCCTCCTTCTTTAAGATTTGATCGGCCATGGTGTATGTATGTCACCACGAAATGTATCTTTATTGTATTATTAGACATCCGACAACAATCATTTTTCCCCCTTCCACTCACACCTAGTTTTTAAATAACCCTCTCTGTTAAACCCCTCTCTTATGAACTAACATTCGTCCCACACTCTCATAATTACACTCTCTCTAAATTCTATTTTTATTTCCGGAGTAGGTTTTTTTCTGTTTTCTTTTTCAATTTGTAGGTCTGATGAATTGGATCGTATTTACGATTCCAATGGAATAAATTATGACCATGGAATATTAGTGTTTAAGCCTTTTTATTATATATATATATATATATATATATATATATATATATATATATATATATATATATATATATATATATATATTCATTTAACTTTTAAAATTTATCTGGGGAAAAGACATGAACCTCTTCATGCAGCATTACATGCGTGTGTGTGTGTTTTGGATTTTTTTTGTGTGTGAAGGATCCTGGTTTCAAGTCCCAGAGGAGCCCTTTATGGATCTTACTTGTTGTATAGGATAACTACATATTTTCCACTCCATCTCCACCCCCAGTGTTAGAAATCCTGGTTCAAGCCCAGATAAAAATAAATAAATTTAAAAAATAAACAAAGATTTTGAAAGGTGTCTTCTAAAGTAGATGGCATATAGACTTCTCTTCGCGAGTATGCCAATCAGTACATTTGTGTACATGTAAAATCCCCGATAACGACATGATCTGTGTGTGTTACTTTTGTTTTTGTCTTTTAATCATTTCATCCCAAGCAATGCTACAATGCCACTAAAATGCAGAGGTGGGGGTTATTGGGAGTGAATGAGAATGAGAAGATTGAAAATGAGTCGAATTGCTCTAATTGCAAAAGAAATGTCAAGACTAAATGTTGACATCGCTGTAGCCTACAAGAACCCGGCGTCGGATATACCCTCTACTGGTCAGGCAATTCAGTAGCGGAGAATCGTCTTTCGGGGGTAGGTTCATGATTAGGGATTCCATTGCCTCCAAGCTTGAAAACCTGCCAACGGGTTATTCTGACAGCATCATCTCTATCCGCCTCCCACCGACTAATCTTCAATATACCACACTAAATAGTGTGTACTCTCCAAATTTCCAAGTAGATCCTGTGGAAAAAGATAAATTTTACTCAGATCTGCGCAGTCTACTAGGAGACGCCCCTGCAGATGATAAGGTTATAATACTTGGCGATTTCAACGCTAGAGTGGGCCAAGATTTTGCCGCCTGAAAAGGAGTGCTTGGGAGACAATGGTGTTGGTAACTGTAACGACAACGAGCGCGTGCTACTAGAGTTCTGCTCAGAGCATCAGATCGTCATCACAAACACCATCTTCCAACAGAAAAAAAAACGATTGAAAACAACCTGAATGCATCTTCGGTCTAAACATTGGCACCTCATTGACTATATCATAGTGTGACGTAAAAGACATCATGCTCACAAAAATGATGCTAAGTGCAGGATGTCATACCGACCATCGCCTTGTTCGCTGCAAACTAGAGCTTCACTTTAAATTCAAGCCAAAAAAAGGAGGGGCCCTCTGTAAAAAGCTCAAGGTTGACAGTTTAAAATCAGATGAAGTGAAAGGTAACTTCCAACCAACACTTGTGTCAAGACTTGAAGATGCGGACATCCCCGCAGATGCCACTCCTGAAACACTTTGGGAAAAAAATCAAAACTGACATTCTGCAGACATCTGTAGATGTCCTTGGATTCTCCTCAAGGAAGAACAAAGACTGGTTTGATGAGAACAAAGTGGAAATTCAAGAACTGCTGGTGAGGAAGAGATCAACTCATCAAGCTCACTTATCTCGGCCAGTTTGTCCTGTAAAGAAAGCTGCGTTCCGTTTCATATGCCGTGATCTCCAGCACAGGCTTCGAGAGATTAAGAATAGCTGGTGGACCAAACTCACTGAAAAAATGCAGTTGTATGCAGACATCAGGGACTTCTATAAACCTTTAAAATCAGTATGCGGCCTTATGTATCAAGTCCAGAGACTTATGCACAGTGCAAACGGTCAGATGATCCTTACAAACAATGCGTCCATCCTAAACTGTTGGTTGGAGTATTTCCAGGCCCTCTTCAGTGTTAATCGCTCGGCCCAGGAACTAGCAAGTAAGAATGGGACTGGATGAGTTGCCCACCAGTGAAAAGACTATCAAAGCCATAAACCAGCTGAAGTGTGGCAAGGCTGCAGGAGTCGATGGAATCCCACCTGAAATCTTAAAACATGAGGTCCAGTTTTCCATATGAAACTCTACGTGCTCTTTTGCTGTTGTTGGAAGCAGGGAAAAATACCACACGATTCCCGCAATGCAGTCAACATCCCCCTGTACAAGAACAAAGGTGTAAAATCTGACTGCTCCAATTACCGAGGGATTACTCTGCTCCATCGCATGAAAGATCCTTGCAAGGCTTCTGCTGAATAAACTGGTACCCGCCATCGCGGAACAGCACCTTCCAGCTAGTCAGTTCGGCTTCAGAACCAACAGGAGCACAACAAAACGTGGGTTTTTTCTCCGACAGCCGCAGGAGAGGTGTCGGGAGCAAAACAAGGGTCTGTATGTGGCGTTCATTGATTTGACGAAAGCATTCGACACAGAAGAGGAATGTGGCAGATCATAGGGCGACTCGGCTGTCCTCCAAAGTTCCTGAGCATGATCATCCAACTGCGCGAGGATCAGCGTGGCCAATATTCTCTCAGAACACTTCTCGACCACCAACGGTGAAAATCAAGGTTGCTTTCTGGCACCGACTCTCTTCAATATCTTCTTTAGCATGATGCTCAAGCAAGCCACAAAAGATATTGATGATGGGGACCGAGTCTACATCAGATATCGATGGTGGCCTGTTTAATCTACGACGATTAAAAGCCCAGACGGAGACCCTGGAACAACTTATCTAAGACCACTCCTTTGCTGACGGTGCTGCCCTTGTTGCTCACACGGGAAGAACTTCGCAGCACACCACTTCCTGCTTCCCAAAATTTGGGGGCTTGAAGTCAATTTAAAGAATACATAGGTACTCTACCAGCCTGCCCCTCGTGATGAGTATCGCCCTCCCCACATCATCATTGGCATGACTGAGCTGAAGTCAGTCCATCGGTTTACCTACCTTGGATGTATAATCACATCAGATGTTAGGATCGACAAAGAGGTCGACAACAGACTGGCAAAGCCGAGCATTGCATTTGGCAGACTGTACAAAGTATGTGGTACAACAGATACCTGAAGAGGGACACTGTGATCAGAGTGTATAGAGCTATCGTCCTCACCATTCTCCTATACGGCTCAGAGTCATGGGTCACTTACTGACACCACCTGCGACTCCTCGAATGGTTCCACCAGCGCGCTGCCTTCGCACGATCCTTAACTCTGTCTCCAATAATGAAGCCCTCGATAAGGCGAAGATCACCAACATTGAGGCCATGCTGCTAAAGTCCATCTACGTTGGGCTAGATATATTTCCGGGATTGAGAATCATCGCCTGCCGAAAATTTTATTGTACAGCGAGCTCTTCACTGGCTATCGTGACAGAAGGGCACCAAAGAAGCGATTCAAAGATTAGCTGAAAAACCCTTTGTTGCCTGTCACACCAACAATTATCAATGGTCAACCCTAGTTGAGAACCGTAACGCCTGGCGTCTCACCACCAACCATTCTGTCTCTTTCTTTGAAAATACCTGCATGGATGCTCTCAGGGGCAAGAGGCAGAGGAGGAAGTATTGAAATGCTATGCAATCGATCCCTGACCAGACTTTCAGCTATAATTACTGCGAACATGTATGCCTGTCCCGCATTGGATTTATCAGTCACAAACGTGCCTGCAAGCGACGTGTACAGACTCCCTCGTGATCTTCGTTTTGCGAAGCCAAGCCATGATGATGATATATTCATGTATGTTTGGTTGAATAATCTGTAATCGATAGTCGTGAATTCACACCTATCAGTTATATTAATTCACATTTTGCAAATTCACAACTATCAATCACTTTTTGTCTTAGCAATTCACCCCAGAAGATGATTTCGGATGACATTAAAAGTACGCGGGAAAATAAAAAAAAATGAAGAAAAACTACGGCGCCTTACTTAATGAATTTAATATCAACATCGATGAGAGAATTTGAGAGGATTAAAATAAAAATGAATAGACATAATATGTCCAGATTATTTAACCAAAAAGGCTTAAATGAATGATGATATGCTACCTAAAAATACACACACACACACACACATATATAGAGAGAGACAAAGACAGAGACAGAGACAGTGAGACAGAGAGAGAGAGAGAGGATGAGATTTTCTAGTATTCTTAAATGTTTCCGTTTGATGGCGAGTAAGGGAGTGCGCAAAAATTGTCCGTGGTGTCTATTGTCCCAAGGGCTTCAGGACACTTTAGCCATTTTCAAGGTGTTTCTTTTATAGTGTTGTTAATTTCTTTTCATGGTTGTCTTTTTAAGATGTGGTTGTGTGATGCCTATATAGTAGTAGCGTTTATTCCTAGTTCCGCCAAAGAAACATGGTTGGAGTTCGAATTATCGTCCTTCTATTTAAAAAAAATATATATATTTCCGTTGTTAAATAAAGTGAGATTAATATTGGGTGCCAGATATTTTATGCAGAGTGCATCTCTCACAGAGATGTTTTCGGGATTTATAAAGGATTATCGAAGAGGAAACAGAAAAGACTAGTGTGGGGGATATAAAAACGTAGTTAGTATTTTCTGTTTCTTTCCGATTCCTGTCGTCTGATGATAGGGTGAAACTTGAGTTACCATTTGGATCGGAGACACTGGATTCTATTTAGTTAGTATCTATCTATCTATCTATCTATCTATCAATATGTATGTTCCTATCCCTCTGTATTCATATCCAACAGTTTTTAGTCTTTTTACATCTATCTATCTATCTATTTCGAACAGAAAAAATAAACAGGAGATTTTTTTTCTTCACATCCTGTTTGACTTATTATTTTAGCAGCAGTATATAAGACGAGTTATATTCGCTGTTTCATGGCGTGATTTTTTGTCTCTGGCACTACTCTTACACTGAAAATCTGCTATCTGAGGACTCAGATCAGTTAATATGACACAGTGGAAGCCAGCTGTGATCAGGATACCCGCATAGAAGTGGTTGGTGAGAAATGGTGTTTTTATGATTGCGTAGATAATAAAATCTTGCATAACCTTTCTTTCCTTTTCAATTAGAATTTGTTCACAGAAGGTCTCTGATTTCAAATACGCGGTGCCCTCAACATCACTAAAATTTTAAAGCATTATTTCTTTTGCTAACAGTGGCTCGACCATTTTTCATACTCGGTGAAAATGTATTTTCATTTTCTATACTCCATTTAGAAAAAAAGTAACTTAAAAATAACAAACTGAATTACAGTTTGAAACTCATATAAATGTTTGGAACATCGTACAACCCCACCAGAAATAAATTTTATACAAAAGTCTACAAGAGTTATTTCCCTTAGATTAAAATATTCTCTCACAACGAATTAATTAAGTTCCGGGTGAGTAAGCCATTGTATTTGTCTTGAAACATATAATTTGGCTACGTTAGCAAAGATTTTACAAGATTGTGAAGCCAGATTTAGGGTTAAAGATTGATTTGAACCTAAAATCCCAAAGTATTTGTAAGGAGTGGAATAATATTTCTGAAGTGTTGATTTTCTATTTAATATTGCTATATACTCTACTTAAAATTGGGTATTTCTGATTCTCTCTGCTTCAAAACCTGTCGGATATCAACGCTATGATAGCATGATGAAAAATTTTAAAAAAATCTTTATGCGCACAAACTCCAAGCATTGCATCTAGCTCACAAACAAAATTTTAAAAAATAAAAATAATAATAAAATGTAAACGTCGGTTATATAACCTATCAGGAACATTGCCACTAAAGCAAAAGCATAACAAAAATGCTGAGTCATGTATCCAACCTGTGTATTGAAAAATTTCGGACAACCAGCTTGACATAATGTTATGGAACAACCTCCTTTCACCGGCAGCTTCAATTCGAGGTCAGTACACAACCTCATAGCCATCTTGCAAGATCCTATCCTCTTCATCCACAAGAGTCACCTCTTTCTAGAAATATTCTCCTCTTGTTTCACTGTATATGTTGACAATACAGTTAACTTTAATTATCATATTTTGCCTACGTTTCCTTCCGCTTCATTACCATAAATTGTTGTTCGTTATTCTTCCAACCATACGCAGTATATAACATTATTGACTGTTATAGTTGATTGACAAATATTAATTAACTGAAATTAGTGGTATTAAATAACACTGTGTATGATTCCTTCCCATAAAATGTAAAGAAGGATACTGATATGACAAAAGGAGCTGAGAGTTAAGTAACTTAAGGTTAAAGAAAGGGCAATATCTCTACTTAACTCCTAGAAAAAACAAAAATTAAATGAATGAAAATTATTACACTCTGAGCCGAACGACTACAACTAAATATTCAAAGGAACAAATATAAGAAAAACAAATTCATCACTAACATTTATTAAACTTAATGGATTTATTTTTAAGGATGTAAGCGACCGTGGTTCTCTACATATTTCTTTTTCTTCATTATCTCTGAATTGCAATGACTTCTTAGGAATAATAGTTTTGAATTCAGAGTATTTGTTCTCCTAGACTGACTACCACCTAAGGCTAGAGATCCCAGTCTACTATGCTATTTAATACATGATGTTAGCGAGAAGAAATGGGCTTATGATTTTACCAAGGGTATTTGCGCGAAAGTGAACGCAACTGACGAAGCCAGATTTTGAATTCGCCTCGCCGTTTCCCCTTTCCGTGTCGATAACTGTTACACCACCGATGCATTTATATCAATTTTTAATGTCGTTCAGCACGTGGGCAACCGTGAGTCTTCGCAGGTTTATTTTCTTTATTATTTGTGAATTTCTAATTGTTAATATATCATTTTCCTTATCCAAGTTCCTTAATCTTCTTAAAACTTTCTCGTTGATCACATGTTCAGCTCGTGATATTCTAGTCATTCCTCGATAGAACTACATCTCTTTCGCTTTTTCTCTATCTGTGAATGAATTGTTCCACATTGCTACATGTAAGATTGAATATTACATAGCTGTTCAGTATTTCTTTGTTTTTAAGGATATTTTGTCATCTCTTAACCCTTTCACTGCTGCGGTGTTATAACATTGTTGCCTGGCTGTGCCAGCTAATTTGGGGGGAAAACAAAAAATTGCCATTTACTAGAAATAAATGTCTTTAAAGCCACTGACAATGATTTTTCATGTGTGCCGCTAGTTTTGTTTGGATCAAATACTCTGCAGTACATTCTAAGCTAAGTGACATCACCTACACATAAAGTAATAAAAAATACATCACAAAACAAGTTGTATTGTACACTACTATATATCTATACTAGTTTGAGATTAGTACTAAGTGCTAGTTAGTTTATAACACATGCTTGTGACAAACATTTTCACGGTGTTTTAAAAACGTATACATACGTCAACAGCGAACGGAGTCAGTTTCATAAAAACCCATAAATACGTCCACGGCGCCGGAAGCGTCGTTAATAATACTTTGCTTACTTTCTGAAAGACACATTTTGATATTACTATGCGTCTTTAAATTTCTGTGTCACATTTTCCATCGTCTGTTACTACACAACCCAGATAATTAACTATCTGTACCTGATTGATATTGACGTAAAAAATTCATTAGATTAAAAAAAAAAACACTTCTAATCTTTTTAGAAAATATTTATATAAAAGTTGTTTTTCTTTAGTAACGTTAACACGAAGAACAGAAACTCACAACTAACCTCGTGGTCATCAAACACCTGCTACTAGATTAGGGGTCATGTGTTGAGAAAAAAATATAAATTTTGAGAAAATAGACAAACAAAAGAGAAAACAAGACTGAAATATTTATTCTATCGGGAACATTTTTCGTGCAGAGGAAATTTCAAGGAATTTCTTAAAAGTCTCTGTAAATAATGATGGAAACGTTTAATTTACCGGCGAATCAGTGAGCGCGTGAAGTGTATTACCTACGCCAGGTTGCGACTATTGCACGGAGCGCTAACTTTTGTGTCCTTTCGCGATGTCGGCTCGAAGTGAAAGACAATTTTTTTCTTTCTTTTTATTCTGATGGTTTTATTCAAGTTTTTGGTTTCTTTTTTAGTTCATTAAATCCCTATTCAAATGAACTAACTTCGTTGTCCGAATATTGCATTAAATCCACAGATGCCTAAAAAGAAACAAAAACTGAAAATGTTCATGTAAACCTGCTGTGTTAATATATTTTATTGGATAATAGCCATAGGTAAAGATTTTAAAACTACTAAAGAAAGGTATCATGTCAGACGGAAATTATTTATGTAAAATTAAATCCTGTGAATAAAGTAAAACTTTCATGTGAAAATCAACTTCAAAGAGCGATGACGCTAAAAATGTGAAAAAGATAAAAATTCTTAAATGAAAATTAAATTATTTAAATATTTCTCAAAATGCATGTTTCCAAACACTGAATTAATTATGCATTTTGATTTCATTGAGTTTATCTTGTATCTTGCTATTATTTATTTTCAAATGTAACAAGTATTTCGGGGCAAGTTTGAAACATTTAAAGAAACAATTATTATTCGACAAAGGTAGAATTGTTTATTTGAACTCTGAACTGTGTGACACAAATTTTATTTCTCATTTCTACTGATTAGCGTCTTAAATTAAAATGCGAAAATCTGGTGCTATCGGCTCAAGACCGAATTCGCTATATTTTCAAATTCTGGAACGAAAAACATGAGAATATTCAATAAGCGTTTCAGATACAATGAAAATTACTAAGCCTTTAAAAATACTTAAAATAAAACTCTCTTTCTCTTTATATATATATATATATATATATATATATATAATGTACACACACACACACACACACACACACACTTTCTCTGCTTGACTCAATAACACAAATCTGACAAAATGTCTGAAACATGGATGATGCAAGGGAGTTAATTCAGTTGACAACCAGACCACTAGTTTTCATTTTGTTCTCAATAAGAAATCCCTTTCCCTTCTCAATATTAACGGTCTTGGGTCAGATTAGGCATAATCTGAATAAATCAGCCACTTTCTATAAATTCCATACATTAAAGAGAGACTGTTAGACAAGCAATAAAAAGTGGGAGACGAGACTAAATCAGTTGTTAAAAGTTGGGAGAAGAGATAAATCAGTTATTAATTTTTTAAGATTCCTGATTCTATATATTTTTTTATCTGATCCTCTCATAAAATGGATGTTTTAGATCTATTAACTTACTGTAAGTATTATTGATTGATTTTAAATAAGCATTTCTTGGTTTCGTTTGTACTTATTTTCTGGAAACAAATCTATACACCTATTCGTAAAAAGTTTTAGAAGCTAATGTTTCGAAGTAAAAAAAACAAAACTTTTCTGATATTTTTATGTCCATTGTTCTACTAGTGAATAAAGAATCAGAGAAGTATTTTTATGCTCATTGTTCAACTAGTGCGGCTGTGCGTTGTGGTGTTGCAATGGATATGGTGAGAAATCGGAAAGCCGAGTTCGAATTCCAGTCGGGTCCGTTACACAGGCATTTACGCACAACCTTTGGGAAAGTTATGAATCTATCTCACCCCCGCCCTATTTATGCGTTGATTAACAAGACAAACCGGGTTGGCAATCAGTCTACCGCAGAAAGAAACAGCAACCTACTGCGCGGAAAATCTTCTGCTTAGTTAGTAATGAATCGAAAGTGACATGATCGTCCAAGCGTGCGTCACGTATGGCACTTGACTGACTGACTGTTCTACTAAATGGAACATAAGCCATATTTTTTATACCAGACAAGCACTAATTTTATTTTAAAACGCTGTGTAAGCACATATTGTATTTTAGTCTTTCCAGTGTATATTATCGATAAAATAATGCTCATCTAGTATAAAATATTGTTTTAAAATATATTCCTCTAGTGGAACCAAGTGCACTAGTAATGATCTTTAAACAAATAATACAGCCCAGTTTGATAATGCTGTAGTAGATTGAGTCCAAGGAGAATATTAATTTTCTATTTATTTCTCAGTTCCAGTGAAAAGTGAGGGGATGGAATCCCCACAAGCCTCCCTAAAGCGCCATAAATATTTGGTAGCCGAAGTAGTTGCAAATTTCTTCACAGATATCAAAATATTCTGTGTTCAATCCCAGATAAAACTCGGATTCAGAATTCTATATTTACGACAAGCCGTGGTTATGTCGATTTAGTTGGCACAACACAATATTCCTATCCTGTTTTCCTTGTATTTGGCATTCTATTGGAGTAAAATAAGTTTGTAAATATTAACAACAAAGATTTTAAAACTTGATAGTTAATATATCCATATAAAAGACTGGCGCAGCACAGTCTAACTACCCTTCACTCAATTAGTATTAGACTTTCTATGAGATGAAGCTGAGTAGATAGCTGAATGCACGCAAATAAAATTCTGTAAAAATAGATACTGACAAGCTTAATACGGCGCAAGACCAAATGAAGATAAATAAAGATTTTGTGCCAATATTCTACCCCAGGAAATCTTTCTGCCTAGATAATCAGCCTTCGAAATTCTGGCTTTTACTTAGACTCGAACACCGACATCTGGCACTTGTAGGAAATATATATCAATCACGATAGGCCAGAAATGTAGATAAAAGGTTGCTGAAAAGATTCTAGGCTAATCATGAGATTTTATTAAAAAATTATCAATAAAAAGATTCTGTAACTTCTTTTGCCGCAAAAAAAAAGAAAAACAGAAAATCCAGTAAGAGAACCAAGTATAAAATAAGAGACCGATATTCAGAGAACTTAAAATGATTACTTAGTTACTTATTTTAGGGCATCATTTTTACTTACAATTATTGTTACGTGACGCAAACAATAGTCATCAGTGCATTAAACAAATTAGCTGTAAATAATCAACATTGCCTTTTTATAACCATCTGTCACTTATTGCCAACTAAGACCGGTTTTACGTTTACATAAGTAGTGTGTAAATGCTGCTTTGGTTTATGCGTTGAGGTTATCACATGTAATTGCGTGTTCTAAGAGCATTTAATATAACATACAAAACAATCATGCAATGAAGTGTAATGATTAAGGAGAAAAAAGTTATTCCCCTTCAACTGTATTCTGATTTATGATTGAATGTTCGAAAGAGTTTCTCTTGAATAAGAATGTTTAGGATTCTATGTTGAATAGAGTCTGGTGTTAGAATAAAATACAGTTAATTAAGGAATGTGTTGTTTAAGAAATTAAGAGAGAGCTGGTTCGTGAAATTGGCTTAGTCACGGAGAGAGGAATATGTGTAATGTGATACAAAAATCTGTGTCTGTGTGTGCGTTGTGAGTAAAGTCGTGGGTTTGTGTAGACAGGCGTAAATAGTTGGACTCTACTAACGATTTGCGAGAAAGTCGGTAAGAGTTGTTGGCAATGTTCTTTAACGTCTGACCGCACGGTTAAGACGGGAGCTCTTGAAGATTACATCTTGGCAGTAAGGAAAAAGATGAATGAAGAGAGCATCAGAGAGGCTTATTCGTAATTTGTTTATATAAGGTTGTGTCTCACGTGACAGGCTCCAGGCTTGTTCGTGGGAAAATTATTCCTCGCGTGCAGGCGATTTGATTGGTCGGAAATGACCAATCAGCAAGCTAGTTTTGAGGAGATTAGCCAATGAATGCTTGCCGCATGATCTGTATGTATGTATGTGTGTGTGATGGCGATAATGATCGCTACAACTGAAGTAATCGTTCTAAGTATCACGTTTAATCGAAATAAGCGCTGCGTAATTTATTGCGATAAAAAATAATACCTTGGTTTCTCGACCACCTCACCGTAACTATTGATTCCGTACTAAAAGATCAGCTGAAAATTAATAATTTAGCCCCAAAACGATTTGTAAAAACTCAGTATACTTACATTTGGAGGTGTGGGTAGAGCAACAGTTATGGTCGCAAAACGTGAAATCGACGAGTCGAACTCAAATTCCTGCTTATTTATGCCTTTAGGAAAGGCATGAATTCCGCTCTCCCTTCATACACACATCTCACCAGCTATGGGTTAAATAGCAGGATGCACAGAACTCTATAGCCTTATGTGGTAACTAATATAATAAAAAGACACTTCTAAGTTTTAAAGTAGAGAATATAACGAGAAACCACTCCACACTAGCATCTTTCCTAGGAACTCATGCAATTTACGAATAACACATAAACAGAATTTGTGGAGTGCATTGATTCCTTATGCACTGAAGTGTCTTGGCATTTTTAAATAAAATATTTACATTTAAGTTAAAAACTGTTTTTCACTTTTCCTTCGAAAAGTACTAAACTCCTTTACAGTTTCCCAGTCAACTTTGATCTTCAAAAATTTAAATGCAATGTCAATCGTTATCTTCTGTCTTAATTCTTGTTCTTTTATTGTTCTCTCTCTCTCCTTAATAATGTTTTTCTCCTACTCTCTAACACTCAGAAACCCCCTTGCATCTTAATGACTTTCTTGCACTCCTTAGAGTGAAATGATTTTTAAAAAGCCAACCACTAAATGTTGCGATAAAAAACAACAATAAAATGGAGTAAAACTAATAATAAAATATTTATAATACTGTTCTATAATAAATCATACACAATGTATTTTTGAAGTTAATCATTTGCAATACATTTCTGTTTTAAAGCCAAACATTGAGTGTTGTGATAAAAAGCAACAAGAATAAGATGAAATAAAATTAGTAATAACGTATTTTGAATCCTGAATATTTTTCATCGCCTCATGACAATTATTTTTGCATAGAATGTATATTCGAACTGTGTAAACGATTCAATGTTGCCTGCTTCATATTTATTGGAACAATGGCTCAACAACACAGTATTGCAATTCTTTTATCGCTTTGTATCATTGTAACTTAAACCTAATAAAGATCAAAATACAAGGTAACAACAGTGAAGCGAAGAGCCTGGATAAAACTACCTTGATCGTATTGCATCAACAAAGGTGACAAGTGGAGTGATAATAATTAGCAACCTATTCGCGGAAGTTAAGCTATTACTATTAATAATGAAATTAATAACTATTTAAGCAGCAATACATTTATTTAATTACACCTACCCAAACTGCAGCTGAGCTATTTTTATAAATAATTACTTCCTTTCATTATTTAAGACCATCCGATTGTATTTTCACTCAATTTAAATTTATATTTTTATATTTATATTTTTAACCAAATATAAAACGTTAGATGTTCTCTTTACTGAAGACAGCAGATGAGAAAGAATAAAACAATATTTATGACCTTGTTATCCGTGATAGACAGGTTCAAAGATCTCCTGTGGAAGGTGAATTCCGAGAAGAACAGGGAATTATATTTACTATTTAAGTGTGTCCAAAATTATTACCAACCTATTTTTAAAAAGTAATTAAAATCTTAATATGTCAGTTCCTTATTCCTCAACAAATGAACACTCTGCAATATGTCATGTTTCTTTCTATTTTTCAGTTAAAACTTATTATTAAATCAGAATATAAATAGATTGGTGTCACTAGCAGCTGAATCAATGGTTCTTACCCTTTTCTTCACCAGCGGCCTTTTTTCAAATACACGAGTTAGCCCCACTCTACCCACCATGTTAACATTGCACCTGTGAATGGACAGGGTTAGCTGTGTCGAGTAAATAATCACTTAATTCTGATTATAAATTTGTTTTATTGTCTTCCATCACTAAAAAATATAGCTTTGTGGTAAATGAGCGAAGAGGGAAATTAAATTCAAACAATGCATGAACATAAGAGCGAGAAGATAAAGGCTGTGAATTTGTGCTGAGAGATAAAAATAAATAAATAAAAATATATAACAAGTAAACCAAAATTTCACCATTTCTGAAAATAGAGGGATAATAGAAATTGCCAAGCAAACAAAGCGACAGTGCGTCCAACCAATCAGAAAGCTTTCACAACCAGGATATAAGAAAAGAAATAAACAAATAAGGAGACAATTTTTTTTTTAAAAATAGGTAGTTCAACCGACCAATAAGAAAGCTTTCACAACCAGGCCGTGAACCAGTGAGAAGTGCGCGGTATTTTCAAAGCGGATCTATAAACAGATATAAATCAACCAAAATCAGAGTCGATAAATTAAATTTATTCATTCCCCGATGCTGCGATCATCGTAACATACCCAGAGACGAAATACGACGTTTGCACGACTAGTTGGCGACCTTACACGGCTAAAAACCGTTCTTTGCTACATTGTATTCACCACGTGGCCAAGAGGCGGCTACTAAATTTTTAGTTAGATACATATATATATATATATATATATATATATATATATATATATTGGCATTGAGCTCTCTTTCTCCGGTGTGTCTCTTAAACTCTCTTTAAAGCTGCTAGTGGAATAGACTGTCGAGAAGACGCTTCCAAAACACGACACTCTTCAAATCCAGAGTTAACCGTTATCCATCATAGTCTATGATTCAATATGATTCATAGATATCTTCATAATACGCACTTTCTTCTTCCTCCTCCTCCCTTACAACAATCAGTAACCCTCTACCTTGAGTGTCTCTTGGGCCTTTTACTGGTGAAATAAAAAAGAAGGAAATTCATCCTAACCAAAAGTATCACCAATAATAAAAAAAAAGAAAGAAATATGGAATAGTGTGTGGGGGGGGGAAGGAGAGTTTAGGCTGAATACTCCCCTTAGTACATGTAAATCTTGCAAATTCTTGTTAGGTGTTAATTGAAAACTTGAATACTCTTAAACTTTGTATAATATTTTATACCGAGAATTTATTAGGTTGATGCAAAAATAATGACTTAATAATGTCGTTTTTTGACGTATTTTTTAACGTCAAAAAACGACGTTATTACGTCATTATTTTTGCACCAACCTAATACGTTCCACCAGATCAGACCTTCACGGCTAGGAACCGCTATGCCACTAATATAGTAGTAGTAAACCACCCACATTCCCTCTGTATTCCATTAGTGAGAAGTAAGTTCCTCTCAAACAGCTTCTTCCCGCGAACTATTGCCCAATGGAACAGAGTCCCTAGAGGATGTTTCCCTGATAACTACAATCTTAACCTGTTCAAGTCTAGAGTCAACCGTTATCTTCCTCTCCTATCTATATAAACTACCCTTTATCGTGACCCTCTACATTGAGTGGCCTCCGGGCCTTGTATAGGGGTAACTTTACAGTAAATAATAAAAATAAAAATAAAATATCTCATAACAGTTCAGTACTCTTTTCTTTGATTCTAACGAAGTTTTTCTGTTTCTTAATATCAGTAGCGTGCAGAAGTGAGTCAGGGAGTGGGACGGCATCGGGCATCCATATCGGAAGAGCATAAAAAAAAATTACTGACAAAAAAAATAGTTTATATTTAATTTGAATAAAGTGTCTATTTCATGTTTCATCTGTTTTTACATATTTAAAATGTTTTAAATTCTCAGTACTAGCCACTCCCCCTCTACTAGAGTCTCAGGCGAATACAAATTGCATGTCACTGCTTAATATTCTGCTTAACTTTTGGAATACATTTTTGGTTATTCCATTGCGCCTTCAGATTTCAGTGTCGCACTTTCCGTACTCTGTTAAAACACTTTGTAGATATTCAAAATGTTGTACCCGTTTGATTTTAATATTTCCCCGTATGCAATTTGGGCTGATCTTTTGCTAACAACCAAATGCATTTTGTCTTCTTGCAGTTGATGCTCAATCCTTTCTTAATTCACTATCTTCTATAGGAATTATATTTTGTATATATGCTGAACTCATTTTCTGTTTATATGTAGACGTTTTGCCGCCAATATAGGTTCTTGATTATTCTAATATCCTTCCCAAATATGTCAAAGTTGCTGAGATATCTGTAACGTGCTTTATCGAACGCCTCTGCGTAATCTGTAAAACACAGGTAAACGTCCTGCATTTATATTGCCCTTTCTGATAACATTCTGAGTATAAATATTGCTTTCCTTGTTCCAGTGTCATTGACGAATCCGTTCTATTTTTGTCCTATTTCCGGTGTGATTCTGATGTGCGCTCTATTCATCCGAATTCGGGTCATAAGTTTTGTTATATGGCTCATTAGACTGATTGCCCGATGAAGTTAACATTCGTTTGCACCTGGCTTCTTAGGCAGTGCTATGAAAATAGATCTACTTAGGTCTGCCAGTATATCACCACTGTTGTGGATTTCATTTATTATTTCTGTAATCTTGTCTATGCCGAAATCATCTAAGGATGTCTACATCTCTATTACAATTCTGAGTTCGAAAGAAGCTTTTTCTAACTGGCTCTAAATACGATGCTATTAGAGTATGCTGTCTACCACATTTCCAATTGTAATGCTGTCTACCACAATGTTTCTATTGTAAAATGCGGGCTACGAAATCGTATTTAATGCAAAGTGCACTCTCTCTTTGAAGGAATTACAATTTAGTACCCAATAAAACTTTATTACTTATTTACGCTTATTTATTGAACACTTAGTACGATGAGGCACAATTAGTTCATAAACTTTGCAGTGCATATTGAACCAATCTCTGACTCTGTGAATTGTTTTTCCTGTTGTAAATGCTGATGCTCATTAGAATGTCCATAATGAAGTAAAACATTTCTTCTAGAATTTCACATAATTATAACTCGGAATTTGTTTTCCCATTCATATCTGTGTAATATAAAAAACAGCTTCATGTTCGAATTGATCGTAATGTGGGAACCTAAAAACCGGTAGAAATTCACTTTTTTCGGTTATACTTCCATAGTAGAACTGCATTTATGGCGGAGTTCCGTTTCTTGCGCAGTATTAAGGAGTTGACACTCTGCCAGAAAGTCACATGCATGTTCTTCAATAGAAATGACAGCTCAGCAAAATTATTTTGCAAGCATCTTATTTATGGGCGCTTATATTTCTTTTTTCACTTCAGTCTAGATTGAATGATTTACACGAGATCCATGACTCAAGGAAGGACTTGTGACTCAATTGTTTAAGTAGACCACATACAACAATATAGTAGACCTGGAATACTGAGGTAGATCACATACAATATGATTGCAAATACTGAGGGAGACCGCACAGTACAATTGCATCAATAATTGTTTATTAGATTTGAATTTAGATTCGTTTCAGGTTGGTTACTCCGATACAATATAACTTTATTGCATCGTAGACACAAATTAACTTATGTCACGTGTTCACGGTTTGTTACATTGTAACAGCGCCAAACAACGGAAGTAACATACGGCGGGAACAGCCAGGCGTGTCAGAAATGGCAAATCATAGAACCTACCGGACTTGGATTTGCACGTGTTTGTTCCATATACATACTACAATTGCATCATCATCTTCTATGTGCATGTTCCTTCCAGACGTGTGAGATCATAACTATCTATAACTTTTTGTCCTTTGTAGCTCCAAGTAAGGCTTGTCCTTTTGCTCTCTCTGTTCTGCCAACCATTTACATATGCTCACTGGGTTATTTGTCGCTTTCCCCTTGCTTTCAGTAAGTCCTGTGTGTCAAATTCTCCAAGCTTTCTTCCCTCGTTAAGCATCCAAGAAACACTAGAAACACGTCCAATCACCTAAGTTAAGCAACATCGAGCCTGGTTAGTAGTTAGATCGGTGACTGCTTGAGAATACCAGATGTTGTAAGCTTGGATGTGCTGGGGTGTAATGGATAACAGCACGGAATGAGAAATCGGAAAGAGCAGAGTTCGAATTCCAGTCGAGTTCGTTACATTCACTTAGGCGCAAATACCCTTATGAATCCCTTTCTCCCCCAGCTATGGGTTAAATAGCAGGACAAATCTGTATCCTGTAGCTCTGTTTTGCAAATGCTGAAACTAATGGCAGCCTACTACAAGAATTCTTCTGCCAAGTCAATCATGAATCAAAAAGAGACTGGATCGTCAAAATATGCATTAAACATGGTACCTAAGGAGGGATGTTCAACTGTAGTGGTAGCTGGCTTTTTATAAAATGTTTTGTTTTGTTTTCATTACTTTCATAATGTTGAATATTTTCCCTATTCTGATTTCTAGCTTTATACTCAACTGCTAGCTTGCTTTTTATATACAGTAATATTTATTATTATAGCTAGAAGGATTTTGTACTAATAGACTGCTCTGAGCATTGCATGCTTAAATACACTAAACTTTTTTTTCCTAAATGCTCTGCTGAAAGAGTTGTGGGGAGGTCACCTAAGATGCCTGTATGTCTTTTATGCTATCAAATAGGCCAAGAGTACTCATGATAACAGTTAGGAATTGATAAATAAAATGGAGCTATGTAAAATAAAAATACATTTTCCTAGATATCTATCAAACAACCATACTGCTGCACAAACGACAGGTGTGCCATTACCAAATCTTGGTCCAAATGATAATCCTAAAGTTAAGCATGATTTTTGGCTGAAGCATCATGATCATTTACCCAATGGACCCCAGAAGTACTTTACGATGCCACCAGATTTTGTCAGTTTTCTCTCACACTATGGCAATGCCAAAATTCTTGTATTCATAAATTTTCAGTCCATGTTCGTGGGCTCAGAAATTAAATATTAATTCAAAGATGAAGAATTCAAATTAACTAATATTTTGTAAAACTTTATAAAATAGGACACAAAGGTCAATAAGAGGTAGGTCTTATAGTGACTCTGCTATTTTTAACTTGATTACATTTAATTGACCAGATGATGATGCCATAACACTGAACAATACACGAGAAACAGGAAAAAAAAACTACATTCTCCAATCTGAAGTAAGTGACATTCTTCATTTTAATTTTTTAACTGGGAGGTCATCCAAACAAAAGAATCTCATGAACCTTGTTATTTTCTGGGCATGGGTTTCATTTTTATTGATTTACATCTAAGTCCATGATTTAGGCTACTGCTGACACAGGCAACTAATATGGCTCTACACTCCTTTCTGATGTGATAAATGTTCTATTTGAGGGGAGGGATGAGGCATATCTTATTTGTTTGTGACCTGGTAACCATTGTGTTGCTTCAGTCCTTTGAGAATGCATATTAGAAATCTAGCTAGCAACTTATAACACAATGTAGTAGATTTGTTTCCCTGTTGACCATCAGTAGTTATTCCTAATCATAAAAACTTTCCTTGAAGTCTGTAATCTTATACCTTATGCCACTATGAAAATAGTGGCAAGGGAAATGAATTAATAGTTTAGAAATTAAGCAGAATTAATAGTTTAGAAATTCTATTATTCAATAACAGCAATATTGTCCTACAGAAAGAGTCACCACTATCTTGAAGAAATATGGTATATAATAATGAATAAAATAATCCTATTTGAGTATTTGGAGATGGAGTTCTGAAAAGTGTTTGGTCTGGGCAAGAATGGATTCAAAATAAATGAAAAATAAAATCTGGTTTTTGATTACATTGGGAATTATGCCATTTTCAGCACCCCCTTGTAAGTAGGGAGAGAAATTACTAGTTGAAAGTAAGTTAATATTAATGCCTAATAATTATAAAAAATAACATTATTTTTATTATAGATAAATGAATGATCTCAGTATGAATAAAATACATTTGTGTTATGAAATCAAACATTTAAAACGGTTGGTTTCACACACCAGTTGACCATGGCACACATTTTCTTTTTTCATGACTTTGTTATCTTAATGTAAAAATAACATTAATGGCAATAACACAGGTTGTCTGAAGAGAGATCCAGTTTTCTTATTAACAGTTCAGGTTTGTTGATGTTGAAACAAGAAGAGATTCCTGAACCTATCTTTATAGATGGCCAAAAACATGACAGTTTTAAGTTTCAGACTCTTCAGCTTGTGCGAAAAGCTGTTGTGAGATAAATATCATCACACAATTTTTATAGCAGTAGACTAAATATGCAACAAAAAGTAAAGTACTGTAAGTGGAGTTAAGTGGCAGGGCATGAGTCACTGCAAATAAAAAAAACACACACACGCAATTTAAACAATGGTAAGTAACACTTCAAATTAATAATATATCCTAACTTAAAAAGCCTTTGCATTAAGTCTTTAAAAAAAGAAGTAGTAGTAATAGTAAGTTAGAGAAAAATATATTATATTGACTTGCAGCACCTGATGAACCTAATGGCAAAACTTGAGTTGTCCGTGTGTGTGTGCATATATAACGTAAATGTTATTTTTTGTGGATATTCGTATTTGTGTAAAGAAGAGTATCCAAGAAAAATTTTCAAATACAAGTATCCATGAACAATAATGTTTGATAAAATCTGTTGGATTAATAAAATAATAATAAAAGAAATAGATCCTTTTCTTATATAAATGCACAGGTTTGGGGGAAAAACCAACAGTAATTTTTTTTTTTTTTTATGGTTCAAGCCGTTTTCTGGTTTCCAGCAAAAATTTAAACAAATAATTGTATCAGTTTTATTGTTTTGTGCAGATAGGGTTGTGTCTGTGCTCATGCATTGAATGCCATGTCTTGATGTGTCAGTAGGCATCATGTTGTCTTTTTTAAGTATTGTACTTTCATGCATAAGTTTCTCAAGTAGTTTTCAACCTAGTTTTGCAAAATATATTTATGTCTGATTTTAAATTGAATGAAACTGAGGCCTGATTGTTTGTTTCCAAATTGTTAAAAATTCTAGTATTTGTAGTTGCAATCTCAGAGATAAATAAAATATTAAGTTAATGTTAAAAAACTTAAGAAAAAAAAAAAAAAAGCCTCCTCACAATTTTCCAAACCACTAAGAAATCTGATGAGGGGGACTAAATTTGGCAATGTGGTCCCCCCCCCCACCACCAAGAAGATTAATTCTAAGCAAACATAAAAAACTGGAACCAGCAGAAAATTATTTTCCATTTCCTATCATGCTACCTTGCTCATTTACTTTCATATAATTAATATACAAATAAGATATTTACTAAATTTTAATGGTATTTTTCAATTGCTCAGATGATAGGAAATGTTAAAAAATAAATAAATAAATAAATAAATAAATAAAAATAAAAAAAAATAATTGAATTCTGGCAGAGTTTGTTACATTCACCTCTGAAAAATTACCCTTGTGAAAAGTTAGCAATGGGCTAAATAATAGGGAAGACTGAGATGACCTCTAGCTTTGGTTGGCAATATAGAGATGGTGGCTTGAAAAAAATAAAACCTCAAACAAGTTCACGTCATGTGACTTGTAGAATCTGCTACAGATCAGGATCACATATTTTAAAAATAAAAAAATGAAAAACACAATGACAAGAAACCAAACATAAAAAAAAAACCTGTTTTCATACTGAAAATTTCTATGCACAAGATTTTTTTGAAAACTTTTAATAATCAAGATTAGTTGCAACATGAGCTACAAAAAAGCTGAATATATGTCATTTGCAGAAATATTCTTGTTTAACTTTGGCTTTCCTTTACCTGCTTTGGGGGTCAGCTGTAAATCATTCGTTCAAAATAAGTTACCTCAAATCCAATAAGATTCTTCTATGCTGCCCACTATTCCTTTTAACTCTCAAATCAAAAAATGGATTTCAAAATGTTTAGCTCATATATCTAGTGAAATATCCACTAACATGATCACAACATAATGCATTATATGTACAAGCAATTAATGGATTTTTAAAAATCCAACATTATTCCTTATTTCTATAAACTCGATACCACGACTGACTCACTAAAAAAACTTGATATACATTCAGGAAAAAATTCTCCAAACTTAATAAAAAACAAATTTTTATCAAAATCTTTGTTTTTTAAGAGGAGAGAAAAAAGGATTTTTTATCCTTTTTAGAACATTTGAAATTTTTTCTTGTGTCAGCACAGTGGCCTAAGATTAGTATAGGAAATTTTAACATTTTTTTTTTTTTGTAGTGAAAAACATGGATTTGGAAATTACTGCCAAAATCAAACAATGGTCAAATTTTACATATACTTTCAAGACTTATTCATAAATGAATGAATGAAATTATTTTAGAAATGACTTTTCTTTTTCTTTAAAGAAAATCTTGGTAAAAATAAAAATTTATTTTTACATCTGTTACCTCCCACTTATTTAATTTTCAGAAATTTCCAGAAATTAAAATTATAGGTTTTAATGTTTAATGGAGAATTTAAATCTTTAATTTCTTTTCATAAAACAATACCCCTAGATACCAAAAATCTTTGAATCATAAAATAAAAAATACCATAAAACTAAGACATTATTTCATTAGAAAAACTTAATTGCTTTTATGAACAAGATATCATAGACACTATTGTCATAAGAGAAACATTTCTATGAATAATGAATTTTTACAAGAATTCTTTTCATTTTTAAATTTTAATTATAATTTATAAAATTAAAATTTTTTTAAAATTCTGTTTTACTTTGTAGAGGTTAGGTGATATTGTTAAGTAAAAAGTATATTTACTAATAAATGGAAGACCTTAGTACAATTCACTGATGACCAATATTTCAAAAGTTTTTTGTATGTATAAACATGCCAATTTCTGTAAATGTGGACATCCATAAACAACATCATCAGAAAATAAGAGCAATAACTATAGTAAATCTAAAAGCCAAAATACCTATAATTCAATAGAAATTTAGATTATGGAGAATATTTTCATAAATTTTTAAGATTATTGGGTAGTTAAAAATTATATAAAAAAAGAAGCTAATGTTACATTCTTCAAGTAAATTTTGCATATATGTCCACCACAAAAACATTAGATAAACTGCTGTCATTCAAGCAGTCAAGACCTAAAATAAACAGCTATGTTATTTTTTGTGATATTTTAAATAAAGTAATATTTATTTCAAATCAGATTAACTAAACTTTAAGTCAGCTAATATTCCTCAAATAAAGTATTTTATTTTCGAAAGATTTTTAATAAAGAGAATTATATTATGCTGACAGATGGTTAAAAATGATGCTAAAATCAGTAAATCTTATTGATTGCAAAACAAAAACTCTTTTGACAATTTAAATTTGTTCTGAAATACAGCAAAGTACTTTGCTTATTGCAAATATTAAATTTAATCTATTAGTTTGAAATTAAGATGAAAATAAAAGCTTCAAGATTTTTCTTTTTTAAAATTCCTTTTAAACCATAAGTATTGCAAATCTTTGAAGATTACATTTAGTGAGTACATGTGTTTTAGACATCCATTAAAAAATGAATGAAGAAATAAACAGGGATATCTACTCAATCATATTCCCACTAAATATAACATTTATATTAGTATATATTATATAATCAAAGATTCCTACTTTCACAGTCCATAGGAAGCAAGGATAATAAAATAAAAATAAAGCATTCTTGATGGAATTTGCAATTTCGTTTTCTCCAAGTGGAAAACTTATTGGTCATGGCTGCTATTCTAACAAATTTTATTTAAATCTGCAATTCCTGTTTGTGACATTTTAATCAGTTTATTTCACTGTAGAAACTAAAGAAGTCAGAAAATGCTGATGTTTTCAAACAGGAGATAAAGTTCTTAACAATAACAAGAAACATAAGATTAAAAAAAAAAAAAAAAAAAAAAAATGAAAGTGAGATTAAAATCTCAAAAATGTGAAACTTAATCATAGTAGAAAAGTCAGGTTCAAGAAATTGCTTGCACATAAAATAATATAAATAATAATAATATTATTGTTGGTTAATTTAAGCAATGAACTAGATTGTTCTACCTAAAGTACAAGAGAATGTTTCAGATTTAGAAAAATTATATATAAATATGTATTTAAAAAAAAAGGAAGTGCTATTGCAAATCTACTCCAAATGTCTATTAATGTTAATTTTTTTCTGTTAAGCAATTCCTTTTGATTATGTGAATAAACAAGAGAGACCCAAAAGTAACTCTCGCACAGAAACCAAGGTTTTAACAAGGCCTCTTGCTGAGACACTTGAGAGTGGCGAAATGATGCTAGACAAAAGAGAGATATTACGAACCAACCACAGAAACGAACAAAATGCCTAAAAAGAAAAAAAATTATCTGTGTAACTCGAAACAGAAATAGTTAAGAGCTTTGATTATTGGTATTTACTCAGTTCAACTTAGTAAAGACACAAAGCTCTATAATGGGGTACCAAGTGAGGACTGAATTCACTTTAGGTCTATAAGGCCAGTTTGATTAACTACTGCTGGTCAACTAGACAAAAAGAGGTTTCTACAATTTTACTTATATAAAAATTTGTAAAAGAGAAATTGCCGAGATGGGACAGGTTCCAGGTTATTGATCAACTTTGAAGTTTTGATAGTAAAAGCAATAATCATATTTGTTTATATATGTCAAAATTCAGATATAAATAAAAATAGATATGTAAAAAGACAAATATGAACAAAGACAAAAGAAAAGTTTTTATTTTGTCTTATATATCCTAAATAAATTGTCATAAGTCACAGTACATATGAACATGTATTTAATGTCATTGTTTGCAAATAAGATACTTATAAAATCATTATCAAATTATGAATTTATAGAAAATAATATTCCCTATATAATTGTCCATGTAGTTGGCAAAGTTTTTTTTATATATAAATGCCCAATTTCTTCAGAACATAGGCACTTATGCTTCTCCATAGACTCTTTTCTTGAATATCTGTGAATTGTCATGATTTCTTAAGAGAAATTCCTAGTTGGGAGAAGTAATGGATCCATGCCTTTCCCAAAGGTTATTTCTGCGAAGATGAACAAAAACTCAGTGGGAATTTAAATACGGCACACAGATTCCACTTTCCACATTAATAACCATTATGCTATCTGCACATTCTCATTAAGAGTGTATACTCAAATTGTATTAATAAAATAGTGGAATCATAGATGGTTTTAAATGTGTGCATGAAGTAAGCTCTGTTTATAAATGAAAAGAAAAATAATTTACTTCTGATACACTAATATTAATATATACAAAAACTAAGTAGAAATATTCTTTTTTTTAACTTGATTAATAATATATTAATCAATTTTACAAAAAAAAATTTTTTTTAATGTATTAATATTAGGGCTTATCAGAAATAATGATTTAACAGATTTTAAAAGCTTTTATAATAACTAAGATTCCAGAACATTATTAATGTATATCAATCAAGGCTATCTTGATATCAATCCAATCAGCCATATTTGTTTCACAGGTCATAAAGCAAATACAAGCAAAGATTCTGGCAATTTTGAGGCATTATTTTAAACTGGGCCTCAAACCAGTTGAAGCTGTTCACAGAATTTTAGAAGTGGAAGGAAAGGAAATAGCTGACCAAAATTAGTCTAAGCATTTTAAGTGTAGTTATTTGTCTCATGAAATAAATCCTAGAAGTGAATAAGTCATCAGTTATTGATGATGATGGTGCTGCTTTAAAATGAAAAGGACACTTGGACACTTTCAGAAGACAAGGCTCATAAAAACATCTTTGTAGAGCATTACATAAGATTGAAAATATATATATCTCCAAGTATATAATTGGTGTATACGGAATGAATTCCAATAACCAACAATTACTATTCTTAAGAGTGCTCAATCGGGGGTGTTGAAAGAAAATGGCTATTTTTGTAGTGATTTTATAACATATTTATGTTATAATTGTTTTTTTTTTAAATAAATAATTATATATATATATATATATATATATATATATATATATATACATACATACATACATACATACATACATACATACATCCTAACTCATTTTCACAATAAATCAGAATGTGGCATAATCAGAATGGTGATAATTGTCATTACAAAGCAGAGTTTAGATGAAGGATGAATAAGATCACAGAATCAAGAGTTTTGAAAGAATCACTGTTTGAAATCCTTAAACTACCTCAACCACAAAGTAGATGCAATCTTGTGATGGCTATTACCTTAAGCTCACAAATAAAGTTTGTGCTAAATTTCAAGGTTTGTAAATGAATTGATCTATACATTTCAGAAAAGAACCTACCTCAACCAAGTACCTAATGAGAAAAACAAGTCACAACTGGTGTATCATAAGCATTTTATCAGCAGGTTCCTTGAAAATCTCTCCAGTCTGCATGAAAGTCAATTTACAAGAAGTTTCACAGAATGCAACAAAATCAGAGACTGCTGCCATATTGGTTTCTTCAATAACAGGTTGAATCACAAGGATGAAAGGTTTTAACTTGTTTCAGAGTTTTCATTCTCTGAAGTGAGTTTGCAGTAATTAACTTCTCCAATCTGAAAATTAGCTACAATTGTGGGGGCTTCCTCAGAGTAAGGATCAAACCCTTTATAATAGCTAAAATTTGTGAAATTTTCTTACTAACAATGGCTAAAAATGAAGTTTGTTGATTTGATTATGATGATAGGATTTAAGATCAGAAAATGTAGTGGAGGAGATCAAACAATAGAACACTTCATTTTATAATGTTACTGCAATCCAGAGAAATAAATGCTTAAAATATGGCAAACAGGAAGTTGTAATAAAGGTTGAATAAATCGATTCATTGCACAAAGGTGTCACTGTTCCTTAGCTAATCACAACCCCTGCACAATTTTACAATATTCCCTGTACAAATGAAGGTTAAAAGTGAAATTGTTATGAAAATAAAATAAAAAGAACAGAAAAGGATGATTTAAAAAAAAAAAAAAAAAAAAAAAAAAATGTTGGCAGAGAAATGAACAGGTGAATGCAACACTGTGTTGGGAGAATACTTTCTATATATATTTACCTGCAGCCGAGATAGAGTGAAAATTTAAGACTCAAAACAAGTTATTAGGAAAGAAAAAGAAACATCCTAATCATAAAGGGGTTAGAAGATTTAAAAAAAAAAAAAAAAAAAAAAAAGAAAAACTCAGTTTCAATGAAAAGTCAAATAGATCAGACATCCTGGCATCCTTGAAAGATGCAATCAAATGACGTCCACCATACTTACAGTTTCTAGAAAATATAAAAATTATTTTTGTTATGCATGTGTGTGTGCATATAAGTAACTGTACATATGTATACATAATAAATCGAATATATAAACAGACTAAGGTTTGTCAGTCCATGGCTGGAATTTGTTTATTTTTAACCAAAATGCGAAGACTGTCACCAAGTTGAACAAAGTTTGAGGTTAGAAATCCAATAGTAGATACAGAAGCAAAAAGATTTTTTTTTGGTTTATAAACTTGAAGTAAAAAGTTAGGAAAAGTTTTTTTTTCTTTTTTAAAGTTTTAGGAACCACATAATCTACAGTAAAATTAGACAAGAACTCCACCCTGGGTACAGTTTACAGAAACACTAGTGACATCGAATTTTCTGTTCACTAAAATATTTAACAGGTATTAAACATCTCCCCACCCCACAAAATAGTTTTACTTTGTTGAAAGGTGGTAGAAGTAATACAAAGCATCTACAGTGGAAATAGTCTTTTTTTTTACTGTTTTACTTCTGAAGTTAGAATCATCTACAGAGAAGAGAAAAAAAAGATTAATAATGTCCCTTAGCTCCAATTGAGCCAGGTCAATGGTGAATACAACTCCACAAACGATGACAACAGTGGAAACACTGGCAAACAAAAGAAAATTTCAACCAGTAGCAGACCGCTTGTCTTTTCAATTTTTTTCTTTTTTCCATTTTTTTTTTTTTGATTGATAAAATCAAACTGATAAAAAAGTTTTTTTTTTTTTTTAATTAGATCAACAAATCTCTTTAAAATTTAAATTAAAAAATCTTTTTCACTTTCCATCCCCCCTCCCAACCCACGTTTTTCCTTTCTTTCATCCCCCCACCCGCCCAAAAAAAACTTATCAAGGCCACAAAAAACATGAGAATGAGTCACAGGGGTTGGATGTTGGGAACCAGTCCCAACACCCTCATCAGGGCCAAGAGAAAGGGTAAGTCGGGAGGGGGAAAGGGTGGGTTGGTCAAGAAATAAAAGCAAATAGGAGTGAGGTGTTGTGGCCAGCCATCATCATCAATATTACAGGGGGGAGGGGAGTGAAGGACCATAGTGGCAGGAAGAGGAGGGACAAGTGAGAAAGGTAACATCCTGTCCCTGTCAAGAAAACAGTAAGAAGGTGAAGGGGAGCAGAGAGGGAAATTGGCTCGGAAATTGCAGTGGTGGTGGTAGTGGTGGTGTTTTTATTGTCCAATGTTAATGTTTGTAAAAATCCGAGCAAGTAAGGCTGCTACTCCCAGCCATTGTCTTTGATCATGTGTGCCAACTCTATGATAAATTTGCCTTCTTTGTATTTCTGACTGGTTTCAAAGGCATGCTCCTGGGAAAATAAAAATAAAAAAATTGCTCTAAGAATAAAGTGAATGGAAGTAAGAACAAAAACAGAGACACATTTCAAATCAAACCCCCTCATGAAATTAAAAAAATAAATAAACAAAAATTTTCAGCAATATCTTTGCAAAGTTTGAATGAACATGAAGAATTCTTGTTGCTTGGACTCAAGGAAACTGTTAGACCCTACTTACATGGCAGACACTGTTATCAGTGATACCTTAAGTTTCATCTTATTTCCATTACATTGCAATAAGGGTCAGTAGTGGTGATTAAGAAAAAATGCATTTTCTTTCAATTTAAGATAAAGTTAACCCATTTGACAAAGGAGAAAAAAATGACATACAAAAAGGAAAGAAAAACAAAATATAGAAATTCTATCATCTGTCTATATTTCTGAGATGAGGTATTGTAACTATTTACATTGTTTGGACTGTTGCCCTCATCTTTACTGTCACATTCCTGATGTTTCAGCTGTACAATCTGGTCTTCATCAGGTGATATTTGTTGGAATTTTGAACTGAACCCATTATTTAGTCTATGGAGATCAATTGTTCTACTTTCACATAACATGCCTTTGGATATCTCAGTTTTTAGTTAATTTGCCTTGATAACTCTCCAAATTTCTGTTCTCTCCATTGAAGCCAGGAACTGAACTCACAACTCTTTGCGTCAAGTCACTTTTTGGATCAATCAACCAATGCTTTTATCTTCTAGGCCATGATGTCCAAAGGCATGGTAAATGAAATTAGAACAATCTACTCCTGTGGACTAAATAAAGAGCTCAGTTTGAAATTCCAACAAATATCACCTGAAGCAGGCCAGAGCATACAACAGCCAAAACATTGTGAATACTACAGTAAAGATGAGGACAACAGCCTGAACAAATGTGAAAAGAAATTCTATTTAAAACAGTATTTCCAAGAAGTGATAAAGCTAAATGTTTGAAATTAAGTGGAGTTGAGAACTGCTAAAAACCAAAATTGAGGAAGAAGGTTATTTTGACCTTCTAATAAATGAGAGCTTTTATTCCCAATCCCCAACTTCTGAGGGGGTAGTCAATACAAACAACTAGTGGCAAAGAAATGCATATGACTATCTCACCCATGAAGTAGGCTATCACAAGCATTTTAGTGAATTAGAATTTCAATTGACTTTTGACCCAACAAAATTTTGTAATTGCAGATTCCACAGGAGTGAAATGAAAAGAAAATTCAAGTGTGATACCCGTATTTTAATTCTAAGCCTATACAAATATAGGCAGACAATATTATAAACCCAAAACACAATTTACATATTTTTCACACACATGCATCTAACAAAAGGAATTTTTCTCTGACAAGAAGCCTCCATGTTTTGTTCTCAAGTATGACCCAAGAATGATCGAAACAATGAGACCTGACATTAAGTATGGACAATTTCTGCATAGTCTTTAATCAACCATTTGTTCTGTTGTATGAAAACAAGAGAAACTACATAAAATAAAATTACAAAAAAAAAAAAAAAGAAAAAAAAAAAGCATTAATATTCTTTGTCTGTTGTATTTAATAACTGTATGAATAAAAATTGCTGCCCAATATCAATTGTGAGAAAGGGAGGAACATGCAGAACAGGGATAGCATGTCTAAAAGTCTGCACCTATTCATGCAGTGATGAATCCTCTAGTATTGTCATCATTGATAGGTGCAGGATGGTCATACAGAGCTCAATACAGAGTTCTAACCTGTAGATCACCCACTTCTGGGAGAGTAACATTTGCAAATATCAGAAAGGAAACTCAAGAAGAGATGGCTATAGATTACCAGGCATGGCAGTAAGTTGCACATGTAGCCCTCATTACCATGAGGCCTGCATGTGCAAAGTGAACTGTGTTCAAACAAAGAAAGAAAATCTGCAGCAGCAGATGGAATCAACTTCCTTCAGTTGTGACAGTAACTGAAATTGTAAAATCAGTCATATTCAACACTGTCCAACATCACACCAAGTCCTCAAAGGGCACATGGAAACCAATTTATGAAAATAATTACACACACACAAGCATTCCAACCAGGAGATCCAATTAAGAATCCTACCATAGTTGATTTTTTTCAAAGAGGAAAAGATGACCTGGAAGATGATCCCAACATATAACACAATTGGAAGTGCCAGAAAGCCAAACCATAAGGTTTACTCAAGAGATATTATGAAAATTGGAGAGATGAAAGTCAGTGGTTTTGCTAATACACATTTCAACTAAAATTGTAAGTGTAGTAGCTTTATTCAAACTGTTGATCATGCCAGGTGATACTCTCACTTCCAGAAACTGAGGTCTGCCCAGTGGGTGTTGAAACAAATGTGCCTGAACAAGTGTCTACAACAAGGATTAGCTAGTTACCCTAGCAGACTGACTATGTGTGTGTGTAAAAAACACTTCACAAAATACACAAATAGTACATTGATCCTAGGCAGAATGCATGTATAATCTGGTTCTAGGCAGCAGTGCCATTTCATACAAATTCATACAGAAATAATTTTGACATGACAGCTACTATGCTTGCAAATAAACTATGTATGAACTGTTTATATAAAAAATTATATGACAGGTAAGATTTATTAAACAAGTACAAAACTTTCTTTCACTTTCATGATTACCTTTAAGTCCTCTATATAAAAAAATTTGAGGTTAATCATTATTGTTCCAAGAATTATTCAAACTCATGAACCCATTCTTTGAACTGCTTTTGGGGTTATATCTTGGCTGATCCATTCTCCAGCCATTTTCAGAAGAATAATTATCTCTTTGGAAAGATAAGGACATCTTTTTACAGAAAAAAAAGGTTGTAAAAGTGGCAAATGTAAACCGAGTCCTTTCCCTGTATTGCAAACCATACAGACAATCTCATTCTCAACAACTCATGTAACACAACTAATTCCATATTTCTACACGTGAATGCTCACCAATTTGCTCTTTGTCAAGCAAAGAAAAAAAACTATGCTGAAATTAACATTGACCTTTAAAGAATTCAATTGTCCAAAACCTTGCAATCATTATTTTAGTACTGACTGCATTTGAATGTAATATATCCGGGATAAATAAATAATAAATGAAATATTTCGGATGGAAGAGAAGAAAAGGACAATCTGTATAAGTCTGACAGGAAATTCAGTAAAAAGGAATTGTCAGTAGTCAGAAACAGGTTATTTTTATTTTTGTGACTCAAATCCTATGTATGACTTCAACATTAACCCATTAAAAAAGGTCATAAATTTTCTGTATGACCTGAATATGCAACAGAAGCCTACTAAAGTGCATAGTGTGAAAAACTAGTAATAAATAGAAAAAAAAAAAGCTATCTTAAGAAAAAAATTCAAAATAAAAATTAAATTTAAAAAAATGTTTTCCTAAAGAGTTTCAGAATACAATATTCTATAACAAGATAAAGATTTAACAGTACACTTTATAATGAAATGCTTTGTTTGAACTAAACAGGTTTTACACTAACCGTGATATTTTAGGAAGTTAAATAACCCAACTGCATTTATATTTTATTTTTAATGCAATTATTTAATACTAATTATGCTATTCCCCAAATAAAGAAACAATGCTTCACAAGTCACAATAACAATAAAATTAAAAGAAAAAGTGAATGACTTACATATTTCCAGCCAAGGGTGGTCTTACAACATTCACAGTAGATATCTGCAACTGCATGCAGCCCTGTGAGCAGTACACGCTCTTCAGCAGGGCCACAGCCAACATTCACACTGTAAGAAAAATAAAAAAAATAAAAATATCTTAAAAACAAGGTGAAATGAAGTTTGCACAAAAATTGATTTATGCATACAGTTTTAAATTAAACACCCACTATAGATATGGAAATCATTATCCATCAATAAATGTTTCCTACTGAAAGAATAAAAATTACCATGTAATGTTTTATGAAAAATGTAACACACTAGAAATTGAGAAAGAAAAACTTAAAAAGTAGACATACAAAAAGAAATGAGCAAAAATATTTCTCAAAGATTTAACATTAATATTCTTACCCCAAAACAATAGAATAATTTAAAAATAGTCCCAAATAAAACTGATGAATTATAAGTTTCTAGTTTATTGAATACCCAACAAAATTTTTATACACTTGAGGAAGGCCAAAATGTAATAAAACTACAAAGATGAGGATAATAGTCTGAACATAAATAGGGTAAATAATGATAACTCCTCATCCCAGAAATTCAGATAAAATTTTTAAATTTAAATTTTTCTGAACCCATTTTTGGTACTTTGTTAATATTCCTATTCTCAAAGAAATAAGCAAAAGAAAATGTAACTAATTTCATCAAATGTTTTGCCTAGGTGTTGCAAAACAATTCTAAAATGAACATTTAAAACATTTGAGGTTAACATGAATACTTACACAGAATTAAACAAATATGCACGCCCCAGACTTCCTTGGAAAGACTGAAAATAGAATAGATGTACTTCAAATATTTTCCAATATTATAAGAATTTTTAAGCTGAAAATATTATATATAGAAAACATCAGCATTTGCAAAGACTTAATTAAAAACTAAATATTTTAACTCAACAAAACCAAAGTGACAAATACAAAAAAAAGTCAAAAACCTGAAGACTGAGTAATGATGTCTCATTTGAAAAGATATTTATGTACAAATATTTATCCTAATAGTAACAAAAAATAAAATGTATTGTTATTGCTACAAGACAAGGTAGAGTTATTAAAATATTTAGATTTTTTAAAAGGATTCAAATCAATGATAATCTGTTTTACATTACAAAAAGACTAACAAAGAAAATTAGAAAATGACTAGTTTTAATGATTTGTTTGTACATCCATAGATTTGGGGCATTTTTTAAACTAAGATTACAGTAATACATTCCCATGTGCAATAGATGAAAAATTTAGACCCATTCCCCTACCACCACCAAAGGAAAAAAAATCCAACCTTCCAAATATAAAACCATAAAAATTCCATAAATAAAAGTAAATTAATACCACAGAAACTCATATGCCAATTTGAGATTTCAAGATCATAGTAATGATCTGGTCAGGGATACAAAGGAACAGACAGAGTAAACCACTTTGCTTTTTTTTTTTTTTTTTTTTTTAATTCTTTCTTACTACTAATCATTTCTCTAAATCAATTCGTAAATAAAATATACTAATCCAACTGGAAGGTGTTAGTCATTTAAAATTCTCCAAACCATATCAGAAATTTTAAGAGCAACAAAAAGTAGACAAAGAGCTTAGTTACCTTTGAGATGAGTTCGTCGTGGTTTGCTAAATGTGCCCTGCAGTGGACACAGCTGTATGTTCGGTGACACTTTGGGGGCAGATAGGCTTGGAATGTCTTCACCATGATTGGAGTTAGTAATCAAGGAAACATAGCCACAGATGGACAGTCAATAGTGAGCCACTTGCACGTGAGCAGCAGCAGCAGACAAACAAGAGCAGAAAATTTACTGGTGGATGAATGGAAAGAAAAGAAAATCAACATCATAACATGAGACAATAAAACCTTAAAGATATATAAATTCAAGACACACACACACACACACACAATTTGACTTACAGTGTTAAACATAAAAAGGTTATACATAAATTAAACTTTGAAATAGAAGTTTAACAAGCTCTTAGTCTGAGGCACACCGTGAGAATCATGATTATTACTGTAAAAACTGTCTGCTAGACTTGCTAACTGATAGAGAAGTGTCCTTGATGTCATTTGAGTGTGTACACAAAAAATTAATTAGTCACCAATCCCGGAAAACCAGTTACATAGCAGGTCACTGATAGTTTGGGGTAGGTCGTGGGTTTGCTAAGTAAATCTACCTAAGTTCATCAATCACAATATCCTTTCTTGTCAATGCACTTAATCCAATACTTCATCATTCACAGACTGATTATACATTGACAATTTCAAGTAAAAGATGAACTAATAACTAAATATGGGTGCCTCATTGTGGAGAGCTAAATTCAAAGAAATGGTAATAAATTTGCAGAGGGAAAGGTGATTTCTATTTACAAACTAAGTAAATGCAGGCCTAACTTTTTGGGGTTATATTTCTCTTTAATAACCTTGACTAATTTGAGGTATTAATAAGAAGAATGTCAATTCAGTATTCAGATGCACTGGGCTTTTCAATGTAGCCTAATCTAACAGTAACTCATAGTAAATGACAATTAACATTATGAATGAAATTACTGTTTTATGTAATAATTGTGGTGTGCTAAGAAAAAAATGACATTTTACTCTTTGAAAATATCAAGCACCTTCAGAAAACCATTATAGCCCACCTTCATGTAGGTGGGCAATCATGCCTGTCTACAGATTCTGTTTCTTTATTATCTGTAAATGAACATTTCTTGGGAAAGATAGTAAAGTGGTTTCCTGTTGCCTTCTCAATAGTTCAGGATTATCTTTCTCCTAAACAGGTTACCACTTAAGGCTAAAAAGCCCAGTGTACTATACTATTAAACACATAGCTTGATTGATCAATTTTAGTGTTTCTCAAATGGGCAGCAGTGATCATTTTTATAAGGTGCCAAAGCCTGATAGAGACTATACATGTTACTACAATAAATTAATAGACTGATTAAATGCAGGGTAAACCTTTTACACATCTGTCTCTTAGACATTTAGTTATGGCTACAAGCATAATCCATTAGGCAGAAACAAAAATATTCTTTGTATTGATAATTACTCAATTTATTTTAATATGGTACAAGGCCACAGAGGGGGGGAGGGCACCAAATGAAAATCAAGTTCACTATAGTATTCTGCTTATTAACTACAGTAAGTCAACCTGTTTTAAGCTAGTATATTGAATATTTATGACCGGTTTGAATAAATATTGAATCAGAACTGTCACAACAAATTTCTTTCTTTTCAAGCAAGACACAAAAGTGGGGTGGAGGAGAAAGACAGGAATTTACCAGGTACACTTAAATTTTTACCAAAGACCCAAGCAATGACCAATGTTTGGCAAACTTAATATCCTCTCAAATGGAATTCAGTACAAATATTTAGTCTCAGGATAGGGTAAGTCTTTGATATAAGTGAAATGAACATGATTCCTCATCTTAATGGTTCTCTTGAGTTACTGAACTCAGAAAATATTAAGTTTCCAGCCTACTTATAATAGAACATTTAATTTTTATAAGAAAAGATTTAGTAATATCTAAGGTTTTAATATTAATAGGAGAAAGTTCTGTTTGTTTAATGAAGCTCAATAAAAGCCATTATCATCCAAATAAGCCAAAACAATGGCACCTGAAAGCCAGTCTCACGGATTATGCCAAATGCAGCAAGTTTGATTCTAAGCTTAGTAAATGTCTATATAAGCCACAAGTAGGATTTAATAGTTAAGCTGCTTCAAACAAATTGCTAAGTAGCACATAAGAACTGATGTCACTTTTTGGTTGTTAAGTCATTGCCAACAAACAAAAATCTGTTACAAAATAACTTAAGTTGATGGTAATTATATTAAAACTAGTTACCCGAAAATGATGACATATAACACTTCCTATTTTGTTAGGTTCCCATTGTATTTTTATAAGCAAGTCTAAATATATAGAATACAAGAAAAAAAGACACTGCCATCTGTTATCCCATTTGGTGACAAAGTTACAAAGAATATTCAGATATATTTAGCATATTATGAAATGCCAAGCAGAGTTTTAAGATTTTTTTTATTGTTTTACCTTTATAAAATAGAAGAGTATTTGTAAAAAATTAAAATAGATAAATAAACAAGTCCTTCATCTATATAAACAAGTCCTTCATCTATATAATCTATATTGACAACTCTACATTGGCAAAACTTCTTATATTGATATAATCAGAATACATTTTATCTATTATATAGGTTGTTTGTAAAAGACAAATTTAACAGATAAATATGCAACCAATTTTCACTTGAAATCTTCATTCAGCCTCAGAATAACACATGATTTGATGTATTTGAATAAGGGCCACAAAAATGAGTTTCTGTTCAAAAGGTGTTTAATAAAGTATTCACATTACCAATATCCAAATCTTTATTACATTTAATTTCAAGTACGTTCCAAATCCCACCCTGACATACTAACAAGTTTTAAAAATTAATTATTATGAAATTTTAGTTTAAACCTTTACTTTTCCTCTGACCAGTTTGTAGTATTGAAAACAAAATGAACTTTTCTCTTTATAAAGCTGAATACTTTTTTGAAGAGATGAAAAAAAAAAAAAAAAAAGAAAAAAAGAAAGAAAGAAAAACCTTTTCAATCAGATAGGTGGAGGAGAGTAGAGTGATAGATCTGTACCGCTGGACACAATCTAAAACAGGTCAGTTCCATTGTTTTGAGTTTTTTTTTCTTTTCTCTCTCTCTCCCTCTCCAAGCTTGAATAACCTTGATGCCGAGAAATAAAATTAGCTAACATTAATGGAGGTATTTTAACCCAGACACTACCAAGTTTGCAAGCAGGTGAGAGAGAGAGAGAAAAAAAAACAAAAAACAACATAACAGAAATCAGCATGGCACAAAAGGGTAAAAAAATTATATCCTCCTATCTTAGAAAGATGCAACATTACAAGCTGTTTTTGGTCATAGCCTTCAGGAGGACTGGCCAGCATAATTTCTATTTTTGAGAGCAAGAAATCTTCAGTATATTAAAAAAAACGTAACAGAAAAAAAAATAAAATACTACATTTAAATTTCTGCCCTATGTGCACATCTGAGTCATTCTACAAGATTAATAATCACCTTTTACCAGGAAAATATTTAATTACAAGCAAAGTGAAATTAATATATTACCAACTTATTCATATTGGCCTTCTAAAAAATCTATTTTGACTCTCCCAAGCCACTAATATGAGTGTTAAAGACAAACTTAAGCAGAGGGATGAAATTTCATTAATACACACACAGGGTGGTGAAAAGTTCTCTGCATGACGGACTTAAAATTTTCTTAATTTTAATCCATGATATGCTGAATTTACTAAATGGATTCATCACTGTGAATTTTTTAGTGCTCCATTTTGGATATACAATTCTCACCTTCCAAAGAAGTTGCCACTTAATGTTTGTTTGCCTTGTGTGCTCAGACAGTAATTTAAAAATGGACTTAAAAAAAACCCCCCCAAAAAAAACCAAAAAACACTTGGCTTAAGTGATATTTTTATTTCAAAATGGCCTAGCTATGTCTTTGCTTGAGAGATACCGTTCATTTTTATATATATTATATATCATCATCTTAACTATTTACACAAAACAGGGTATGAGAAAATATTTTTACAAGAAATGACAAAAATAAATTGAAGCATTATGGATAAATAAAAACTAAATAAGTCTCTAAAAGACTTGAAAACAATCCAGCAAGAACAGAGAATAAGCTGTTAGCATATTAAAGAAAATGTTTTATTCTTGCAATACATAAAACTATAGAACTGTTCTCTAAAGTTCTGCAACTATGCATTTACATGAGTCAATATATTTATTCAGAATAATGTTTTGTTTTCTCAGCTTTATCCCTGCTAGGATGAGGTCAGTCTTATAGTAAGTTAGAGAATAAAATTGAAGTAGAATTGTTTAGTCTTTGGAGATGCCAACTCTGAGCAGCACTTTCCCATTGCACAAAAGGAGTGGGTCACAGGTCACACTAACACAAGCTGGAGTAGGACTGGACAAGTTTTATCTCCACATTTGTATGTGTGGACCCCACCAACATTTTAAACCTACAGTATTGTATTTGCCCTCATGGGGACACAAGTTCTCAGTACTTACAACCCGGAGTCATTGCATGAAATGTGATTTCCTTTGTATTTTTTCAGTCCAGTGGTAGCCATTGATCTAGTGTATCATATTTGATATCCACTTGCTGCCCCATGCAGGCAGAATGCAACACAAGATCAGTTTAATGTGAGATCCCAAGCATGTGCCCCCAGGCCACATCCCAAAATAGCCCAACTCCTGCAACTATCAGTTGCACTGGCATCTGCATTATTTCTGAACTACCTGTTCAGTACAATATGAGAGGTACTGTCACAGGCAGCTGTTTCCTGGGATTGAGCACCTCTCAATTTTTTTGGTTGCATTTTACTGATGGGAGAGACATAACTGAGAGATTATAAACAAGATAACTTGTAAGACTTACATATCATATTCTACCCCTCCCCTTACTGCTTGGGAACTTATACAGTTTCTGTGCCTTAGCTATGCTAATCAAGCAGATATTTACTACATGTCACTACACAGTCGCCTTACAAAAGAAAAAAAAAAAAAAACAGAGTGTAGCTATTTTTAGGGGAATTGTTACTGGGTTTTTTTGTTGACCACTGGAAACTGCTTACTTCCTGGTGCTAAAGAAAGAAAAAAAATGATACAAGTTCGGGATTGTGAATTCACTAAAACAGGCCGGCACAAATTAAGCTCGTGAGGGTTTTTTTTTTTTCAAAATATTTTTTGTGTTCATCAAAATAAATTCGACTAAGAAAGAAAAATTCAGTTTTTGTGGAAGCAACCAATATTTCTCATTATTTTTGTATAAATCCTTTTAGTTTTTTTTTTTTTTTTACCTCAATAAGAAAATAAATTTATATCGCCATCATTCTATCATCTGTTTCTTTTACTACTCTTTAGTCTTAAAAAAACTTTTTTACGGCTCTTGACTGGGGTCTCTTCACATTTTTTTTTTAATTGTGCAAGCCAACTTTTCTTTCACAAGTTTGACTCTTCTTTGTTTCGCAAACGTAACAAAAAGAAAAAAAAGAAAATTAAAAATTAATAATATAATTATTAATTTTTCATTTTAAATTTTAATAAATTAAAGGTTAATTTGCCTTTATTTTTCAATAATCGTTGAAGCAAAGATGACAACACTATTTAAAGCTGATGCAAAATGTAAAAATACTGCCCACCTCCTTTTCTACGTTTTAAAAAAAAACAAAAAAAAAACAAAGGACCTTTTTCTGTAGAAAAATAAATCACTAGAAAGCTAAACAAAAATAAATCATTGGACAAAAGTTGATCTTCTTAAAGCTCATTTTAACATTTCACTGACCCTGACCCAGTCTAGTGACCGTGACAATTACAACTTATATTTTTTTATTTATTATTAGAAAGACGGTTTATTTATTTACATTTACAGCACGTAAATAAATTTGAACCTGTGTAACTGAACTCTACCGAAACTAACTTCTCTTCGCAGTTTTTATACCATTTTCATTTTAGAGACTTAATCTGTATTTTCTCTCTCTCTCTCTCTCTCTCTGTTAAATAAGTATGAGAAGCTTACACTCTATCCAGATATATAATTGTTCTTTATTTAGTAGTGTAATAGAGGGGTCGGGGAAATAGCAGGATGATTTTTCGCATAAGAAAGATATACACACACACAAACATACAGACGTTTTATGTCCGGGAATGACTAACAAAACGAAACGGACTATATTTAGCGCTTAATTGTTGATTGTGAATGAACACAAGCAGATCATGGTGCCGATGGTCAAAACAAAATCATTCTTCTCTCTCTCTCGTGTCTTCATCCTTCGGCGACCAGAAAGAATATAAGTCTTGGGACTTTAGTTAGACTGGGTAAGGAGAGAGGGTGAGGGTAGGACCGTGAAAAGAAAAAATAATATTGAAAAGATTAAGGAAGGATAAATAAATAATAAATTTAAAACAATCAAATTAAAATTTATCTTTTTTCAGAGATGTAAAAAACTAAAACTAAATTTAATTAAAAAAAAAAAAAGAAACGGAATAAAAATATTGTAGTAAAATAATTCTGAAGATTTTTTAGCGTTTTTCTTGTCTTTTTTTAGTTTAGTTTTTTTTTTCACACTTTTTACACTACAGGTATTTTTTAAAACGTTAACGATTTTTTTTTGTATTGAATTAACTCTTTTAGAGAATTTAATACAGATTTAACTTACGCAATTTTTATTAACGGAATTTATCTGTGCATGTGATAAGTTTGCTTTCTTCATCGAAAAGAAATACTGTCAAAAAGTTTTTTTTTCGCGGTAGGAAACAAAAGATTTATTACGCATGTAAAAGATGACGTGAGAAATTTTCCATCATAATAAAAATTACGAAATTTTCAAATACTAGTGTTCAAAATAATGAATTTGAAAGAAAATAGTAAAACAAAAATTTTATGAAAGACGAAAGAGGAAGTAAAAAAAGAACAAGGTTTTTAGAATCGGTAGTGGTAATGGAGGTAAAAAAAAAAATTGAAAAATCTATTTTTGGTTTCCTATTAAAACACAAAATAGATGCAAAATAAATTGAAAATAAAAAAAGCTAGACTTGTGATATTTTACGACGACGGGTAGAGTTTTAAATTAAAATTATTATGATCCTACTAAAAAACAAACTACGACGTCCTTGTTAGCTGTTTTTCTTTCGTTCCATCCATATTAAACAAAGACATGAGGTCTATTTTTATTTACTAAAACAAATCCGAGTAGAGCAACAAAAAGGTTATGTTGCTTCTAAATTACAACACACTCAATAAAAAAAATATTTAAAAATAAAGAGGATATAAAGGAATTTTTTGTAACGTAAATTGATGTCTGTAAACAAAAGATATTCAAGGGTACAGTCAATTGATTTGTGGTCGGTTTTACGTACATTTCTCTACCAAGTGACCGTAAATTGACTGATGAATGTTTACATGAGCAAAGGACGACGACGTCCGCCATAACACTGTCTGCTATAAGCAATGTTTACAAAATGATTCAAAAGAGGAAAAGACATAGCAACAAGAAGATTAGACAAAAAGAAGAAAGATGCATTTGCGTAATACCAGTGTATCATTTGTTGTGCGTACGTGTTTAAATTTCTAGAAATGCATATAAAGTAGTTTGTTTTTTTTTATTTTGTTAAATAACGTATATAACAAAAAAAACTAAAACACGATAAATGTGAAATGCAACATTTTTTAAAATTTGTCGCAACTCGCGAGTTAAAAATCAGATCTTCGAAGTTTATAAAATATTTATTTTAGAAGTAGAGGCAGTTAAACATTTATTTAAAAATGTTTGTTTCAAGAGCAATTTGTTTTTTGTGTCTTTCATCTCGTCCAAATGACTTTTTTTAACGGAGTTTTGCAATAAAATTAAATTTCCGCATTCTGTAATGATAATATTTGTTAAGGAAAGTAGAACTATGATAAATAAATAGGAAATACGTTGGGAAAATATGTGTTGTCACAAGAAGCGGATCAGTTTTCTTTTCACGAATCCTGTTTTTTTTATCTAAAAAAACAAAACAGGATTTCCTCTTTAAATTGACATAGGAAAATATTTAGATAGAATTTGTCATTATACATTTTTAAATAAGCACTTATTTTGTCTTTATATTTCTCCAGAGTAAACATTTTTAAATTAAAAAAAAAAAAAAAAAGTTAAAAGTAAAACATACGTATAACAGTTAACTTTACACAAAATTAACCTAAAGTTAAAATAAATAAATAAAAAAGCTAATTTTAACAAGCGTTTTTTTTTTTTAAACACATACATACATAAAAGCAGTATACACACAGACACACTCAAAAAGTGTGACTGCTTTTTTTTTTACGAACAAATTCAACAAAACAAAGAAGTTATATTTAGAGTAGAAGTCTGAGTCAAAAAGTAATACATTTTGTTTTTGTAAGTGTACGTACACATAAAATGTACACAGAGTGTGTACAATATCTACGTACATTGAAAGGATTTAATCATAATTAATGAAATTGAAAACTAACGACAGAAAATAAAATTTAACATAAGGTTCCGCGTAAGACTATTATGTTTTTCAAACGAAACACGAATGTATGAAATTATAAACAAAAACAGATATCAGCCTTTTTTTTATTGCATACAAAGTAAAAAAATCCTAAATCGTGTAGACTTAACAGATAAAAAAAATATTAAGATGTAATAATTATACATTAATATTCGTTTTATGTGTATTTTTCAAAAATTAACCTACGTAATTTTTTTCGTGTCTAAGAAGCAAGAATTGTTCTTACTTCCGAACGCAATAACAGTAATTCTTCAGTTTATACTTATTTAATTTTAAATGTTTATAAAAAGAGACAAAGAAAAATAAGGAAAGTAAAAAAGAAAGAAAACTATTTTTTTTTAAATTTGCGCGCAATTTAAATTTTTGTTATTATTTTTTTAAAAAAACTGCGCATAAAGAGAGAAAGAGAAACAATAACACGTTAAAACAAAGAAAAAAAACTAAATGAAGATGTTACGGGTCTACTCAGAACGTTGCAAAACTGCATTCAAAAACAAAAAGAAAATAATTAGAAAACACAAAGCAGACATGTTTTTTAAAAATAAAATTAAAAAAACAGATACAAAAGTAAAAAACGTCAATCGCCATTTGTAGATGTTATGATTTTTGCTGAATAGTCTCACCTGAACGATTGCTTTTCTCGTCTATTCTGTGGCTTAGGGATCGAAATCTTTTTCCCTGCAAAGCTCGGGGTGGCCAGCTGTGTACTCGTGTGCACTGCTGGCGTATGTGTGTGTACTTTAAAGACGTATACGCAGGCCTACACACGTGTACCTTGTGCTTCACACACAAAAACACATCAGAGCTGCATTCTGTTTTTTTTCTTCTGCTTTTTTCTTTTCCCAGAAGCACGAGTTATCTGCTCTTCTTCAAAAATGGCTGACGAGAATAGTTTTTTTGTTTGCCATTTGCCCTTTCTTCAGTAATTAATTAAACATTAACACTCGAACAAAACAAAAAACCTCTAGTCACTCACCTTTGAAACCTTGAAAACAGTGTTCATAAGGCTTTATCTTTGATTCTGTAATTCGTTGGGAAAAATTAATTTTCTGCGGCGATAACGCGTCTGTTGACTTTCGATGCACTGTGAAAGCTAAGACATTTCTCGAATCTGAGAAACAAAGCTATGGGGAAAAATGATGGGGAAAACATTTTTTTTAATCTGCTCCAGCTCAGTCCTGACGGCGATTCTAAAAATAAAAACACAATCTTTCTCTGTCATTTGATAGTCAATTATAATACACACACGCACTAAAGTTATGATTTTTTAAAAACAATAAGATAAGCTAATTTTCTTGTGTTTTTGTTTGAAGAATTTATGAAACTCTTATTTTTTTCCATTAAAAACTCTTCCTTCGTGATACAATAATACAAGATAAACTTTTAAGAATTTTAAAAGCCTACTATTGCAATGGATTTAATAATATATTAGATATTTACTTATTCTATCTATATTTCTAATCTTCCCAAACTACCAAAACATCTGTTGTCTATTTTTAATTGCACTTTGTTTTATTAACCCTTCATTCATTATACAATTATTTCCTTAATTGAACAGACCCTCAATAGGTATATAAACGCTATAATTTAAATTGTAATTGGCCCTTTTTATTTTCCATTTTACATATGTTGCTCTCATCTGAAAGAATGAAGGGAAAATATTGGCAATCAATATTTGACATACAAAGTGTTATGAATTTTGCTGATATTTCAATGTCTATTTGCACTGTTGCCAAATGATAATTTGAATAATCATTAACAATACCCCACTCATTCTATTAAGTACTTACCAACAAATGTATTTTCTTATAGTTTTATAATGGCTTTTTTTTTGCTTACTTGAGTGATTCATTTATCACAACTATTGGGGTATTTATTTCCTTGTGTTTCCTTTTTATATGACAACTGTCAATCTGGTGGTATGATTATGATTCCAATCCCTTGACCACATAGCTGAGACTCAAAATCACAGTAAACATCACAAGCAACCAATGAGCAGTAAAGACAAGATATCTCGAAATATGGACAGCAGAATGAGAATAATCTACTTTTGTAGAGTAAATAATTTAAGAGGAGCAAATCATCAAATTTGCCTGAAGGTTACCTAGATCAACACACTTGAAGTAGACTAGAGGACACAACAAAGATGAAGACATTAGCCTGGTTGTAAGTAAAGTAAATAACTACAGTCTACTGTGGTACAATGATTTCTTTGGCTAGTGTTTTTTTATTTTGCTTGTTTTGGATGTTGTATCATCCAGCTTTCTTCAAATATGTTGATGATCTTACAGCTATTTTAAAGAATCCATTTTTCAATCCAAAGGGGAGATTGTTTTAAAAAAACAAAGATGGGGCACTAGTCTGATGGAATCAATTTATAATAATTCATCCTGGGTATGACACTCAGCATCAAGGCCTCTGGTTGGGAGAGGTTTTGAGGAGTGTGTAAGCACCACTTAACTGCTGTTGTTCCCAGGTCCATCCTGACCTGGAGTGGTAGTAGGATCCATCAGGGTCCCAACTATGGGGAAATAGTGAACCCCCAAACAAAAATCAACAATACATTTTTATAATAAAATTACCAGCAATACAATTTTTATAAATAAATTACCAACAATACATTTTATGAACTACAAATTATATATTTAAAAAACATACCTTTTACTCTGGAAGTAAAAAATTATGTGCAAAATATTTAGATTTTGGCATTAAATAACCCATAGATGTTAATATGCTGCTAAACAAAATCAACCAACCAACAAACATGCATATGCACAAAAGCTGAGTATCATCTACCATGTATTCAATTGTGAAAGCAGAATAACATTTTTTATTAATTCAAAACTTCGATGTAAATTAAATTTCAGTATTAAATGACTCCTAAGGAGTTTATATGCCATTAAACAAACAAATCAATCAGTTTAAAAAAATAATAATTACTCATCTAAAATATTCAAGAAAAAATATGGTTCACTTAGAGTGCACAAATTTTGTGATATCTTTATCTTGTGCCAAGAAGTTTCCAGACTTATCAAAAGCCTTAACTCTACAAAGACTACTGGTCTGGATAAAATCCTTGCAATTGTTCTGAAGAACTTTGATCCAGAGCTATCTCCAATTTTGGCAAAGTTGTTTTCCAAACCCATAGAAGGTCTCAGCTAGCATACAGCTGAGACCTTCCATGTGTTTGTTTACAAGAATGCATGTCCCAATATTTTCACATCAGCATTCTTTGTGTCATCAGTACACTTTTTGAAGTTATCATCAAGAAAGTTGTTGATCACCTCAACAGAAACAACCTCATGAGTGACAAAGTATAGTTTTCACACCACTAGATCCACTGCTGATGCCTTAACTATTATCATGCATTTAATCAGTGAAACACCTGATAATATGCACATCTCGAGTGATTACATATCTCAAAGGCTTTTGACAAGAGATAGCACAGAATGTTGTTACATAAACTCTCTAGCTGTGGAATCTCTGGAAGAATCTTCTTAATAATCTAGGTAGGTAGGTCTATGAGGTTGTCATTGTTGGCCAGGCCACTGAAGCACAAAAGATCAATGCTAGTGTTCCCCAAGGCTCTCTTTTGGTCCTACACTCTTTCTGCTTTATATTAACAATCTGCTTAAGATCATATATATACAGATGATACCACTGTTTATGGATGCACCTTCTAAGATCAAGATAACTATAACCTGGCAGCTGAACTCTTATCTGACCGAAGTGAAACAGCTCAATGTGGGAAAGACTGGTTTGTATCATTCAGTATACTCACTGTAGATCCATCAGCTTCCTCAGTGTCATTAGCAAAGTTTATGAAGCTATAATCAACAAGAATGCTGTTGACAGGGACAACCTTTTGAGTGACAAGCAGTACAGATTTCCATCAACTTTGATCCACTGCTGATATCTTAACCAACATTACTCACAAAATTAATGAGGCACCTGTCAACAAATACATAACAAGGATGATCACATTAGATATTTCAAAGTCCTTTGATAATGTGTGGTATAGAGAATTACTACACATGCTCTCTTCCTATGTAATCACTAGAAGAATCTTCTCACTATTTACATTGCTTCGACTATCATCCTCATCCTTGTTGCCATATTTATCACAATGTTTCAGCTGTTGTATGCTCCAGCCTTCTTCAGGTGGTTGGAATATCGAACTGAACCCTTTATTTTGCTTGCTGGAGTAGACTGTTCTAGTTCCACTACCATGTCTAATGGATGACATTCCAACTACCTGAAGAAGGCCGGAGTATACAATGGCCAAAATGTTGTGATAAATATGGCAACTAAGATGAGGATGATAGTCTGAGCAATGTAAATAATGTGCATAAAACCTCATCTCAGAAATATAGACTGATACAGAATCTTCTCAGTTATCAAGTTCTTCTTAATGGGTAGGTCCCTGAAGGTAGTTTGTTAATGGCCAGTCATCTGATCACCTATGGCCTGTTTCTCACTTCAACCCTCTTTCTACTTTACATAAAGATCTGCCTAAGAGTATACTTCAATCTATGTGAATATCTCTGCTGATCTATATAGGTACACCTCAAAACTCTAGCGGATGAGAGCTTGGTAGCTGATATCTCTTCTGAATTAGTTTTAACAACTCTGTAGCAGAAAAACTGGCGGGTCCCATTCAACGTCTTGAATACCAAGCTATCTGTCACCAAGCAGATCCTGAATTTTCCCCTATCACAATGAATGGGATGCTCTCTCAGGGTCTCTCCAGCATGCCTTGAATGCCAGAATAGGCCAAAAATGGTGTACTGTTGACCAGTCTTCACTTTCTAGTCTCGATAGAGTTCAAAAGCGTCTGCACGTCCTTGCAGGTGATAAATTGTTTTCTACACTACAACCCTCTTTCCACAGGCAAAACAATATATGCCTCTTGCTAATCTATCATTATTTTTCTATGGAAAGTGTTCAGACGAACTGCATTCCAGTTTTAACTTTCCACGATGCACATTTTAGTGAACCACCCTCATTCTCTTTGTATTCCACTGGTAAGATATAAGTTACATAAACTGCTTCTTTGTGGAACCAACTCTCAAGAGGATGCTTCCCCAATCACTACAATCTTGAGCTGTTCAAATTTAGGGTCAAAAATTATCTTCCCCACATATTCCTATAAATTGTGCTTTTACTCTGTAACCCTCTACCTTGAGTAGCTCTTGAACCTTGTACAGGGTGAATATCATTGTAAAAAAAAATTCATTACTTCCAAAACAAGGCTATTAATGCTTTGTCACTATAAGAAGATTCTAAATTTAGACCAGTCCTGATACCTCGAACATCTTTTGGGACAAAAGCTTACTCTAAACCTCAGGTAGAACTTGTATCTTTATACCATTGCTAAAGATGCTAGAAGAATAGTCAGTTTGTTGTACTGCTCCAGAAACTACTTGATTCCTACTGCCATGCTCTATTTTTACAAGAGTCAGATCAGAGCAAAAATGGAGAATTGTTGCTGTATTTGGGCTGGTGCTGCCTAGTCCTCACTGTCAAGCCTTGATAAAGTTCAAGAGCAATTATGAGGCCTTGTAGGTGATAAATTATTTCTCACCCTGCAACCCCTATCCAACAGACAAAACATTACTTGCCTCTTGCTATTCTATTGTTACTTTCATGGCAAATATTCAGACAAGCTATATTCCTTAGTTCCACCAGTTCAGACCTTCACAGTTCAGGATCTGCTTGGTGACAGATAGCTTGGTATTCAAGACATTGAATGAGACCAGACAGTTTTTCTCCTACAGAGCTGTTAAAATGAGGTCAGAAGAGATATCAGCTGCCACACCACATATATGATGTCAACTCATCCTCATTCTCCATGTATACCTTCAGTAAGGAGAAACTTCCACTCAGACATCTTCTCACTCAGACTCACACTTATTTAATAGAACAAACTCCTGAATGATTCCCTGATCACTATGGTCTTAACATTTTTAAGTCTAGGATTAACTGTTATCTATCCTACATATCCTCATAATATGCACCTCTTCCTCTTCCCTTTATGCCCTTACAACAATCTCATCCAGTAACCCTCTACGTTAAGTGGCCCTTGGGTCTTGCATTGGGTAAAGAATAGTATAAAAAAGTTTTCCCTGTTATATTGTGACAAAAGAAATATAGTTCCAGTATGGACAGAGAGATACAAAAGATATGTACAAAAAATATAGAAATGTTATATTGCAAATGCAGAAATGTCATCAGAAAAACTAGTTATATTGCAACTAAATATATATATATACAACATCCCATTTTTTAAAACAGTGAAATTAATATCAAACTGACCCAGAGATTGAGAAAATGTTACTAGAGAAAAATATGCTTCTGACTTCTTCTCTAGGTTGTTTGACATTAATTTAACTTTAAAAAAAATATCAGGAATGTCATCCCAAACACATGTAGAAGAATCATGGGAAAAATGTTAAAAATTGGAATTTTCAGATATGCTTGTGTCCTCAATGAAATATATATACAGATGATAAAAATATAGTTTTACAGTATGCAGTATTTACAGTTAAAAGTGCTCAATATCAGAGATAGAGTGTATAGAAATATAAAAGTGAACAGTGAGGTCAACACCCACTGGCAACAGTCTGTTTCATGCTTCAACGCAATCTTCAGGTCATATGCATTGTGTTTTGGCTGGACTATTTCTATATACTGGTCAGTGGTGCATTATCAGTAATAAGGTCTATTGTATTATCTTGAAGGTTATTGTGTGGTCTGTAATGGTTATGTTTCAGATTATTCTGGAGGCTTATTGAATAGAAATAAATGTTGAATGTGGTTATTTGTTACATTTTACCCATTATTTATTACTTAATTATTTCTTTTTGATTATTATCGCTGCTTAGTGTTGATCTCAGTATCTCTCTCTCTCTCTCTATATATATATATATATATATATATATATATATATATATATATATATATATATATATACACACAACATACCTAGGGATGATAATGGGTATGTCCCCATTCACATAAATCCAGTAGTAAATACTGTATGTTGGTTTGCAATTGGAGATTCATTGTGGAATTCATCTGACTCACTTCTAGCAGCTGACTACTACTACTTCTACGCACCACTGGTGAATCTTATAAGTGTTGTTCTTGTCCTAAGTATTATCATTCATTACCAACCTTCGTGTGATTATTCTATTCAGTAACCTTTCCTAGGTTACAACAATATATATATATATATATATATATATATATATATATATATATATATTATGAAATCGATTAAGTCCGACAATTATTTAATATATTTTCTGTTTATATGTTATTTTTGTAGATATAAATTATTTAAGTAAATGTGCTGTTTTTTAATTACACAGTATAAATTACATTTATCGGCTTGAATGATCAAGACATTTCATAAAAAATATGCACTCTCAAACAGGAATTGAACCTGTAACTAATTTATACTGTTTAAATAAAAATTGGAGGATTTACTTAAATAAATTATATCTACAAAAATAACGTATAAACAGAAAATATATTAAATAATTGTTTGACTTAATCCATTTCATAATATGATGTCATTTTTCATTTTCAGATATGTTTCTTGAGCAAATATGATCGATTGAGAAAAATCGTTGAAAGTGTGTGTTTATAAACAGTAATTTAGACTTTACTAACCAGACGCTTCTTAGTGGCTGGATGGTTAACAGCACATCAGATCAAATGATGTTTGCAATTAGGGTTACAGGTTTGATTCCTGTCAGAGACCACATATTTTCTATGAAATCTATTGAACATTGAGGCCAGTAAATGTAATTAATATTGTTTAATTAAGAAACAGAGCATTTACTTAAATTATAATGTATAAACAGAAAATATATTAAATAATATATACTATATATATATATATATATATATATATATATATAGTCAACTCTCCTGTCGAGTTCGACATATGAGGGTCAAGCAGATCAGTTCCCAGGAAACTGACAGCCTGACAACGGCGCATGAGATTTGATTATAGTGGTGAAGGTTTCGTTCAGGACCAGCCACACTTTTTGAAGGGCCGAATTCAGAGACCTGGTGCACTATGTGCCACAAGGTCCCCAAACGACCCTCCGCAGGTTTTGAATTTAGAGTTGTCCTTCTCCTAGACCAGTTGCCATCCAAGGCTATAGAACCCATTCTGTCCTGCTAGTTACCCATAGCTGGAGGGAGAAGAAGACGATTCACACCTTTCCCAAGGGTATTAGCATGTAAGTGAATGTAATGGATTTGAATGGAATTCGAACTCAGCTCTGCAATTCCTCAATCCAAGCAGCTATCCATTACTCCACCGTGCCTCCATGGTAGAAAATAATATTGATTTCTTAGAAATTACCTTTTTATAATATTTACATTATTCGGACTATTGTCCTCATCTTTGTTGCCACATTTATCACAACATATTGGCCATTGTACACTCTGGCCTTCTTCAGGTGGTAGGAATGTTGAACTGGACCCTTTATTTCACTCACTGGGGTAAACTGTTCTAGTTCCATGTGGCATGTCTAATGGATGTCAATTATCAGTTATCTCCTGAAGAAGGCCAGCATGTAAAACATCCAAAACGTTGTGATAAATATGGCAACAAAGATGAGGACAATAGTCTGACTGAATAATGTAAATAGTTTAAATAATACCTCATCTCAGAAATATAGACAGATACTGAAGGATCAGTACAGACCTGATACACCAAAAATATGGAGACAAATTGAAAAGTGAGATAACTGATAAGTGACATCCAATAGACATGGCACGTGGAACTAGAATAGTCTACCGTAGCAAGCAAATTTGGGCTTTTGAGAAAATTTGAATGAGATGAAACTTGCTTGGCTGTGATGGCTGAGCAGTCTAAAGCAGACCAGATCAGATGGTGGTTTCTCTTATAAAGAGGTATGCATGTTCAAACACTGTTGAGGAGCACATTCTTTTTATTAAGTC
>OZ010575.1:46974902-47099902 GCA_963932145.1 Acanthosepion lycidas
CAGCAATAAATTTTATGATCTACAAAGTATATATTTAAAAAATATACCTTTTACCTTGAAAATACAAAATTATGTACAAAATATTTAGATTTTGGCATTAAATAACCCATAGAAGTTGATATGCTGCTAAACAAAATCTACCAACCAACAAACATGTATATGTACAAAAGCTGAGTATCATCTACCATGTATTCAATTGTGAAAGCAGAATAACATATTTTTTATTACTTTGAAGCTCCAAAGAAAATTGATATAATGTTAAACAAACCAATCAATCATTAACTGCATACAACTACAGAGAGATATCTAAGGTTTTTGCATCTCTTATTGTAGGCCATTATCTTTACTGTTACTGTGTACCTTCATATTTAAGCAGCATGTCCTGCATTTCAATTTAGAAAATTAAGCAATCCTAAAACCATATCAAGCAGAGACAGTTTTTATTCATTTTCAGACAAGGAAAAATATAGCACAATGTCTTTTTGATGTAGGGTTGCACACAGGTATTTAGGTAGTAGCAAAACTAGCCCAGTCCTACCAGTTTTGTCCACAGATGTCACAGGCATCAAGGAATACCCTATTAAATTAGTGTAATGAAGATGCACTGCTTGGGGGACATTTGCTTGATTAATTTATACCCAACTCCCTCTGAGATAAGGTTTAATTTTTCAGAATGAGGCTTGCAAAGTTTAGAGTGGTAACCACTGAACCTTTTAAAAAAGGTTAATTTTTGTTTTGTCCAAGATGTATAGATTCTTTCTTTTTTCTAGGTAACATAATGGTTATCAGTGAGAGAAATGGAATCAGTAAACTGAGTTCAAGTCCTAGCCTAGAGTGTTGCATTCAATTTGCACTGATGCTCTTGGGAATGGCATGAATCCATTTCATTTAGCCTTGTATCGCAGCCAGTTTAGAAGGACTACTCTGAACCCAAAACAAGAACGCAACAAAAAAACCACTACACTATCTTTTTTAAGAAGCCATGGTAATTCACAGATAATAATTAAATTTCTTTTAAAAATGAATCTGTGAAGAGCCATGATTGACCATGTCCTGCAAAGAAATGGCATTCTTAAATTAATTTTATTGTTACTTTTTTTGTACAAAGTTTCAGTTGTGTACCCTTCACCCTTCTTCTAGGTGTCTGTTATGTTCCAGAATATTGATGAATCTTAGGGACCTCATGCACATTTCCCACATATATAAAACTTCTGGTTTTTGTGTTCATGTGATTCTAGGGTTGTCTTCTCCCAACCTCTGTACTGACCTCAGGGACACTCTTCAAGTTTTATACTCGCACTCATGTCTCTGGGGTCTCAATTTGCCTTCTGCTTTTTTATTTATAATGTCTGTCTCTAAATGATGCTGATGTTGATTCTCACAGAAGTGCATGTTGGCAGATGGTTTCAATCTTATGTACATTCTTCTTGACTTGAAAAAGGATTCACCTGTTGTAAATGTGGGGTGAGTGACTATTCACAAAAAGTAGATGGGCAAAATGGCACAACAGTAAAAATCATGGTAAAATGAATAACTGAAATGAGTATGAATTTTGGCTGAAGCTGGACCAAATTCAAGTACCAATATGATGAAATTATTCCCTTTAGTTCTACCCACTCCTAGTATGGTATTTATTTGGTCGGGTGCACTTTTCAGTTTTTAAATAATTTTCTCCACAGCACAATTATTTTATTCTATGAATAAAAAAAATTAGTTTTGCTGCTGCTGTGGTTTTTGTATCAAGTAGGCTTCTTTTTTTTTTTTTTTACTGGGTGGAGCTAGCACTGGTTTGGAATTCAAAGTTATTCTTATGTTAAACCAGTTGACAACCAATGATAAAGAGTCCAATTTGCATTTAATACATAGTTCAGAGTGGGGAGATGAAAATGATTCATACTTTTCCCAAGAGTATTTGTGTGAAAGAGAATGCAACGACCTCTGACTATGCACAAATCCAGACAATTATATTTCTGCATGTATTAATTTTCTTTATTAACTGTGAAGTAAAATGATTTCCCATTGACTTCAACATGGTTTCAAATTTAGAATTATCTTTCTTCTAGACTGGCTGCTAGCTATGGCTAGAGAGTCTAGTGTATTCTGCTATTTAACCCATAGCTGGGTTTGGGGAGAAGAAATGGATTTATGCCTTTCCCGAAGGAAAAAATACAAAAATAAGAATAAGAGATGAGGGTGGATGTTGAACTTGACTCTCGGCTGTTACTTTCCACACTAATAACCATTACATTACTGGCACAGACTCAGTCATATGAACCATATTCTTCCTTATTCAATTTTATCCCTGCTACATTGTATTCAATGTGTGCAAAAGTTTCCAGCACACTTTTTGAAATGTAAAACCTGAATACATTGTAGAAAACCGTTTTTTCTGTATTTTTTTAAATAAAAATCTCTAGGAACTTTTGTACACATTCCATAACATACATCGTGAATTTCCCTGTGACAATTACTATAAAAAATTCATGTAAAAAACAAAACAAAAAAATCAGAAAAATACAATCTTATGCCTCTTGCCACTACCTAAGAGCAAAGAAATTATTAACCAATGAGGTTCTCAGACGGGATTTGCAAATTATTTTACTGTGAAAATGCATTGCAATTGATTTTACTATTAACCAATGAGGTACACTATTTACATTGCTCAGACTATCATCCTCATCTTTGTTGCCATATTTATCACAACGTTTCAGCCGTTGTATGCTCCGACCTTCTTCAGGTGGTTGGAATGTTGAACTGAGCCATTTATTTCACTCGCTGGGGTAGAAATATAGACAGATAACCAATGAGGTGTTTGGACAAGATTTTTCTTGATTTTGAGCCTGTCTACCACAACACTGTGTCTGGGTCAGAGTATTAAAAGTCAAATATCCTGAAAAAAATTTTTGAGAAGGAAATCTCATCCTCTGGATTATTTTCCACTAATTATAGGAATGTAATTTGAAACCCGTGATAATTTAAAAAGATAACTTCATATGCCTACCAACCTAAATATAAACTTGGTTCTCAGCCAGTTGAAATTGCTATTCATTCACACCTCATCAGAGTGAATAGTTAGTACATAGGTCCAAACACATCAATTTTCAACTGACGTTAGCCTCCAAAATTCAAATGTAGTCAACTGAAGACTCTGGATAGCAAACTAAACACTAACAATTTGTCAATTTGTTCTGAAACTACTCTCAAACTGACAAGCCTTCCTCAAAAATACATAATTCAAACTGCTACCATAATTCTTCATTCAACACTCCTCATCGATTGATCTCTTGTCTCTTGACAGGTCAGAACATTAACAACAATGTCTGAACTGTATCCTTCTACCAAGGACATTTTTTTAACTTTATCAACTAATGTCAGTCGTGCTTTCATATGAATATTTTCCTCTACTTAGCTTAATTTTTATTAGGCACTCATAATATTTGAGCAAACCTTAGCAACCCTTAATTTTCTTTTCATATAAATTATTTTTTAGTTCAATTTCTCACTAAGGGTCATATTTTGTGCATCTAATGAACTATGATTTTTTCTATATGGGAAAATCACCATATAATTATTATACAGTGATATGGTGGTACATTATATTATAATGTATCAAGATGATGGATTTTAGTCTCTATAAGTAGACATACCTTTCAAATTGATTTGCATAAAGAGGACAATTTGATTTCAAAAGCTATTTTTGTTCTTGCCCAACTGGTCTTTCAAAGTGGTTATTCCACTGTATTCCACTGTACATATAAAATGAACACCTGAATGTTTCAATAACACAAAATGAAAAAAAGATGACAGCAAAAATAGTTAAAAAAAAAAATTAATAACAGTATATATGTCTTCAAACAATAGTTGGTTATAAAGTCAACAGGTGCTTCTCTAGAAATACTTCTCTAGACAACTTCAGCAACAATCAATTCAACTAATTTTTTTTATGCTTATCTGATGCTTAAGGCAATGGTTTCCAAGTATAATAATAATAATAATAATAATAATTTCAATACAGTTTGAGAGCAATTTTCAAATTTACACAAATCATTTCTTTTTGGTTACATATGTTTGTGTATATTTAATAAGCTAGAAGACAATTTTTTTAATTGAATCAACAAGGTCTGTCTGTTTAATTTTTAGTGTATTTTTCCAATTTTCAAATAAGCTGTTATACACATGTACTTTTGATAGTTTAATCAAAGTTTTGATCCAAATATACAAGAACTTATTTGAAAACTCAATTGGATTTAATAAAATGTGTTTCTCTCTTTCTGTATATTATGATGTGATACTACAATTTACATATTAAAGAAGAGGAAGATGAACTAATCTCATAGTTAAGAACATTTTCTTTCCAACCATCCAACCAACTTTACTTTGTGTATACATGCCGGCAAATGGTGACAGTGAATAGATGTACTTTCATATACCATGGTGTCATCGCTGGATGGACACTTGATCTTTGATATCACATGACTATGAAAAGATACAGAGGCACCAATATTAAAGAATCAACAGTTGGAGGAAAGTGGCTGAATGAATCTAATCATCAACTCCTGTGCTTTATCTGTCCAGAGGAGCAGAAAAAGTAGTAACCAAAGGAAATTGTGGATTTAACCAGTTTACTATATTTATGAATTACAGATATATCTTGAACATTAACTTTGATGACTGTAAGCATTAATTGCTTAGCAATTAATAAACATTGAAATTATCCATGAATTTGAACATTCCATTTCTATGAACATATCAACTAAATCAAGTCTTTTCATTTGAACATATAAATGTATTGACTCTAAGGCACATGATAAGTACCATATGAATTCTCTTGATATGATATTGAAATTTCTGTATTAAATGCCACATTCACTGAATGTTCACACAATCAAACTCTTTCTTTTCATCTTTCCCTTTTTCTGTTCTTACATTTTTATATTATTGAATTAAACTGTTTGTATTAAATTGAATCCATGTGTTGTCATTCTTTCACTGATTCTCCTATTTTGCATGTCTTGTCTCTATTCTGTAGTCAACCTTTACTTAAATGAACCTAGGAAATCATACCAACAGTCAAAGTATCTAATTCCAGCTTAAATATAAATTCATGACTGAGACTTTGGCTGTGACAATATATATATATAAAGAAATATAGTCTTAAGATGTGCTATATTTATGGGATAAAGTGCTCAATATCAGAGATAGAGCATGTGTAAATATAAAAGTGAACATAGAAGTCAACACTTAGAAGCAACAGTCTGTTTCATGGTAGATGCAATCGTCAGGGCACGATTGCATCTACCATGAAACAGCCAGTGTTGACTTCTATGTTCACTTTTATATATATATATATATATATATATATATATATATATATATATATATATATATATATATATATATAAGAAATTAACTAGACACAATATAGTGCAGCTATTCACTTACTCTTGGGGCCCTATCTGGTGGGTTTATGTATACTTGGATGAGTACCACCACCGGAATTTAGTGAGTACTTGCACCATGTTGAGTCTAGTTAGTTTCTTCTTCACCACCAAGGTCCAGTGGTCCAGTGGTATGATGCTTGCATTGTATTGTAATGGTCCTGGTTCAATTCTCAGTAGTGGATGTGCACTGCTGAGGAGTCCCCAAAAGGATGGAATGGTCACCCAGTACTTTCGGCATTCTGCTAAAGGTTCTTCTAGATTTGATGAATTACTATGAATGATTATTCAAAATCACCCCAAATTTCTAACACTTTTACAATAAGGTGTTGTGTATTGGTATCAAAATTGTGGATAGACTGTCCAAAGTTCATATTTATGGTGTCGTTTCTTCAAGTACTTTTGACCATCATAAACAACTCTCTCTCTCTCTCTCTCTCTATATATATATATATATATATATATATATATTAATTAACAAAATCTCAGTTGTGTTATTATTATAATACACACACACAAACACATAGATATACAGATAGAGAGATAACACCAGAAATTTTATTGTATAATGTATACATACAATGAAATTTTCAGATATTATCTATCTCAGTATGTATATATATATATATATATATATATATATATATATATATGTTTTTAAAATAAGATATAGAATCCTGACATTTTTTTAAAAATTATGACAAATGGAAAACATTTCATTGAAAAGAGATTTGACTGAAAATAGATTTGATTATGCATTTTGCTATTCATATTCAAAAACAAAAGAAAGAAATGTGTATTTGTGTATATCTGAATAAAAAGACATGAGGAAAAACTATTCTTAGCACTTGCCTTGATAAAGTCTCTCAGAGGACAAAACACATTGGCTAAGAATAGATTTTCTGCTTGTCTTTTTATTCACTTTGTTCCTTCACAGATACACTCTATCTGAATATAACTTAAATCTATCTATCTATCTATCTATCTATCTATCTATCTATCTATCTATATCTATCTATATATATATATATACTGACATAGCCAACAGCTGAAATGTTCATTGTATAATGTCTCATCTATGAGATTAAAGATGTGTTCAGTTAAGTGCAGTGACAAGATGATTATATTTATAAATAAATTTGTTGTGTAAAACATTCATGTATTCTAATGATGAAAAAAAAATGGTTTATTTTTTGTACAATACCTGTACCCACCCCAACACAGAAACACAGTTTGTTTATGTCTTGTTTTTGTTTAATAAGCCATTGTTTTGCTATGTTTACAGGTTAAGTATTATTTGGCTTAACAGGTTCAATGGTTGAATCAAACAGCATGTGGGGATTATATCTTTTGTAATCTCTTTCAGTATATTCAAAAGGCACAAAAAGCTATTTACTGGGTATATTACAGCAGTTCCCAAAGTCCAAGGTCACAATACTCCCCATGTAATTACAGGTTATCTCAATTCCTCCCCATTTTTAATTGTTTTTGTAATTTTCTTTTTGCCATAGAATTTATGAATCTCTATCTATAAAAGGCAGGATGTGTGTGTGTGTGTATGTGTGTGTGTGTGTAACGAATGCACGGCCGCAATTTTCAACGGATTTGCACCAAAATTTACATGCACATGCTCCAAGTTAGTGGGAAGGCCAAGACCAAACCTTGCATTTCCCAACTCCCATTGATAGTGGAAATAATTGATTTTTTCATGCTTCTACGGCAGTTTTCATGTAGTTTGCAGCCATTTTCTACTGGCCAGAGTGAGAGCCTATAGTTGGCTGCCACGAATAGGCAGGAAGATTCTATTGGCCAGCGTGAGAGCCAACAGCTGACTGACATGAATATCAACTAGCATGCAAGCATGCAAAAAAAATCGATAGCTGCATTCATTACAAGTGGGAAAAATTTAAATTCGCATGGCACTTTACTCCAATTGGCTCATTCGCTTGCTTAAACTCAACATTGATTCTGATTCCGCAGAACTGGGTTGGGTTTGAAAAAGTATTTGTTGTTAACATTCTTTTTTCATTCAGTTTTTCCAGTTACAAGTCCTTTTTTAAAGCTGATCGTTTTGTGTTCATTTTGTTTAGTTCTTTTTTTGTAACAGATTTAATGTTTAGTATAGAGCTTAGAAAAAATTTGCAGTGTGAGATAGGCAAGAAGTAAGGCATGTAGCAACATCAGCACAGCAAATGGCACTCCTTTAAAGGCAAGGAAGGGCAAAAATATTTTAAGTCAAGTGATAGTGATTACTGTATGAGTCGTACGATTTTTGAATCAAGCATAGGCAAGGCTGGGCCATGCTGCTAGTGAATTATATAAATGATGAAAGGAAATTTTCAAGTTTACTCAACTTTTTATAGCTTGCTAAGAATTACAACATCTTTTAGACAGGATATATAGTCCCCACCAAATGGTGCTCCCACATTTCAGCAGGTAAATTTGAGTAGTTTCAGCTTTGTGATGAGATCTATCAAAAGTTAAATCTGATATAAAATGGTATATGAACATACATTTATCTGTTTAATGATGGGACAGTACAAAGTTTTTGGCCCAACCCACTTCCCAAAATATTCTAAGAATATTTTTTTCATAACTTCTTGGTTATGCTACTAGCTTTTCATCACTTTCTCTTCCTCTCTCTCTCTCTCTCTCTATATATATATATATATATGAGTGGTGAAAAACTAGAGTGGTGAAGAGCAAGAAAGATAGATAAATAGGGAGAGATCCTTTAAATGCAATAAATTTTAATAATTTGTGTTTTAAGTGTAATAGATTTGTATTTATATGTCTCAGAATTAACTATTTCAATGAAATCCATTTAATTTTTTAAAACTGACAGAATTTTATGTTTACTACTTAATTATGATACAAAACAAAGAGATTTATAAATCTTATGTCAAATTTTTATTGCAAATATTGAACATGTGCTTCATCTGCATCCCTGCAAATTTCAAATTGATCCTTAAGCATTGCAAAACACATTTTGAAGAATTTCAGGACTTATCTCCTGCACGGCTAACTGAATGCATTCTTTATTGATCTTTTGATGGTAAACCTTTGTTTTTATGAAACCCCATGCAAAGAAATCCAGGAAGGTTAACAAAAATGCATCTTTATGTATTCATTATTAATAGGGTTCTGAAGGGGAATGAAAATAAAATTAGAAAACACATTAGAAAAATTATAAAGTTATAAACAAAGTTAAAAATTTATATACTTCTAACACATATTAAACATGATGAACAAGAATAAAAGTTAGTTTTTAAAAGATTGTCTGATTTCCCTGAAATAGATAGTTAATTCTGGGATATCCTGTATATATATATATATATATATATATAAAATATACATTTTTTCTCACCAGTAGCACAACTCTGAGTGACATTGCAATTGTCAGGTGCTGTTTGAAAACTAATGTTACTAACAGGGCTTTTTTTTCAAAAAATTGCATTAGTAACATTCTAAATTTCTTAGTTAATTTTTCATACAATCCAATATTATTTGTTTTATTAAAATAATTTTTATATTAATTTTTACACAATTTTAATATTTTCTTAGTTTTTCATACAATTTTAATATTATCTTTTTTTATTAAAATATTTTCTATTTTTACACAATTCCAATATTTTAATTATTTTTTCTCATGAAATTTTGATATTATTTTTATTAAAAATAATTTTTAGACATCTTATGTTTAATTTATTCTCAAATACTTTAAGACTATTTCACTCATCATCATGTCAGTGTGTTAGACAAAAATCTTTTGGCTACATCCTGGCATTTTTAGTGATGCCAACAGTTAAAAGGCACAAGAACACACCAGTAAGACATGTATCAAGTACAGACTCATATTTTGTATGCATATTAAGCAATTTATATGCATATACACTTCAAAATACCATCTCCTCTGGTGAAAGATAGAATCCATGTTGCTTCTTTTGTATAAAAAGGCTTCTAGAACACATATATATATTCATCATCATCATCAGTAGCTCGACTGCTTCAATCGTCAGGGGACCTAAGGGCAGAAGAAACAGACAACCTCATCCAGGATGATCTGTTGGTAGTGACTCCCAGTAGTTCCTACACTGTCATGTCTGCCTACACTTTGAAGTTGTCTGACCAGATCTTGCATTGCAGTCCATGCTGGTTCCCACCTTCAACAACATGGTCTTGCAGAATCTGTTATATTGCGTGATGTGGCCAAACAATGCTATCTTTCAATGCTTAATAGTGGTGATGAGAGATTCCTGTTGGCCTACAAAACTTTTGACTTAGTGCTCCCAGTAGATGCAGAGGAGCTTTATCAAGTATTTTTTTTCAAATATCTGGATCCTTTTTCCTGCCTCAACCAAAAATGTCCAAGTCTCACACCATAGAGGAGGATAGATATGACTAGCAATTTGTAGAGCTTGAAATTGGTCTGTAAGCTGATGTTACTATTCCATATCTTTTCCAGTCTGGCCATCACTGCTGTGGTGATCCACGTTTGGATTTCTACATTGCTGGTACCATCTTTGGTGCTGGTGCCAGGGTTGCTCCCTGAAGCTGGACACTTCCTCCAGTGGTTTACTGTCCATGGTGACACTGGCAATGTTATTGCTTGTACTATTCACCATTACTTTGGATTTCTTTATGTTGAGTTCCACGACATATATGCTGGTTCTTTCAATGAGTTTGTTGGTTAGGTCTTGCAGCTCAATGTTGTAGAATAACAAGACAATAAACAGCACTTACCGGTGTAAGAGTCCCAGCTAGCGTCCAGCTGGCAGACAAAAATAAAGGAGGTTGTAACTTAATACAAACCCTGCAAACTAACTGAATCAAGCTGGTATTTATATAGAAATACCTCCACTCAGGTACCAGCAGCCAATCACAGCCCAAGCAATGGACTGTCCCACTTTAGCACAATGAGATGCTCCATTGCACCATAAATAGCTCTCTTCCTCAAGGTTGGATTACTCTTTACCTCAGCTTGCTCCACAACTGAGTGTTTATCTTGATCACGTGATTGTTCGACATGGCGCTGCGAACAGGATTATTGACACCCGAAAATTGGGAACTCTTCTTCATTGAAGCAGGCATATCCACTGACTCAGCCAAAACTCATGCAACAAGGTTTGCGGATGAGAAGCTGACAATCGAGAGCCTTCAAATGCTGGATCGATCTATGCTTAAGGAGCTGGGAGTCACTTTAATTGGAGAAGCCCTGTGTATCATCAAGCAGGCTAAGGAATCCACCACCCAGACAACCCGTATTCAGGCACTAGCAGCCAAGCCTCCTCATCTCAATCTCGAGATGACACCACAGCAATTCAGGAAGTTCCGAATTGACTGGGATGTCTTTACCAAGATGACGAATATGCCAAGCTCCCAAGCTAATATTCACTTATACAATTGTGCTGATGAAGCTGTGCAAAATGCCATAATCAACACACACCCTGACTTCTTTACCACTGATCCAGATAAGCTACTTGACATGGTAGAAGCATTGGTCACCCAAAGGTCAAGTCCTATTGTCCATCGCCTTGCTTTTGCCTCCATGTTTCAGGATGCGGATGAGCCAATACAAAGTTACCTTGTCCGCCTCAGAGCCATAGCCGTTGATTGTAACTTTACCTGCCCCTCGTGTGAGCATGACCTGTCTGATATATACATCAAGGACCAGATCATCCGTGGAATAGCAAATGACACACTCCAGGCTGACCTACTGGCCAAAGCTGGGGCACTTAAATCCCTTGAGCAAAATATCCGTCATGCTGAGGCATTCGAATCAGCATTGCGAGACCAAACCTCAATGGCCGGCGCTTCAGATACAGCTGCTGCTCGGCTATCAACATACCGCAGACAGAAGGGTACACCACAAGCCAACGAGGGGATCCGTACCAGCACCTATTGCAACTGCAATGTTAAACCAAACCAGCGGGCTTGCTTAGGTTGTGGCAGCCACCAGCATAGCACCTCAGGAACTGGATCCCGCCGGCTAAAATGCCCAGCATGGGGACAAACATGTAGTAACTGTGGGAAGCCCAATCACCTATCGAGGGTATGCCGGGCTAAGAAACTAGCTCAAGCGGTCAGGAAAAGCCCAGAGGCTAATGAAGCTGCCATGGACACACTTATTGCCCACATCACATTCAATCAAACGACAGGCACGTATACATCTAAAGACACATGCCAGGTAAGGGAAATTGATGCGTATGTTGTTCCGTTCTCACCAAAACCGGATCCCAGACAAGTTAAGAATATCCCCAGAAATCACAGCACTAGGATGACGATCTTTCCTGACAGTGGGGCCACCATATGTCTCGGGGGACTTAAGCACCTTCTGAATATGGGGCTCACTATCAACAACCTCATTCCATCAAAAAAAGTCGTTCGAGCTGTGGGAGGCTTTACACTTGTCTGTCAGGGTTGGCTCCCTGTGGAATTCATCGTCCAAGGAAGAACAACTAAACAAGCCCTATACATATGCAAAAAGATTCAGCGGCTATACTTCAGCAAAGCAGCCTGCATTGATGTAGGGATACTGTCCAAAGACTTTCCTAAGCCGACGACTACAATATTACCCCAAACAGCAATGCAACACCTGCCCTTGACAAGCACACATAAAAAATCGGACGCAAGCACTAAACAATGCAAAGTCGAGGGACAACTTCCAACGCGTCCCAAAAAACTCCCTTTTTCCCCAACAGAACAGAACATTGATAGACTCAAGAATTGGCTATTGAATCAATTCGCCGAAACGGCGTTCAAGAACAATGGTGAATTCCCACCAATGTCTGGCCCCAATGCACATATACACCTCAAAGAAGGAGCAGTCCCCAAAGCCAGACATAACCCAATTCCTGTGCCTTTTCACTTCAAAGAGCCCGTAAGACAGGCCCTTTGGGAAGATGTGAAAAGGGGCATCATAACCCCAGTACCCGTCGGCATGCCCACTGATTGGTGTAGCACTATGGTAATTACTGCCAAGAAAAATGGCAAACCACGAAGAACCATAGACTACCAACACCTGAATTCACAGTGCAAACGGGAAACACACCATACAGGGTCACCATTTCAGCTAGCACTGCAAGTGCCACCTAAACAAAAGAAAACGGTGTTGGATGCTGTTGATGGATATCACTCCATCCCCTTAGATAAAGAGTCCCAGCCACTCACCACCTTCATTACAGAATGGGGAAGGTTCATGTACCTGAGGATGCCACAAGGTTACCTAGCATCTGGAGATGCCTACACCCGAAGGTATGATGAAGTAATAAAAGACATCCCCCGCAAAGTAAAAATCGTAGATGACACCCTACTCTATGACTCTGACATTGAAGGAGCCTTTTTTCACACCTTCGATTTCCTCCTTCATTGTGCAAAAAACGGCATCATACTAAATACGGAAAAATTCCAATTTTGCCAAGACACAGTGCAGTTTGGTGGCCTCCAGATAACATCCTCTGGTGTAACCCCTTCTAAATCCATGCTGGAGGCAATATTAAGCTTCCCAATACCAAAAACGCTCACCGATGCCAGATCATGGTTTGGTCTGGTCAACCAAGTCGCTTGGGCATACTCACTGAGCCCAGTCATGCTTCCATTTCGTGATCTTGTAAAACGAGACTCTCACTTTACATGGAATAAAAGCCTCGAGGATGCATTTCAGCAGTCAAAGAAGGTAATAGTTGACTTAGTCCGAAAAGGCATTGCAACATTTCAAAAAGAACGAATAACCTGCCTTGCCCCAGATTGGAGCAAAGAAGGAATGGGCTTCCTACTTCTACAGAAGTATTGCTCATGCACCACTGACAAAGCTCCAGTTTGCTGCCCTGAAGGTTGGCGCCTGATATTTGCTGGTAGCAGATTCTGCATTGATGCTGAACGCAGATATGCACCTATTGAAGGCGAGGCAGCAGCAATTGCATGGGCATTGGAAAAGTGTCGCATTTTTGTAATGGGTTGCCCGAATCTCATAGTGGTTACAGATCATGAACCACTAAAAGGATTATTCGGAGATAGAGACCTTAGTAAAATCCAAAACCCCCGATTATTCAGGTTAAAGGAGAAAACACTCAGGTACAGATTCACCATTCAGTACTGCCCTGGGAAATGGCACAGAGCCTCTGATGCTGTCTCACGTAACCCAGCAGACATATCACAAGCACTCCTAAATGTATTCACTGCTGAACCCTCTCAATCAGACATCATAGAGTCTGACAACATGGATGACTGGGTCAAATCAACAACCCTATTAGCAACATTCGGTGCAAACGACAACCTGGAGCTCATCTCACCAAACGTTATCCGTGCGGCGGGACACAGCGACCCGCAGTACAAAAAATTAATTGAAGTAATACAAAATGGATTCCAAAGGACGCGCATCCTCACTGCACCTGAAATCCGTGAATACTGGGAAGTGAGGCACCGCCTAAGTGTTGACGACGGATTAGTGCTCTTAGATCAAAGAATTGTTATCCCCACCTCACAACGCGCAAAAGTATTACATAGCCTACATTCTGCACACCAAGGTGAAGTTGGCATGAAGGCACGTGCCAATGAATCTGTTTATTGGCCCGGGATGAATGCTTCAATTCGTAACATTAGAGCAGGTTGTACGTTTTGCTCAAAAAATGCCCCGAGTCAACCAAAAGAGCCAATCAATCTGACACCATCTCCTGATTGGCCATTTCAGCAAATCGTCATGGACATCTTCCATGTTGGGAACCATGGTTACTTAGCATGCGCTGACAGGTTAACAGGCTGGCTGAATCTATACCACTTGAGCCACGGAGAAGCAACTGCCTCAAGAATTATTTCGATTTGCCGGGACATATTTCAAACCTACGGCGCTCCTGAGGAACTCAGCAGTGATGGTGGGCCACCCTTCACATCACTTCCATTCAAGCAATTTTTAAAAGACTGGGCTGTTAAACACAGGTTATCATCTGCTGGTTACCCACAATCCAATGGTCGTGCAGAGCTCGCTGTCAAAACGGCCAAGAGAATCGTAAATGGCAACACAGGAGCACAAGGATCATTGGACAATAACCGTGCAGCAAGAGCCATCCTCCAATACAGGAATACGCCCATTCAAAACATTGGGCTATCCCCTGCTCAACTACTACTCCACCGCCGACTACGTGACTACATACCATCCCACCCCACACTCTATAAGCCACACGCGAATTGGATAACCGCAGCCCAAAATCGCGAGTTAAGTCTGTCCCGGCGGAACGCTCGTCTCATAGAGCAATACAACAGAACAGCACACACCTTAAATCCCCTTCAAAAAGGACAAATAGTGGCACTACAACGACCAACAACCCGCCGATGGGACACAACAGGTCAGGTCATTGAAACCCTCCCCAACCACCAATACCGTATCAGAATTGACGGATCAGGTAGAATTACCTTACGAAATCGCCGATTTCTCAGGAAACTGGATACACCAACAATCCCAGTTCCAAGACCTAGTGCCTTACCCGATACCCCTACACCAGTGCCACAAACATTCGACGCTGGAATAACATCAAACACTGCACAGCCGTCTACAATAACACGGACAAAACCCCCTCGGGCATTGTCCAGACTACTTCCACACAACCAGCCAGGTTTAAAGGAACTCATCCCTCCCCAAAGGCCACTACCGACACGCGATGGGGGGGAAGGAGATGTAGAATAACAAGACAATAAACAGCACTTACCGGTGTAAGAGTCCCAGCTAGCGTCCAGCTGGCAGACAAAAATAAAGGAGGTTGTAACTTAATACAAACCCTGCAAACTAACTGAATCAAGCTGGTATTTATATAGAAATACCTCCACTCAGGTACCAGCAGCCAATCACAGCCCAAGCAATGGACTGTCCCACTTTAGCACAATGAGATGCTCCATTGCACCATAAATAGCTCTCTTCCTCAAGGTTGGATTACTCTTTACCTCAGCTTGCTCCACAACTGAGTGTTTATCTTGATCACGTGATTGTTCGACAAATGTTACTGCCTGCCTCAAGGTCAATTTTGTCTGAAAAATGCAGATTGCAAACAGATCTTTCACCAATATAGAAGAGCTGTAGTCATGTAGGGTTTCCTGCATAATTCTCTACAGAAACAAACTGAAGAGTGTTAGAAAGAGTAGGCATCCCAGTAAAATGCCAATAGTTGTGTGGAAGAACTGCACCAGTTGCATGGTCATACAGGGCCTCGATGACTTGTATGAGGCCTTCTTCTATGTTGAATCTTCTAAGGATGTGACAGAGGCCATCATGCTGTACCCAATCAAATGCTTTTTTGAAATTAATGAGACTGCAGAACAGGACCCTCTGATTTTTCAAAGAAGTATCTGGATGGAGCTCATAATTGTACAGGTTGCAGTATTTGGTCCACCTATTCAGAATATCCACTCTTTATATATTAGGGTGTGTCAAAATTATTCCCTTCGTTTCTTTCCTTTTCTATTCCACATAATCCACCAAGATCTATAGTACATACTAACTGCTAATTTTCTTAAGAAAACTAAACATATCATTCAAATTATTTTATATTATTTAATTAATTGCATTTTAGTAAAGTCTTGGTTAATATATCAAGAACTTTGACATGATTGTTCACACACATCAGCCACACTTTTGAAAACTTATTCACACTTTGGAGAAAACAATTGATAAATACAATCCACAAAAAATGTCTATTGTTTTTCATAATAATAATAATAATAATATCAATAATAATAATAATGATATATATATATATATACTTAGGCATGTCTGATTGAATAAATTACAAACATTATGTCTGCTTATTTTTATCATAATCCTTTCATATTTATGATTATTTTTTTGTATATTACAATTAAATAAGGCAATAAGTATTGCTTTATTTAATTGTAATATACAGAAAAATATTTGGGAATAGGAAAGAATCATGAATTGATAACTTTCCCTAGAGTGTTTCCGCAATACCTCTGAGTATGCATACATACATACACACATATATATATATATATATATATATATATGGGGAGGCACGGTGGAGTAGTGGATAGTGGCTCAGATTGAGGAATCAGAGAGCTGAGTTCAAATTCCAATTGAATCCATTACATTCACTTACATGCCTTTAATCCTCTTCTTCTCCCTCCAGCTATGGGTAAATAGCAGGACAGACTGGGTTCTATAGCCTTGGATGGTAACTGGTCTAAGAGAAGGACAACTCTGAATTCAAAACCTGTGGAGGGTTGTTTGGGGACTTTGTGGCATGTAGTGCACCAGGTCTCTGTATTCAGCCCTTCAAAATCGTATGAGCTGGTGTCTGGCTGTCGGTTGCTAGTAATTGAGCTGCCTGACCCTCATACATTTAATATGATGAGAGAGTCCACCATATTTATATATATATATATATATATATATACACACACACACAGACCTCAATTGATACAGTGTGGATGTAAGAATGAACACTGCATGGTTTGACATTTTAACCAATATTCACACTGTCTTTATCAGCAAACATTCTATCTCTGTCTATACTGAACACTCTTCCTCCATAAATGTAACACACACTTATTTAGCATGTTTATCCCATAAATATAGCATACTTTAAAACTATATTTCATCATATAAGATAGATAGAAAGCCATTTTTTATAAGTTGATGATAACTAGATACTTAACAATTCTTTCTTTTTGTTGTTTTTTTCACATATCATTTCCTTTTGTTTGGTAAGGCAAAGGTGTGTTTATGCTTGGTTGAAAAACAAATTTTTTCAAAAAGGCAAAATTCAAGTCTCTTGTAGATCTCTCTTTAGACACCACCTACTTCAAACATTGATTTGATATTTCCATTATAAATTTTTTATGCTTGCTCTTTTCTTTCTTTTTTGTAGTTCATCAAAATTGTTAACTTTCAGAGTCAGAATGAGACTATTTAATTGTGTCTTCCTGCTTAATGTTCATTTATAGCCCAAAATAAATGCCTGACCTTTACCCTTTTCAGCTGATAAAACTATTAGCTGAGATTGTCAACAAAACTGCCTCTGCCCAAATTTTAAGTCTCTACTGATCTGTTTTTACATCTGTGTATCTATTTGTGTAAACATTAGGATAAATACATCTGCATAAACAATGATATAAATACAGCTGGGTAAATATTTGTATGAATGTTAGGGTATTAAGAAAGTAATTACATTTTACCAGAGTGATTGATTTGTATTTTTATAACTTATGAACACTTTGTTGATTGTTTAAAGATGAAACATATTTTGAATTGTAAGAGCAATTCTTTTTTTGTATGTGAATATTGCATCAACAATTTATGTGAATAACAGCAATTTCTTCAGTCTTACTATTTAATTCATAGCTGGGGAGAAGATGGATTCTTATGTTTTCCAAAGACATTTATGTGTAAGTGAATGTGATGAACATTTTACCAGAAAGGATATAAGAACAAATGTAAGTTGAATTTACTTAACCAAATTTACTGAATGTTCTGCCACTTAGAAAATGTTCTTGTGATTGAAACAAATGAAAATCTCTGTGTTATCATTATTTACACTATTTATATTCAAACTATTATCCTCATCTTTGTTGTTGCTAGCACAACATTTTGGCCATTGTGTTCTCTGGTATTCCTCAGGTTCTATGTTAATCTGGATAACCTACAGGGAATTCTCAACTGAACTCTTTATCTAATCTATGGGGGTAGGCTGTTCTCGTTACACGGTTCATTTCTAGGGATATTGACTAGTTCTTATCTTTAATACTGTTCAGTTATTGCTCACCCATTTCCACTGAATCCAAGTGTACACTGCCCTTCTCAGGGATTGAACTCACAATCACTATGTTACCAAATTCATTCAAAAACCAACACTCTAATCCACTAGGCTATAGTCCCGTAGAACAGATAAGCAATAACTGAGCAGTACTAAAAATGAGAATTAGACAATATCCTGAAACATGGGCAATGGAACAAGAACAGTCTATCCTACTAGATTAGATAAAAGTTTCAGTTCAGAATTCCCTGTAGGTTACCCAGACTGATATACACCTGAGTTATGCCAGAGGACACAACAGACAAAATGTTGTGATAACAACAACAAAGATGAAGACAATAGTCCAAATATAAATAGTGTAAAAGATGAAAATCTGTAGGTGCTAAATCTGGTGAGTATGCAAAATATGGAAGAACTTTGCATGCTAATGATCTTATTTTTCTTGGGTTTGTCTCGTAGAGTGTGCCCTTTCATTGTCAAGAATTACACCTTTTCTGTTTACCAAAATAGGACACTTTCAACATAATATTTCACCTACCCAAGTTGCTGGCAATAAACATCTGCAGTGGTGATCCTTCCATGTTCCAACTGCTACCAAATCTTCCAAACACATACAAGGACTATTGTGAATGGAGCCTTGGTTTTGGTGTTGGCACTGGTTTTTCATTTCATGATAACCACTTTTTTATCATTTTTTGTTGATATGCAAGATCCATTTTTCATCATCAATGTTATACAAAAATAAAGGTTGGCATTAAAACTGCTACAGATGATTGAATGTTGTGTTCAGTTCTCAAGCAAAAGCTCATAAGGAACCTGAATTCTCTTTTTTCAAATTTCCCTAATGAAACTCTGAAACAATACATTATTGGATAGATAATGAAATAATTTTAGATGCAGTTTCCTATTTTTCCACATTGGTTGGTTGATTGTAATTCATGGCAGTGAAATAAGTAATTATTTTTTGAACATCCCAATATCTTTGTCAATGCTTCTTCAAGAAAACTTCATATTTCCTGCCAACACTTGGGATTCATGTTCAAAGTCTGGTAAAAGCAATTATTTTGAATGCCGATTTTCAAAACAGATAGATTCTCCCCTCTTGGAACATTGATACAACACAGTCTTTCTATACACTTTTTTCTCTCATTTCTTGCTTCTCTATCACCTACAATCTTCAAAAATGTAAATGCAATGCCAATTGTCATCTTCTGTTTTCCCGAATTCTATTTTCCTTTCTCCTCACTGAAGATTTTTCATTCTTTCACTCCCAGTAACCTCTTGCATACTAGTGGCATTGTTGCCTTGCTTGGAGTGAAATGATTAAAAAAATGTATTGAAACAATGTCAATGTTTTCAGGTTATTTAATGTCAATTTTGTTTAAGACACTCATTCAGGACTAAACTCATTAGACAGTAATAATGGTCAACCAGACTAACCTCACAAACCATTATCCAACACTAAGGTACCTGGAAATGATTTTAATATGAAACTTCATTGGAAATGGTTTTACTGTGAAAATGCAATGCAAATGATTTTAGGTTGGTTTTGTTGATTTTACAACATGTTGATGTTTTCAGGTTATTTTATGTCATATTTTGTATGAGGCACCCAGTGAGAATCAAACTCACTACTCAGTAGTGATGTTTTTGAATGAAGTTAATTTAAACTGAATGCTCCTAATATCATCTCACATCAAACACAGAAAAAAAAGATCTTAGGCTAAATAACACAATTAGAAAAAAATTTGATAAAACAATATCATGTGCCAAAGTTGAGAACCAAACCATAAACAAAGGTTTAAATTTTAAGGCTGCCATAAACAAAAGCAACAAAGCAAGAGACAAACAGATCATTATTTATCTGTTTACTATTCAACTGAATTGCTGATAAATAACAGGAATAAATACAAATAATAACATCAGATATGAAAGTCAGTAACATAATATATGCAACATATGTTCATCAATCATACATTATATTCAGCACAGGATTTGTTAAGTGAATTCAGTTCTACAAAACAGAATAAACATGATTAACCACTTTTGAATAATTTTTTGTTTTCATTTAACCAATTCAAATCCAGATTATTTTTGTTAGGCCACTTAGGTTGATTGATTTTATGAAATGTCAGTTCATGTAATTAAGGTCAAATTTTGTGTGGGGCACTTAGTGAGGATCAAACTCACAGCCTCATTCATGTGCATGACAAAGTAAACTTTTTCCACTTTATGATACAATTTCCCCAATACTGTTCTTGATATATAAAAAATATATATCGTTACATATATATATATATATATATATATATATATATATATATATATATATTTGGGATGCAACCTTTCTTTTAAACATCTTTCATTTTCATTAAATATGGCAAAGAAGATTTAATCAATTTTTTTATTTAGTTTTTCCAACATTCTTAGCTTTGTTTTGTAATTTTGTAGAAAGTGCTTGGAACAATAAAAATTATGGAAAATTTCTGTACTCTTTTACTCCTACAAAACAGAACAATGTAAGGATGCTAGAAAAAACTAAATAAAAAATTTAACTGAATTTAATGAAAGATATATATATATATATATATATATATATATATATATATATATATATATATATATATATTGTCATCCACGGACAGACTGTTTCACTGTATCACAGCTCACCAGTGTAGCTAGACATCCGGTTGCCTCTAGCTACGATTGAAACCCAGCTGAATTGGCGTTAGTCGGAGACTCTACTCCTAAGACATTGGTACACAACAGGGATAAAGGTGAATTTAAGCATATTTTTAAATAAACATGCCAGTGACTGAGAGAACTTGATTCTTTTTATCAAAGAGTATTGCATTAGTAGCATTATCAGTCACTTTTTACAAACTCACACTTTCTCCCCTGAGAGCTCAACTGAAATGATTTTTTAGGAACATATATATTATCATCCACATATATATAATATATATATATATATATATATAATTTTAGAAAAAGAATATTTTGATGGAAAATTGCACATATATTTTTTCCAAAAATTCTTGGCACCATTATTATTATTATTTATATTTTTATGCTTTAATTTTTATCCCTTTTATAAAAAATATGTGCAAAAGTGTCATGAATTGAATGGCTACATATATCTGACTGGAAAGTATTTGATTGTATACAAGAAATATAGCCGTCTCTCTTAGATCTTTTTTCTCTCTTTTTCTTTTGCCTTTTCTTCTCTCTCTTTCCTTTCGTATTCTTTGTCTTCTTCCTCTTTTACTGTCTAAAGATCACTTTCTCTACTACCAAAATAATGTCAACATGTTTACAAACTAAAAATATACTTTTTTAAACAAAAAATATTTGAAATAGCTCTTTCTTTCTTCATGACCCTAGGCCTTTCTGAATACATACCTCTTCATCCTTTCCTCTGCCTCTTTTTAAATTTGCATAAATTATGTTTATATCTTTCTTTGAACCTGGTAAAATATTTGTCCATTCATTTGTGTGTAACGGCTTTGGTCTGAAGAGTTGGAATCAAATTTTTCGGTTCTAATGAAATAAATATCACCATGGGATTGTGAGTCTTTGTATTTATAATTAATTAATATTTGCTCTGTTTTTTTATATAGAGCTCTCTCTGGATTTAAGTGTGAATTTGTAAACAATGACTACTACTACTAATATTACAAGGCTCTTCCCTGAATTGAACACTGTCAGTCATGTTTATTCACAGAGTAAGTACGTAAAAATTCACCTTTCTTTCAACTGTGCACCGATGGCTTAGGGGGAAAATGCCAAATCAGTCGGGTTTTGATCCCAGCTTGAAGCAATTGGATGTCTATCCACACTAATGAGCTGTGAAACAGCGAAATAATCTGTCTGTGGATGACAATATATATTTTGTTTGGAGGTTAAAAAGACATCATCAGCCCCACATCAGAAATATATAGGTTACAAACAAATCATATACAAGATACAATAAGCATAACAAAAAATGATAAAAGGCTTTCATATACATTTCAGAGTAATGCTTGTATATTTCAAAGTACATATCCATATACAGAAATAAACAGTTTTTGTTCATCTGGTAGGAGCCACATGGCCTGTCAGAGCACTGTCTCAGACATTTGCTTTGTTTGGTTGTCAAAGATGAAGAGAGAGAAAAAATTTGATTTCTGTTTCAACTGGTGGCAAAAACACCTTTTCCGGTGCATATTTATTTAACTATTTTTTTATAATCTCACTGTTTCTTTCTTTATTGTTAATTATCATACTTATCTATATTTTAAAGTAATTTTATTACTTTTAATTTTTTTTTAATTATTATTTTGGTTTTATACTCTTAAATAGCCTAGTAGTAAGGATTAGAGGTTATTTGGTGATTTATTAGTTGATATCACTACACATCTATTAAATCACATGAAATCACTAAAGTGGATGTAGTATATATATATATATATATATATATATATATATATATATAAAACAACTAAAAAGTTGCAAATTAAAAAAAATAATAATGTTTTTTATGAAAGTATTAATTTATATTTTTTATATATATCTTTTTTATATTTATTTATATATATATGTGTATATATATGTAGTTATATATATATATACATATAAAACAACTAAAAAGTTGCAAATTAAAAAAAATAATAATGTTTTTTTATGAAAGTATTAATTTATATTTTTTATATATATCTTTTTTATATTTATTTATATATATATGTGTATATATATGTAGTTTTATATATATATATATATATATATATATATATATATTTATATGTGTATATATTAGGTTGGTGCAAAAATAATGACGTAATAATGTCGTTTTTTGACGTTAAAAAATACGTCAAAAAACGACATTACGTCATTATTTTTGCACCAATCTAATATATGTAGTTTTATACATATGTATATATATGTAGTTTTATATATATATATATATATATATATATATATATATATATATACATATATATATGTACCAGGTTGAGGACTGGTGTGGGCTAGCTGCCCTTGATGAGGATGAAAGGAGACTCTCTGAGCTTTGATTAGCAATCCTTTTGGTGTTGGTTTCACGATAAAAAGACTTCAGATGGGAAGGAAAACTCATGACAGCTTAACCTGGTCATTATATTGCATGTGTCTGCCGAGAGGCATGTACTTGGCTGGTATTAACTGTGATCTGGAGAGGTTAAACTCTGTGATAATAACACATGAGGACTGTCATTCAGTTTCCATGGCAAATCTTTTGCACCATTACTTTTTTATCAACAGATCCAAAAACTATGGATGGTCCGACACAAGCTTTCACCACTTGAAACAAATCATTGTCTTGGTTTTCTAACAACTACATCTAATTAGTTCCACACATATCCAGCTACTGCGAAAAACTCTACAAAACAACATCAACTTGGCACTTGGAATGTATGAACTCTCCAGGACAATAACTCAGCACCAGAAAGAAAAACAGTTCTGCTCTCATTGAAGCTAAAGAAGTACAACATTGATATAGCTGCACTGAGAAGTAAGCATCAGTCGACTGCATAAAACGAGTTAGAAAAATAAGACAGCTAACAGTGCTCCTGCTGCACTTGTATACAATACATTCTCCTGTACTGTTTGTGGTCTTTTGTGCAATTCTCAAGCTGGTCTCAAAAGTCATGCCTGTCATAAGCATGCAGATAATTAGTTCATGGTCGTTGGAACCTCATACATTGAACTTGATGGGAGAATCTGTCATATATAAAAATATATATATGTCAGTGTGGTTGTGTGTCTATGTGTCAGTTTTTTCACCTTTGTGTGACAATTTGACACTGCCTGTGCACATGTTCATCTATGTGAATATGTATGTACAAGTTGTGAAGAAAGAGAATTTCAGATATTCTAAATGCCCAAGTATTTGTGGAGATTACAATCACTTTGTTTGCTAGGTTGCTCACTATGTAGAACTGTTCATGACTATCAAAAGAAGAGACAATAAACCCTCTTCCTCTCTTTCAGTGCCAAGATAGAACAACAACAACATAGAATTTATTTTCACCGTGGTAGATTTCTTCCCTCCTGTGGTAATAAAATAAGCACATCTCATCTCCCCTCTCACTTGTAACCATTCACTATAATAAACGTTTTCAGCTCACTGTTAAAGCTGAATTATTCAAATAAAGCTTCATAAGCTCTGATTAGAGTTGTTGCTATATTACACCTCCCACCAGAAAACCAACTAGTTGTTCAAAGATACTACATGGACATCACACATACGCATACACATACTACAGCTAAGTACATAAATGTTTTCTTTTGAGAACTAGCTATATACATGTAAATATAATTTTCTTTATCATTTTTATGAACTCTGTTGTTCTATATTAATATATGTATAAAATTCCTCCACATGTTGAAATTCATTCATTTTGAATTTTCTTCTTTTGAAACTTCTCAACCTCTTTACCGCAATTCTTAAATTCGTAGCATCCATTACAACGTAGTCACTTCAGCTAAAGACTGGTGACCAACAGCAAACACATCCATTCAAAACCTGTAGAACTTATTTGCTACACATTTCAAAAAGTTTGTGAAATTACACATTCTTCTAGTCTGCATGCTGTCAGTCATTGATTTCCATTGATTACAGACCACAAGAATTCATTTTGGAGTGTTCTGCATGTTGTAGACTTACCTGAATATGGATTGCTTTCAACAGATACCTTGCCAAGTCTGAAACAGGAGTACCAAAATGTTATCCAAACTTCAATCACTGAATCATCCTTGAACATGTTCTTAAACATTTAAATGGTTTCTGTTAATGAATGTTCAAGTTTCAAGCAAAGTTTCAACATTCTTACAAGACACAAGCATACTTAAAAGCATTTCACTGTTGACCGAAATATTTCTTTGTACTATAGAAATTCCTGTCTGATGTTCTGAAAGGATAAAAATAGTAATGATTCCTTTTGTTTCATCCTCATCATCATCCTCATCATCATCATCCTCATCATCATCATCAGTCCCTTGATTTGGTGCAGTCATAGAGTTTCCGCATAACAGAGCAGATCACAGAACCTGACCACCTGCCTGAATATGTCTCATTTATGTACAAATCTCTACCTTTGCAAATGATCTTCCAGTCCACTCAATGAAACTGTCAGCCCACTTTTTCCTTCTGTTTACCTCTTCTTTTGTCTAAGGTGGTAACTGGTAAGATGGCAGTGGAAAGATTGTTGGTTCTCCAGTTGCATCAAATATATTAAAAAGATTGTGAGCGAACAATCCTTTTGTTAATACTCTGGTAAATATTGCGATGGACCATAATGTTCCTCTGTTTTTACATCCAAAGAATGTCATGTGCATATGGTAAGAATGAAAAAGTTGCTTCTAAGAATTTTTCAGAGAAACAAACAGTGATTTTAAACAAGTATTACTAATGAGACTAACTAAAGGCAACAACTAATAATAACTGTGTGCCTGGACTTGGCTAAGAGAAAAGTCATATTCCACCAAGATAATGCTAGATGTTTCTTTGCTGATTAAAAAACATAATTTCATCTTGCCTCTCAAAACATTCACTTTCAAAACCGGATATAGCATCTTCAGGTAGCTATTTTTCTTACTAATTGTTCAGGATTACTGTATGAGTTTGTTGTAAGGGTGTAAAGGCATATTAAGAGGATAGATAGAAAAGATAATCGATTACCATAGACTTGAAGAAGTTAAGATCGTAATGATATGGAAAAGTATCTTCTTATGATTCTGTTCTCCTGGGGAAGAAACTGTCTGAGTGGAACTCCTTCCTTACCAATAGAATACCAAAAGGAATGAGGATAAATTGAACCTGTGTATGTGAAGGTCTGAACTGTTGAAACTCAGAAATGTTACTCATGAAAATAGCAATAGAGTAGTGAGAGGCTAGCAACATTTCATCTGTAAGAAAAGGGTATTTACAGAATAACAAAAAATGTTCAGTTCCCTGGAAGACTGTGAAAGATATTTGGAGCAGTTTTTTACTATAAAATATTATCTGGAAGGATGGAATGATGAAGCTGTATGAAATATGGTACAAAACAAAATATTCATTCAGACAATTAGTGTTGCAAATGAAAAATTGGTCTTTTATTTTAACTTAATAAAAAAAACATTACTTAATAAAATGGACTTGTCAGATATTGCCATTCTATATTAGCATATTCTTTGTATATATAAGTACATCATTCTGACACTTAGTTCTTTGAGATTGTAGAACATTAATGGGAAACACCAAATGGAACAATACACTTAATAAAGGCTAGAGAACATATTGAAAGAAATGTAAAGAAAATAGCCAAAATGAGGATACTTGTGCAAGGAACTCATGAAATTTAAAAAAAAGTAATGAGCAACACACAAAAATGACCACCTGCAACTATCCACTTGAAGAAGGCTGAAGAACCCATTGACTAAAAATGTGGTCATAAAAACACCCAAAATAAAGAAGGTAGTGAAAATAATTCTTGAAATAAAAAAAAACCTTCGGGCAGAAATCAAAGACTTTCAGGTGCAGCTACCCACTTGAGGAAGGCTGAAGGACATATCAGCCAATATATAATGATAAAAACAATCAAGATAAGGATACTTATTTGATAATTCATGGAATAAGCAACCAATAAGTTATAAAAACGTACAATGAAATATTTTATCAACCTAAGAGTTGCTATCATTGACATGCTATTTATAAACAGTTCTTTTTTTAATTATTGATAACAGGTTGCCTTCAACAAACAAGATGTTTATAATTCATGGCTTGTTTTTAATTAATGAATTATTTATAGCCATTACAATATTTTTACACAGCAACTTGTTTCCAAGAAATGGGTTATATTCTAATCACAACTTACTGAAAATAAACAGGATTAGTGACTTTTTCTATAGTAATAAGTAAGGAATATCTTAACATGAAGCAGTGAATCACTTCACAAACAATTACTGCTGTTGTGAGTTTGATTCTCACCGAGTGCTCTACACTTGTGACCTTGTGCCAGATTAAAGGTATGTTATATAGATATTCCATATTTGGTTAACTTGCTTTTGAATTGTGATGAGAAAACTTGTCTTGAAGGTAATTACTAGTGAGGGTACCTCCCAATGTAGCAGTGATTTGTAAATTTCACTTAAAACTGCAGCAAATTTGATCCTTACTACATGCCCTTCACTTGATTTATTAATCCATACTAATCTCAGCCAATGTGAATTTCCAAGGAGAAATGCTTAACAAGCTTTTATCACAAGTCATTAGAACTATTACTTGTTTCTCAGTGAGGACCCATCATGTATGGCCTTATATATTAAATAGCAACGCAAAACTGTATTAATCAAAAACTAACTCTGCAGTGTATTTAAAAACATACAGCTGTCACTACTTAAATTGACTGGGCCACTCATAGAAATTTTGTTGGGAATAATAATTTGTGTAGATTAGCATTCATTAGACCTCCCTCAAGCCATGACATTTGTCAAAAAATATTGATTTATTATCATTTTAGAAGTGAGGTCCTGATAACTGCATACCACTAATGTCCCTTTTCTCAATTCATAGTATAGCTGGCCACTTGTATTTAAGGATATACGTCTGCTAGGGTGGTTAGCCAATCACTATTGCAGATGCTTGCTCGGGCACATTTGCATTTATTCAACACCTGCAGATCTCACTTGTGGTTTATATTGCAACTATGCTGAGCAGACCTTAGTTACAGTTTCTGGGCAAGAGCATGTTATCTAGCGTGATCAACAATCTGAACAAGGCCAGCATGCTCAAGCCCTTGGCCATGATGACTTGTGACTTTGTGGTAGCACAGCTATTGATGGCCCCCAAGGGTTCTGTCTACCCAATTTCACTCACAAGGCTTGGGTCAACTTCAGTTATGGGAAGAAGAAGAAGAAGAATCGACCATTATTGCTAATGATTGAGGGCTCAAAATAAAACACCTAACAGTACCCGTTGATACATTTTGGATTTCAATACAAAAAGAATATCCCACATTAGCTAAAAAGCTTTTATCAGTTTTATTGCAATTTTCTGCTTTTCTGCTTCCTATTTATGTGAATTAGGTTTCTCAACCCTAAATAATATTAAAGATAAGAAGTGAGAAAGAATTATGTTCAACTGAAGAAGAAAGGGATGGTCTGATTATTACATGTTCAACCAAACAATGAATAAATTGGATAAAAAAACAAAAACAGACATGGGTTTCACACTAAATAAGCTGCACAAAAAGTTGAATAGAAAGATTGAAAGAAATTAAGTCCATATTTGTGTGTGTATTTAAAAAAAAATCTATGGCTTTATTTCATAACATTTAAATGTATATCCTTTTCATTTTCTCCTAGGTGTGTCATTGCTTAAAAAGGTTGAGAAACACTGCTTTAAGAAGTCCGGGTTCAATTAGACCCTGTATTTATATTATGAAGAGGACCCCCTTTATAAAATGATAAAAAAAATCAATATTTTTCAATTTTCACAAATGTCATGATTTGAGGAAGGTCTAATGAATGCTAATCTACAAAAATTGTTAAAAAAAAGAATTCTTCCCTTTTGGTGATATGGACTATTTCAACAATAGTTTTCTAGGGCTTTTTTAGTCATAATTATTTGGTATCTTAGAAGATCAATGAACTTAACAAGAATCAGTGATTAAAAAAATCAAAATTAAAACAAATGATACAGCATTAGCCTATCAACTATGCTACTTCTCAATCTGTACTCCAGATTTTTCCTAGCAGGTTAACTTTTTCACATATGTCTCTAATATATTTATGTTCAAGGTAAATACTACATTAATAGTGCTTAGTATCACCCATAAGCAAATACAATTCTACTACATTTTTATAGAAAGTTAATTTTCTTCTAAAATAAACATAACAGTATTTTATTAGGAGACTTGAGGTTTGGTTGATTTTGTTTAGTTGTGTATCAACCTCTATGGGTTATTTAATGCCAAAATCTAAATATTTTGTACACAATTTTATGGCTTCAGCTACATAAGTTTGAAAAATAATTTATGCCTTTAACTACAGATATTTCGTACATCATTTTATATTTTCAGGGTAAACGTATGTTTTTTAGATTTACATTTTAAAAATGATAAAATGAATTGTTGGTATTTTTTTTTTTAAATTTACTATAATTTGCTATAAAAACATTTTAAAACTATTTTAGTGTTGTATTGTTTTCTGTAAAGACATATTCTTAAATATAAATATGTACTGTTGGTCATTTTACTATAAAAAAGTGTATTTTGTTTCAAAAATGTATTGCTGGTCATTTTGCTATAAAAATGTATTGCTGGTATTTTTACTATAAAATGTATTTTTATACATTACTAGTGTTTTGATTTTAGATTGGAAGTACACTATTTACCCATAGCAGGGACCCTAGCAGGTGCTACCACCAAGGTTCAGAGTTGACAACAACAATTAAAAGGTGGTTTCACACTCCTCAAAACCCTCAATCTCCCAATCAGAGGCCTTGCTGCCAGATGTAGTTTATTATCATAACAACTGGATGGAGACTTGAGGCAACAGAGATGTAGTTCTACAGATGGATGCCATGAATACCACAAACAGAGCATGTGAGCAACAGGAAAGTTTTAAGGAAAATGGAAACAAAAAGGACATTTAGAATCAGAAAGCTGAAATTTCTGGGACACATAATGAGGAAAGATGGCTTGGAGAATTTAATACTCATTGAACATAATGTAGGCAATAGAGACAGGGAGGAAACATCAAGTAACCTAATGTGTTTGTGTAAACGGATGTCAGAATGTGGAATTGGAGGGATAGTAAAATGATAAACATTGCTTAAAGCTGCAGAGGGTAGGAAGCTGTGGAGATCTATTATCAAGCACATCCTGATGTGACATGGTGCATAAAAGAGAAAGAAATGGAACATTATTATCAAGTATTATTTATGGCCATACTCTAGAGCTTTGATAAATTAGAAAAGAAGGGATAATCATTGGTGATTAATTAATGCAAGCAATACAGTCAGAATAGTGCAATTGTAGTCTATGATTTTTTTTATTTTTGTTCACTATGTCATGTGAGTATGACAAGGAAATTAGAGCTGAAGTTGAAATAAGTTAATAAAATGTTTGCTTATTGAACCATCAAAGCCATAAAGGGACTGTAAATTTGATTTACCTGTTGAGAATGATCACATCAAAAAATGTACTTTATGAGTTGTAAACTTAATTTGGTCATCTATATAATAAATGTGAATGTCAGTGTGTCACTGTGTCACACTTTTTCAACTTTACTCCTAGAGGCTTTAGCCCAACATATACCATTTTGGAATCAGGCCGACTCTGTGAGCAAATTAAAAACATTCTGGATCAGATCCAAACCAGCAATCCTGAAATTTTGGATTCCCAAGTTTTCATTACAGCAATTGTTTTCAGCAATTTTTTTTATGTGATTTTTTTGCAACAAATTTTTTTGTACGATATCAATTTTTATAAGCTGGAAATGAATTTGGGAATAATTAAAATTAATTTCGAAATCCAGCAAAATAAAAATAAAAATAAATAATATATTTTTCTAAATAATAGAAAAACATGTCAAATAATGATAAGATCAATTATTATTATTATTATTATTATTTATTTATCATTTAAACAGTTAAAATAATAATAATAATAATATTATTATGGTGATGGTGGTGGCGGCAGTCCCTGCAGATTGCAATTTATCTTTGAAAATTGTCAAAAAACTATCAAAATACAGAGAGTGGAAATCTGAAAAATGTGGCAGATGAGGACATCAATAATTCTAGTTGTATTTGGACTTTTCAGATTGATTGGAAAAGGTTCTGATAAGGAAGGAGGAAGGATTCTTTGTAGCCCATGCCTTAAAGATATACAAAAAATTATATTCACAAGTACAGCTCCCACATTATGAAGAGCTTTATCTATGTAAAATGTGTATGAGAAGAAACTGTTAACATAGAGTTGACAATTAAATCATTTCAACTGTAAAATGATGATACCTTGTCTAGTGCTGCACTTAAATTCATAAAGTCTATGTACCATAGAGGAAAGTTCATCAGAACAATTACCATGGAAATATTTATAGAAAAGACACCTGGGAAGCTATGTTGCAGTTGTGGGAAAATGACTGAAGCAAAGATACTAGGTCAGGATGAATAACATTGCAGATTCTTTTGGAGATTTTATCAAGAAACTCTAAATATATAGCAGAAGCACCAGACCAGATGTGACAGTAATATTCAAAGCATAGATGAATGGTGGACATGTGTAAGATAGATTCTGTCAAGATTCTGATGAGAAAAATTGTCTTGCATGACAGAGTGAAGCAACTTTCCTAGCAGCAAACCTAGCAATTCATTTTAGAGGAGTTAAAATTAACAAGTCATTCCTTGTCCCAGTTAACAGCAAATTGTAGGTCATTTTTTAAATCAGCTGCCAATTTGACCATATTGAACTGATCAGACTAACTATTATGACAGGAATAAACAGGTGTGTCATCAGCATAGATACTGAGTTCAGAACTGATGACATCAGAAGGTCATTGATGAAAATTACGGACAATGTCTGTCCAACTATACAGCCCTGGTGAACACCTGCATTAATGCAATAAGATCTAGAAGAATAGCAGTTCAAGACAATTTTCATTTCACAATTTGATAAGAAAGACTGAATCAGTTTAAGAATTAATCCAGAAATACCATAACTTTTCAACTTATGGTGAATTGGTATGACAAACCCTGTCAATTGCCTTTGAGATATCAAAAGCAACAGCTAGCGATTCCCCATTCTTATCTAAAGTTTAATACTCTTTCAGCAATAATTGTCAATACATCAGCAATTAACCTACAGACATGAAAGCCATATTGCTTATCTGAAAAAAGACCCTGCGAGGTGAGATGCTTAACCAATTCAGAGTTGATTAGACCCTCTAGTATCTTGTCAAAAAGAGGCAGAAGGATCAAACAGTTTGTCTGAGTTCTTAAAGAGTGGAATTACTAAAGAAGATTTCCAAAAAATAGGAAAGCAAGAAGCAACAAGGCATTTATTGTAGAATTTAGAGAGAACAGGTGCGAGATCAGTAGCACATTCTTAAGGACTGTTGTGGGGATGCAATCATGTCCTCACACTTTGTGGCGATCCAGCTTAGTGATGATAGCAGAAAACATGCATGGAGTTAGATGCATATCACTCAATAGAAACATTGTTCTAAGAAGAAAGTCAGGTATATATACTCCAGATAATTCAAGAATAGGATTTGAAGAGAATTTTTGAGCAAAACATTCTGCTTTATCAATAGATGTTAACACCTCAAGATTGAGTGTAGAGAGGAGGCATAGAAGACTTATTTACACAATATTACAGAGCTACCAGTCATAAGAACCACACTTGATGGAGGCTATAAGAATGTAGTTTCACTTGGCATTTCCAAGAAGATACAAAACATTGATGCTAACCCAAGAAAAAACCTCTGTGGCACAATTCTCAATACAAAGGTTAAGGCTATCAATCGAAGGACATCTCAAAGAAAGTCACTAATAATTTCATATTTACAAGTTTATAAAAAATATGTGAGCCAGCGAAAATGCAATAATCATGATTTACTATATTATAATAGAATAACTAAGAAAACAAATTTTTTTTTTATTCATAAAATTTATAAAAATGTCTGTGAACAAGAAAATGTAAATAAACATATAGCTACAAGTATCTGTAATTATAAATTTTTAAAAAAATGTATTTTCTGGGCAATTTATTACATGAATTCATTAAAATAGCTTGCAAGTGTCTGGATTTGTACTTTTCTTTTCTTAAGAATTGACAAAAAAAAATGTTAAACACTATTTATTAAACTGTTTCATTACAAGAATAGTGTTTAATAATTTTGCTGTTAATTTTTGAGAAAAAATAGAATGCATAAATCTAGTTTCATACGTTTGGGTTTGATTAAAATTCTAAAAATAGATTTCTAAAACAAAAACTATTGCTGAGAGAGTAAACAGTACACATGGTGTCAAGAGAAAAGACATCCTTTTGACACAACATTTTTTGTGGGCATGTATGCTAAACATCTTTTTAATGAAAATTATTGACAAAATACAAATAGTGGATACCAACTTAAAATAGAATTTAATTGTAATTTATAGGGGGAAGATAAAAATTACATCATTAATCTGCAAAGTTTCCCATTTTAGCATGTATAGTTATTAAGTTATTAGAAATTATATACTTACTTAACAAACTTTAGAAATGATCCAAGCATTTTTCTGTTAAATATTTTGTGCTTATTATTATGTCCATGCATGAAACATAAATAAAAGGACAATGTATCAAGTAGTCAGTCCAAGGAATCTGCATGTTAATATGAATAACAGACAGATGTAGAAGTCCAAGGTAAAGTCATTCAAAACACTTCATTCATCTCGTCTCTTCTGTCATATGAAAACTGTTTTCATTAGAAGAAACTGGAGTAAATAAAATAAAAAAAAAAACAATTTTTGTAAATCAACACAACTATATTTAGAATATAAGAATTTGGGATTTGCACTTTATCTGCTTTCTTATTTTCTTTCCTTTTTCATTGTGGACAAGTTAAATATTTTCACAAGGCCAAATTTTTACACCTGCAACCTTCCAAAAAATTTGTTAGTCAGCATTTGGACAACTTCATGCTATTCACACTAATACAGCGTCTTTTATCACATGAATGTTTTATGCTTGGACATCTTGCTCCTTGGTCAACTTTAAATAAATGTATTGATTAACAAAGCCTTTTCTTTTCTCTTTCACATGCAGTTCATAAATATGACCAAGTGTCCAAGCATAAATACAAGCACAAATTTTGTTTTTTTTTTCCTGAAATTAAAACATTCTGTATTTTACATTCATTTTAAAACTGATTTTTGGTAGTTACTTATCACTTGTTACTGCCTACCCATTTTGCTACCTGCTACTAGGAGTGGCTGATTGGTTAGAACAATTCACCATAGTCAATTTGTCAAGGAGGTAATTGAAAAACTATCCAGGGAGCAAGGGTATGTTTGTTTGTCTCCCTTTGAACTTTGGTCTTTGCAGGTTGTCCCCCACTCTAGTTATTTGGTATGAGTGTTAGTCAGGTGTAGAATAGTATTTGATACAAAAGTGGAAATGATGCAACAAAGTGGAAAAACGGTTTTAAGTGACAATGCATTTTTGCAGACATGTGTTAAGTTCAGTGTCTTCAGGTCAGAATAAAAGACAAAACTGTGTGTAAGGAAAATGCATTTTTCATGATGAGAGAGGCAATAAATTAAATAACCTCATCAGATTTGACAATCAGAAACAGGAAATTGTTTTTTTTTAAATTATATATTATAGCCAGTGATGTCTGTTGAATTTTAATTCAGCCTACTCCATGTAGATCTCTGTTTTTTTTCTCTATAAGCTCATATACTGCATTGTCCTACTATTGTCTTTATGATGATTGGTGAGCTTACGTATGATATTAGACGTTAGTTTATTGTTAAGAACTGTGAGATTAGCAGACTCTCAATGCATTTTCTTCTAAGTGAATCCTTTTATTTCTAATCATACTGACATTTATTAAGATGAACAACAATTTTGACTTAATAAATGTTATTCTGATTACCTGGCAGTTGTGAGTTCAATTTCTGGTCTGGGTAGTTTTGAAAAGTCACATACTTTGGTTCAGTAGATGAAAAAGGATTAAAAGCACAAAGGTGAATTGTGGAGACATAAACCTAATTAAACAGGAAGTTAATGCTTTTGAGTCAAAAATGCAAACGATGAATACATGTTCGTACTCAGGTAGGCTCGGTAGAGAACTTCTGTTTCTTTCAACTTAAAAATAAGAAATTCGAATTGCATATTTCAGCCAATCAGAGAACTGCCCACCTAAAAGATTGGATAGCTGTAAGATCCAGCACTTGTTTCTACAAAGTGTATATAAAGGAAAACAGAATTAGTTTCAGGGTCCTTTTTTAAAACCACTGCTACTGGAAGATACCTTGGTCATTTCTTTGATACATTTTCAAATACCCAACACATAGGACCTGATTTTTCTCAACTGATAGAAAAATACTATTCTTTTTATACACACAACTACAGAAATATTATACAGTACTTTTCTTTCCATAAACATTCAATCCAAAAACCAGAACACACATAAATTAATCTGATATTTCTTATGAAAACTTGTACTGATATTTTTGTACATAATGAATTTTACGCACTCATTAAATACCAAAATTGTTGTAAATTGTTGTTATATAAAATCACTATTACTGAATTTTATTTCCATTTATTTCCATTTTGAATCTATTTGTTGTGGAATTATCACAGAAGCCATAGTTCCACAATAGAGTAAGATATTTGAAAGCATGTAAAATTGTAAAATGTAATGAGGACAATCTAGCCTGTGGATTGAATAAGTGGCCCAGTTTGAAATTCTGAGATGGTTACTGAGTACAAAGACAGACATTTGAAGAAGGCCAGTGGAAACAATGAACAAAATGAACATACTGGTTCAAAAAGCAAGCTACGTAATAATGAGAATTTTTTAGTTAAAAAATTCCTACATTAAAATCAAAGTGAAAGGATAGAGTTGTACATTTGTACAGCGACCAAAAATAATAATTTTTTTTCATATAACTACAGATTAAGATATCACAAATATCAAAAGAAATTTTTTTTAATTAAATCTTGTAAAAGTTAATTGTGGGAGGATTCAAGATGGGGTCTAGTTTGATATATAAATCTATTGTAAATTGATCTCCCTACACATGCCAAAATAAATATACTGATAAGATGTTTTCTTAAAATGTAAAAAAAAAAAAAAAAATTTTAATTGAAATTTGTAATCTTGAAGACTCAATCAACAGCAATATCTGAAAAAAAGGAGTCCAGCTTATGAATTTAAAAAAAAAAAAAAATTTTTTTTGCATTTTAAGAAATCACATTGAATAAGAATATAAGCATATTTTGGGGGGCTTGTAGGGGGATCAATTTACAATGAATTTACGTAGCAAACTGGATGACTCCTATTAGGACTTTATAAAATTTAATTTTTTCATTTTTTTTCTTTTTTGTATTCATAATTTTGAGTGCTTGATGAAAAAAAAAAAATTAATTATTTCCGATTGCAGTGCTTATATTGTACTAACCAGTAAAAAATATTTTGAATAAAGTTTCAAATAAATGAACTTGAAAATAATAGGCGTGAATTAAAAATCCAAGTACATGTTCTTTGTGAGGGAATTTCGACGTGTAAAAGAAATAAATAAATGGTTAGCATGCTTGTTTCGCTAGATCAGTACAACTGAGTAATGAATTTGATTCTCACTGGCTGCTCTCTACTTCCGGGCTGGTGCCACTTCTGAGCTATGCTTAGTAAATCACTATATGTCATTATGTTCTTTGTGAATTGGATTTTTACCGGCTACGCGTTTACTAAGAAAAATATTTATGATCGCCAAAGAATAATTTTGCACCGTTTGCAATGCACCGGCCTGAATACGGATGTCCAGGCAAGTTAAAATTACGAGCTTTCTACTAATTAAATAAATTAACAGAATAATTTAGATTTTGAGCGTATTCTTTCTTTTCTTTATATAAAAAATATTTTTGCGGGATTTGATGAAGAAAATGGGACTTTTAGAGTTATTTTTAGTAAAGTAAATATTCACTGAAAATTTTTTTTACAACACGAGTCCTCCGTACAAGAAGCCAGATGTCAAGTATTTATTTCTGAAATACGCGAAAAAACAGGATCAAAAAATCATGTCTTATTTTGTTATTCTTTTTCTTTAAGTTTTTTAGTGGGATTGTTCTTCTGATTGTAAGTTAGTAAAATACTCATCCTTCAATGTATGATTTAGTAAAATATTAAGTGAATCCATATTTATTTACTTTTAAAACTGTTATTTATTCTGGAAGCGACATGTCACAAGAAATGACTGGAACAGAAACATCTGCTACAAGTAAGTGCTTTTGGGGATTTTGCAAACATAAATCTTAATTATTTTATAGTTGAGTAACAATCTATGCAACAGATTAAAAAAAAAAAGTTACCTAATCAGATTCATTCACAATTTCATTTTTTATCACCCTGGTTTTGGTATATATTTTCAGTGCACGCATCTTAGTCTCTAATTTTATTTTTAACTTTGTACTTTGAGTTTTCTTTTCTTCTTTACGCCTGTTTGATGACTGAGATCGTTGTATATTTTTTCTCAAATGCCGGTAGTAAAGAAAGAATCTATTCGGTCGAGTTATTGTAGCTACATGATGAATATTATTCTGTCTATATTGTTCTAATCACGAAAGTACCGTTTTTATTTTTATTTTTTTTCCGGGGAGAAAAAGATAAAAAAAATAAAAATAAAGAGGAATAAAGAGGTTCTGAAGTTGTGGCTTGATTTTTATTTTACAATTACATTGTCTTTAACGTCAAATTGGCCCTGACTTCGTGTCTGGCATACATCGAAATCGAATGTTTTTAAATGCACTAAACCGGATTCTGATAAGAAAATGTTTTTAATCAATTCAGAAAAGTGACAATTTTCAAGTTGGGACGGAGGACATTGTCCAAATGTACTGAATGACTTTTATAAACAAGAACAGCTTTTGGGCTGTCTTCTTTGAACCTTTTAATCGAAGAAGTCAATATAACAACAACGTGTTCCATCCATGATGCTCAAGGGAACTAACCAAATTTGCTCTGCTAAAATTTCGGTTTGTTCACACTGAATTTTGTTTTTTACTCTCTTGAAGAAATTCTATGCCGAGAAATACAGATAATATATCTATATATATATAGAAAATATAGAAGACGATAAAGCGATAACAACATCCATATTTTCGAAACGAGAGACATTCAGAAAAACACAAAAACACCAACGTGGTTAAAGTCAGGGTCTATTTTGTTATATTGTATTGAACTCGATATCAAAATGACGGACACAAAGTCAGGGTCTCATTTGTCATTCTATGTGTATTATTGTTACATTGTAAATCAAACCGCTACTTTAGACTTCGTTCACTTCCACTTTGATTTTCTTGAGTCCCAAAGAAAGAAATATAATTTTCATAAGTAACAGAATAAATTGCATAAGTAAAAAAGAAAAAAAATTTTCCTAGAAATTTTCTACTTTTTTAATGCTGTCTCTCTTCAGTGTGAAGAGCAGTTGTGGCTGGACACAAATTCCTTTTATGTGAATCAACATGACTTCTTGGAGCAATTTCCTGTTGCCTTTGCCACATTCTTTAATTTACACTTACTTTTCCTTGATTGGCTGCCATCCATGGCTAAAGAGACCAATCTACTGTTATTTTTAACCTCTAACTGGAACAAGAAGAAATGAGTTCATGTCTTTCCTATGAATATTAGTGTGAAAGTGAGACTAGACCAGAATTTGAAGTTGTTTCACGATTAAACTTTATGCACTGATAAATATTACACTACCCACAATTCACGTTTTAACTTAACCCTGACAGTTTATGGAGATGCCATTCTTAAACATTGCTATATATCCCCACCAGCCCTATGCTTGACTAATCAATATTCAGGAAGTCTTAATGGTTTGTAGCACCAGGGTTGGAGGGAAAATTGAATCAGCAAACCCAAATTGAGTTCAAATTTGGGCTAAAGCTGCTTCAGGAATTTTATTTATGCGCTTTGCAAAAGCATGAAGTCACTTCTCCCCGTGTTCTGTCCATAACCAGATACCATGGCAAAAAAATCTCATTATTGATGGGCAATGATGGTTGACAGAGAAGAGAGTTGGTAAGTAACAAACCTCTCTATCTCACTTGTCCAGACAGCAGTAACAATTTTTAATAAAAGCTGTTACTTGGATAGTCAATATTGACAGTGTTGGGAAACCAATAAGAATATTTACATAACACTCAGTATAATTATTGCTACAAATGGCATTATTTCTTGGATTTGCTTTATAAATAGCATTATTTGAATTTCTTTATAATTACTGTTTTAAATCACATTATTTCTTCAAATTATTTCATAATTCAGTCAGTTAAATGCTATACATGATACATGCTTGGGTGATGATGTCTATTTCGATTCAGGACTGACTAAGCAGAAGATTTTCCTGCAATAGGTTTCTGCAGTAAACTGGTTGCCAACTAAGGCTGTAGAACCCTGTCTGTCTGTCCTGCTATAAAACCTACAATTGGGGGAGAAGAGATGGATTCATACCTTTCCCATGGGTATTTGAACATGAGTGAATGTAACGAACCTGACTGGAATTCAAAATCGGCTCTTGTTGTATCTCGTGTTTTCGAGATAACAGAGGGAAATAAATAAGACAAATTTGTAGGTAATTAATGAAATAGAAGATTTATTACACCAAGGTACACTTAACAAATGACCTAATGCTAACTCTCCTCAACTCCACTTAACTCCATAAATGGACAATTCCATTCATTTATGTCCTATGTGATAGCTTTATGATTTTTCATTCTGAGCTGATATCCATTACACCACAATGCACTTTATAATTACAGTTTTAAATAGCATTATTTCTTGGAATTACTTGATAACTATTGCTTATCTAACATAAATTTTACTAGGTATTTTTATACTTTCACTATTTTTTTTTTTTTTTTTTTTTGCTTAAAAAATAAAACCAAAAGACCTCAGTGTAATATAGTGCCATGCATAGTTATAAGATCAGTTGAACTTTTAACATATCAAAGTTGATTTTAGCTGATTTGACACTATTATAAATTTTTGTATACATGTACATGGGAAAGCTTTTCTGCAAATCATCATCAGTCCCATGACTGGGTGTGGTTGTAGGGTCACTGCACAGCTGAACATCTGACCAGCTCTCTCCACATGTCTTGGTAGGTATCCATTCATGTTTAGTATGTCTTGAGCAAAGTAAACCTGGTGGGGCTTGTCCCTCTCTCAGTCAAAAAAACAGCCACAATCCTCTGACTTGAAAGTTTGCCTTGGTCACAGATATGTGGTCATTGATTCCACTTGAGAAAACCTCCACCCTTGCCATTGAATTCAGACTAGAAAGCCCTCTAGCTAGCAATATTATGTCATCACCATTATGGATATATTGCCAATAGTTGAATCCCATGTGCAGATTTAGCCTACAACCAGCTGAAACTCACTGTAGTTATTTTGGGCATGGCTCTATATTACTCAAAACAAAATAGACAAATGTATAGAATTTCTAATGGGCAAAAAAATTGAATGCCATTGTTGTGAGCTAAGAAGAAAGTGTTTAGCTTTATTCAACTTAGAACACAGCTAGATTGTTAACAGAACTCTTCTATGATAAAGACTATGGCTTTCATAGCTTGTGTTAGGAGTAATATCAGTAAGTGGAGGTGGTGGTGAGAGTAGAATAGTAGTAACCATGACAGCCATTGCATTGCAATGATGTCAAATATTATGGTAGATTAGCTCAGTGTTAAACCCAAACAAAAATGTTTTTTTGATTAAAAATATTTGTCAAAAAGAATATGGACATGTTTTTTTTTTTTTTTTTTAAGATTGTTGAAAAGATAATATTAACCAGAACATTAGTCATAACAAAAATTCTTGTAATTAGTCATGTTTAGGTCAGTAACAGACATTTGAAAAAAAAACAAAACAAAAATAGCTGTTGTGAAATTATAAGGCCAAACACAATGGTCTCAGAACTATAACATTGACTATGAGTTGGCCAGAGCATTTTGATTTCAATCCAATTGAGAACCTGTAGGGTGTTCTTTACTGTGAGATTGTTTGGAAATCATATCAAAATCATTCAAGATAGATATGAATAAGAATGAAAGGATCAACAAAATTAACTCTAAATGATTAATATGCATAATGATATTAAACTGACCAATTCAGACTTGTCTTCATCTGAATGGAATCATCTACAGACATCTGCCCATGTTGTGTGTTCCAAATAGATCAAGCTATAATAATGACAATTCTTCATGTCAGAAATTTTAAGATCAACAAACATATTTTTGAGATTTACCTTCATGATTTACATTCAGTCTGATCTCCTCATCTTTGTTATTATTATCACAATTTTTCAGCTGTTGTACTCTCTGGTCTTCAAGACTCTCTCTTGATCACAGTCCAATAGTCCAGTGTATTAAAGAGTTGGTTTGTGAACTTGGTGACAATAATTGTGAGTTTAATCCCTAAGCCAGGTCGTAAAGTTTAACGATAACTGAGCAATATTAAGTAATAAGAGAAGATATGCAGAGACATGACCAGGGTAATGAGAACAGTCTACCCCTGTAGATTAAATAAAGTGTTCAGTTCAGAATTCCTTGAAGGTCACCCAGATTAACAGATAACTGAAAAAATGGCAGAACAACCAACAAGATTGTGATAACAAAACTGAAGACATTAGTTCAAATGTAAATAATGTAATCTCCTCAGACAGAAATTTACTTTCATATTTAATGTTTCATAACTGTTCAACAGTCAAGAGTCTTGGTTAGTTATATGACCATTTGGAGATGTGATTGGATTTGTACTCTTAATTAATTTTAAGTAGTACTTAAAAAAAAAATTGTGTGTGTGTGCATAAGTGCATGTGTGAGATGATATGAGGGTGGATTAATAATTTTGTGGGCTGACGCCTTTGAACTGAAATTTGAACTGTAATTGGTGTTGCCTGAGGTTAGTTATATATTTATAAAATATTTATTTTTGTGATGTTGGACGGCTTCCCTTGTCACAAATGTTCATTATCACTTCAAAAAATGCTTGTTATATTTGAGACTTTGTAGATGCTGGTACCAATGGTAATGGTTTCCAGTAATATCCGCACTAGTAATACTTGTTTAAGTAGTATTCGCCAAATAGTATAATGATCTGAAGAGAATTGCAATCCATATAGTAGTATAGTAAAGAGAGTGAACGTATAGCAATAGTAGATAGAGAAGAAGGGTAAACAGTGATCGTATAGTCATCACGCTACTTCCTATTTATTCACTTCCTTTATGATCACATGATCTACTTAATAATGGAATTTTACTGATGAGCAGTGAGTGGATATCATCTCAAAGAAGGACTAAATAAGTGAATGTTTAATTTTATTTCTCTATCTATGTATGTGTGCATAAGTATAGATATATGCTATACTAACTGGGAAAAAAAACCTTAAAAATAGTTTATAATTTTAAAAAATCAATTGGATAATGTTTTATTCAGCAAGCTAGTTAGTTGTGTGACCTATGTAACTGTATTTTCTTATTACTATAAACATTATATTTAGTGATTACTGGGTTTTTTTTTGTTTGTTTTTTTTTATTATTAACTGTAGTTGATGTCTTCATGCCTGTACAATCAAGTTTTCATCAAGGTCATTTGTCTTGATCAAGATCATTTGCCTCTTACACCTTCTTTAAGTGGGATATGATTTAGACTGTTCAGCCTCGAGAGCCCTCAGCAGTACAAGGCTCAATTTTTTTGATTTGCTTCATGTAAGGTCTCTCATGTTTGAGTATTCTAAAACACACTTAGCTTAAAGGTGGTTTTCTTAATGTAAGGGAAATACAAGTTCAATCCCTGCTGTGAGGCACATTGTCTTAAGACTTTCAACTACTCAAACTGGTAGACATATATTACACTGTTAAAAAACAGTGATGTCTACTCAAACACATGTAGCTACTAAATATAAAATTTATAGAAATAAGAAATTCATTAATTCCTTACAAATTAACTGTATTGATAAAAATAGTTCTTTTGGACAAATATTTTTGTTTGATATTTGTGAATGTGAAATAGGCTGTTATGAACATTTATTTTAAAACTCCTAGAAAAATGTTAAACATACATATGTGTGTGTGTAATGCCACCACTGTAAAGACTAAGAATAAAAGACTAAATCTTTTATGTTGTTAAACAACAAAAAGTTGTTTATTTACTTTTAGATTCTCAATTAATGTCAACATGATAGTGTGTGACTTCAGGGAACTTCTTCAAATATGGGTCTTCTTGTGAGCATGTAAGAGATTCTAGCTTTTCCCACTCAGGTAGGGTGCTTATATAACTTCCTGTCATCCCATAGGTGCAAATTCTCAGCTCTACCACCTTTTTACATGTTGGGGGACAGCAACATATATATGTCCTTTGAGGCATGATTCTGAACATTGAAGCTATGAAGTTACCTTTCAGGTAAACCCTCTGATGCACTTGTGTGACATCAAGTACAAAGCCTATTTTGGTATCTCTGAGTAAGCTTTGTACATTCTGGAGTTACTCCAGATCAACTCCTCTTCCAACATAGGATCCTTATTGACATTAGATTCATTTCAGACTCTGGTATCTCCTGGCATGACTCATATACTACATATGTAGTTAAAATCATTTCTGTGTTTTAAAGTATCAAAACCTCTTTAAAAGCATTTCCACAAAATGGTAATATTCAAACATTGTTTATCTTCTTTGTAACATGTAACCTGACTTTTGTAATTTTAATCTCATTTCAGTCTGATATTTTATAATTTGACTCCTGATGAAAGAGTTGTTTTTTTTTTTCCATGAAGCAATCTTTAAAAAAGAAATACCTTTTGCCTTAATCATAAACTTTGTTTTGAATTTTTCTGTAAATCATAGCCCCTTATCTAAAAGATGTATTTTACATTGTAGCCAATCAAGGTTGCCTTACAGTTTGACAAAGTGCACAAATGATGCTTGATTCCGGGTTCCTGCTACTGTCATGGCCATAATTCAAATCCCATTGGATGTCAGCTATGGATTACTGTCCCTTTTTACCACTATTTTACACAACATCTTCCTTCTGTATCATGTTGACATGTTTGTGTCTGTCTACAAAATTGACAAGGTCTCCTTTTGGATTGGGGAGACGGTCTTTCTCATATGGAATTCTTTCAATGACCCGCTTTTTGGTTGGCTTAGTGATTACCAGTACCTGTCACAAAGTCCATCTGCAACAATGCCTCAAAACAGCTCTTCTTGGACCCGTAACAAATGCCAAGAATGGTGTGCAGCTGAAACCTCGCAAAATCCACGGCTGCAAGCAAAAATGAATTATGACCCAGAGAAAGGTGAAAGCTACTGGACCTATACTAAAGAGAATAATTATGGGAATGGTATTCATGATCCTGGTGGTGATTCCTTACCATTCTTGAAAAACCAACAGTCACACTTTGGGCATTCAACTGAGAGTTCTTCTTTGAACAGTGTAATTGTATCAAAACGTTTGGACAACCTTTCATGGAATGGGCCACTACTGGCCATGTCATTTCTGCTCTTTTGGGTTCGTTGGTTTCCAACAGGACTGCAGTTTGTCATCTGCTTGTGTGTCTATGACAGTTTTTTAACCATGGTTGATCTGCAACACTCGGCATTACTCGCAGATTTGGCCATTTCAGCTGAGATACGGACTCGTCTGAATGCTCGCAGTTCTCTGTTCAGTGCTCTCGGATCCTTGTCGGTATTTGTTTCATATTCCATTTGGGACCGCAATAATCTTGATTCATTCCGAGCCTTTTGTGTTCTACTCTGCATCATATCGATAACAGGTTTCTACTTTGGCACAAATCTCCTGAGAAAAGCCGCCCTCCCTCCGAAATATATTAACAATCTTCAGCAAGATGATTTCTGTAAACGGGTCAGGTAAGTATCCTATTTCTTGTTTTGTTGTGTTCTTTCTTTCTTTTTTTCATCTTTTTTTCCCCCCGATCTGTATCACCATAAGCAAGGCAGTAAAATCACTAAAACACAGAGGGTTACAAGGTGTAGAAGAATTAGGAACAGAAACATTAATAATGAACAGAAAGAGAAAAGAGTAATCAGGAGGACAGTAGATAGTGATTGACATTGCATTTAATTTTTTGCGGATTAAAGTTGGCTGGAAAGCATGGCACTGGAAGAGAGTTCCACAAGCAAGAAGTGTGATAAAAGAAACTGTTAGCATAGAAATTATGGCTACATGTAGCCAGTTCAACTGTAAATTGATGAGGTCTTATATGAAAAGTATAATTATATATTTGTTCCTCACAACTCAATCTGGCTCAACATTTTTCAGTAGATATCTATCTTTATCTACATGTAACCATTAATTAATTTCTATTATCAATACATTTGGGTTAACTATATTTTATAGTATGGTAAGTATTCTATATTTTGTAGTATGTTATGTTTTTACAAAAGGCAAAGATTATGCAATAATGATGCATAAATTATTTTATATATCAACAACAATTTTAGTGAAATTGATAAATCTATTATCACAATGTAGGATATTTAATAAGAAAAGTGAGGGAAACATGAACAAAAAGAAACTAAATGAAATCTGCTAGATTATATATCCAAAATGCATATTAAAAAAAATATTTTTAAATTTAAAATTCTCGGCATCTTTCTTTCATGCATGTGTAGTGACATCAACATAAATATAAATTTACTCCAATGAAGTTCAAGGGATGAAATATGTCAAAATTTTTTCTACTTTGTCATGCTTCTTTCCGCTAATAATGTATGTATGTATTCTTTGGTGAAAGATTAAAAGTTTGCTTCATTTCTTCCTTCTAGTTACAAATTCAGTGCCCCCAAAAATTCACCTGGAACATCTGCACTGAAGAAATACATCAAACAGTTGACGTCACATCGCAATTTTTGTTGGTTTGCTGTGATGAATCTTGTACAGGTAAGCCTTTCTAGGCCTTTTTGTTTATTTATTTAATTTTTTAACTAATGTTCACCCAATAAAATACCCAAGAGCCACTCAAGGTAGATGGTTATTGACTGATGTTGTATGAGAGCAAGAGGAGAAGTTAAAAAGTGCAGTTTATGAAGTTATGTAAGCGATAACTGTTAACACTGGACTTACAGAGGTTAAGATTGTAGTGATTGGGAAAGTATTCTCTCGGGAGTCTGTTCCACAAAGTAGTGTTTGATTCTTTGTATTGCTCCAGAAAATATTTAGTTTCTGCTGCCATGTGCTATCTTCACAAGAATCAGATCAAACTAAGAATGGAGCATTGCTGCCATATCTGGGCTGGTACTGCTCAGTCCTTACTGTTCAGCCTGATCAGAGTTCAAAGATATTTATACACCCTTGTGGATGATGAATTATTTTTCACCTTGCAACTTTTATCCCACGGAAAAAACATTGTTAGTTTTTCACTATGTCACTATTACTATAGTAAATGCTCAAACGAGTTCAATTCCTCAGTCCCACCAGTTCAAACATTCACAGCCAGAACCCACCATGTCATGTTCATGGGGGAAAACTATCTCCATTCCATTCATGTTCCTTTTGAAAAGGAGCAACTTCCACTCATACAGCTTCTTCCCTAGAACTGTTACTTTGTGGAACAGACTCCTGAGAGGATGCTTCTCTGAACCCTTCAATCCTAACTTCTTAAATATAAATAAAATAAAGTATCAGTCAAGAAATTTGGACAACTTAAGACTAAGCAAAATAACAGGGCAGATTTGGCTCTCTAGACTTGGGTGGCAGTCATTCTAAATGAAAGAACATTCAGAATTCAAAAAATGGAAAAGAACAGAAAAACAATTCACTGTCCTTCCCAAGAGTTGTGGCAACTGGCAGATAATAAAGGAAAATAATTTGTGGAGAACCATAATTTCCCTCATGAACAGACATAGTATTTAAAAAAAAAAATAAAAAAACTAACACAATTTATCCCAGTATGTCCATAACTCAAACAGAAATATAAACAACTGAAAAAACAAAAAACAAATTCCCTTTTATTATAAGAATATTTTACCCAAATTGATTTGCATAAGTAGTTGAATAGAAAAACATAGAATATATGAGCTGCAGTTTCAAATCCTGTTGTAGGCTACATTTTTATTTGTTATTTCTGTTCCTTGCTATTTACTTGATGGTTGTAGAATTTAATAACAAAATGTGATAAAATGCAAGATATAAGGAAAAATAATCAAAATTAATAATGAATAACTTTTTCAAAGAGAAAAAAAAAAACAAATATTTTTTACTTTATTTTATTTCATTTATTTATCCCCAGACATTACGTTTAACCCATTTGAAGTGATACATGAAAAATAAGAGATGTATCCAAATGAAGTGACTCACCTCAAAATCCTCATCAATGATAATAAATTCTTCAAAGTAAAAAAAAAAAAATAACTTCCTTCGTATCTGGTTTTTTAAAGAAAATGTAAGGGGAAGTAACTCTTTTCTTATCAAACTGACATCTCCGTTAAGAGTAAGATTCTGTTAAATATATTTTGATTAAAATAAAAATTGCTGTTGGTTTTATTATATCTCTTTTTTATTGACTGATAGTTTACAAGAATTTATAAATAATCATAAGAGTTAATTAACAAATAAACATGACTTCACAGTCACAAAAATAATTGAGGTTTCAGCACTAAAGTATCTGATTGTGTAACTCATACTCATAAGTTTGTATAAAATAGAATAAAACACTGAGAGGATGCTTCATCATAGAGTAATAGTTAAGATGTTTTTGAAAACCTCACAATATTTTTCGCACTGTGATCTTAATCCAGACTAAAGTAAGTGAATTAAATTATTAGCAGTTCTGCCCAATTGTCCTTTTGGATGTCAGTAACAACATTACATAATCTTTTATGGTCCACAGCTATAGTCGTAGCTTTTAACCATGTTGAGCTTTTACTTCTGAATTCTTGTACTTGTATGGCTTTTAGGCTCCTTCTATTATCATCCATGTCACTGTCTTCCATTGATTAGTAGCCAGTGAAGCGAGTTAAGAGCAGAATAAGATATGTCTGTTCTCGGTAACTACCCAAAGAATTGCAGTTTTTGAGAATCTACCTCTTCTCATTGATGCAGCAATATTTCAGGATTTTACTGGTTGAACTTTACTGGTCATACATTCAACACCACATTCCTTTTTAAACCTAACCTGGATAGAAACTCCAAGTAAATAATAGTGAAATAAACTTTAAAAATGACATCTGTTTACTTGATTTCTTAGACCTCAAACCATACTTTGCTCTGTTATTTTGGAGTTAAGAATATGCTGACAGCATCTCCGTGAAGAGAGGTAAACACCCCAAAAAAGGAGACCACCTGTTTACTGTACCTATATTTACCTTCTTAACTCTTGGGTAAACTGAACTTGTGTCCACCTTTTTTGCCCCTTGTGCAAACTGAACCCATGACTACCTTATTTATGGTAATGACAGGATTTGGCATTAAGTAACCTGGTAAAATTTGATATGCTATAAAACAAGAATCTGTTCTAATTCAAGTTGCACCTTGATTGCACCTATTAAAAATTGTTGTTTTCCTAACATTTTAAAAATGATGTCTGTTTATTTTGTTTCTTAGCATTGTTGTAATATGTGAGATTGTGGAATAATGAGTTTGCTGCTTACATCAACACCTAATTCAATAACCAGTCATGTCATTGTGATCTTAATACACCTGGAAAATCACTATAAATAAGAAAATAAATGTAAAGGTAACATCAGATGAAAACCCAATTAATATTTACAATTGTGGGAAGGGCAGGGGTTTAAATCTGAAATCTAAGGTTGTAATTTCAAAGGTCATAAATCAGTCTTGCAAGTCCAAAGTAAAAAAAAAAAAAAAAAAAAAAAAAATACCAGGGGCGTAAATCAAAAAGAAGTAAAAAATAAAATCCATATCCATGCCTTGCAACATACAACTACCTACTTCACCCATGAAGAATAGAGAATACTGCTGTTGCCAAAATTAGTGTTCTTTCATCAGCATGAGAAAGACTGTGTGATAGGTTGAGACTGATAAAAGTATCATATTTTGAGGCCTTACTAAAGTAGACCTAATCTTTTGTTTGTTTTTCTTTTTCAACAAAACAACACAGAGAACACAAATTCTTTTTTGGCAAGACTTGATTATTCTCCTTCATCACCACAACAGTAAACACCAGAAAAAACAAAACGTAAAGCTGGTTCACTTTCCTGATCAAATAGAGAGGACTCAGAAGTGACCGCCACCTCTAGTCTTTGGTTTGACATTTTCATATTGGTTTTCTCAACCTACTTTTTCATGTTTATTCCTGGGTATGACAATGAACTATATCTGGCAGCAAGGCCTCTGATCAGGCGATTGGAGATTTTGAGGAGCTTGGAAACATCTCTTAATTGCTATTGTTTCCAGGTCCATCCTGACCTGGGGTGGTAGCACCTGTTAGGGTTCAAGCTATGGGTAAATAGTGAAACCCTAAACAAAAATCAAAACATTTGGAAAATATGAAAATATATTTTAATAGTAAAAGTACCAACAATACATTATTATAGCAAAATTGAAGAGATAGCATAGATTGTCAAAAAAAAAAAAAATTAAAAAAAAAAACAACAATTCGCCATGATTAGTCTTATTTCTTGTAAGGGGAAACAAATGTTCACTCCTTGTTTGATTTTGTAGGATTATTTGGTAAAAATAAAAAATGCAGCTAAGTAATTATAATTTAATCATGAAATAATGGCATTCTCTTTAATTAATTATAAAGTTTGAATTTTCATATTTAGATTTCTTCATTAAATAACCCATACAGTTTGATGTTCTGTTGAACAATAACAACCTAACCAAATCACTTAGTCTCTATAAGATATAAATACTACAATGAAAACAAGAAAACTATTTGAATATACTGAAACTGTCAAAATAATGTCCTACTGTAAAGAAATAGGTTTATATCAAAACATATAACACCTATAATTGACAATCTATATATCGAAAACACACATTTACTCTGAAAGTATAAAATTATGTACAAGATATGAAGTTGAGCCATAAAATTGCATTCAAAATATTTAAATTTTAGCATTAAATAACCCATAGAGGTTGATAAACAAAAACAACTAACAATCTTTCATGCTGGCTTAAGACAACCAGGAGGAGAGTGTAATACTCTGATACATGGGAAGATTTATACACAAGCAGGCTTTTTAAAGGTGGCTTTGCTGGTTTACCTGTGCCAGATACCAACCTGGAATTTATTGCTGGTTTACCTGTGCCAGATACCAACCTGGAATATATATCCGAGATTTTCTGTCTTCTTGACTGACTGTTTTCGCTATAGTTATGAGGAGATCATGGTAATAAATCTTAGAAGAACTAACAAGTCCAATTTACCTGTATTTTGGGGTTGATGCCTGTATTGAGACCAAAACAGTAGCAGCAGTTTGGTGTACTGATTGGGCAAATTTGATATCTGCTTGCTGGTTATAAAACAGGTTATTAATGATAACACATTGCTCTCCGGACTGTAATTTAATTGATTTTTTTGTTGTTTTTCCAGGTTTTTCATTGTCACTTCAACAGCAACTTTTTCCCCCTTTTTCTGGATGTTCTTTTGGGTACTCATGGAACATCTCTTGGTGCATTACTCCTTGGTAAGTTTTTATTTTTTTATACAGAAGGCATTGAGGGGAAAAAAAAGCTACAGAGGAATAACTGTAAAACATTCCAGCAAGTTCTGTTTCTAAGTTCATGGTAGAATGATTGATGTTTGTGAAAATAAAAGTACATATGTTACATATTTTGAATAATAGATTAAAAGACAATGATTGGTAGGTGTTACTTTGTTGAAAGCTGCTTTAAAAGTCATTTAAAAGAAAGCATACGTAAATAATTGTTAAGGCATATTGGCATAAGAGAATATTAGAACACCCAGTTAGAAGTTCTTTATACACTGTAAATACTTAATAAGCTTAGTAGAAGGCTAAAAAATAAAACGTGGGTAACAGTAAGTGTACTGGGTAGATTATGGTAGGGGTAACAGTAAGTGTAGATTATGGTAGTTAATTGCCAATATCTTGCCTCATTTTGTCGATGATATTGAACAAAAACACAACTGGATGTGTGTCTCAACAAGCCATTTAAAGATCACATTTGAGAAGAGTTGAGTGAGTGGATGGTTAGTGGAGAAAAGTTGTTCAGGCTACCATAATAGCCTACTGAAAATATGGCACCGACTCATGAGGTATTGTGGTAGTTAATTGACAATATCTTCCCACCCTATTTTTCATTAGAATTTCAGGGAAAAGAAAATATATGCTTACTGAATTTCTTGAATAAATTCAATACATTTTAAAATACAATTTGTTGGGATTAGTCTTGCATGGCGAATATAGCTTGAAACTTACATTTTAACTTGAAAATTTGGGTGTTATCTTATATGCCCAGTCACCTTGTATGCCAGCATATACAGTGTGTGTGTGTGTGTGTGTGTGTGTGTGATTAGATGTTGTTTATGCATTTCCAGTTTTCATCAGATTTCAATTAATTTATTTTGTTTGATAGATAATTCTTCAGTGACAGTTTTGAGTCCATGTTGTTGGCAACAATGGCTCTCCACTACTTCCTGTCCATTATAACTCACAGCAACGTTTTACTATTTACTATATGTTCTTATATATCTTTAATAAAAACTTTAATAAAAATAACTACTTTAATTATTACAATAATATCCATATCTATAATTCTCAAAATGTGTGTGTGTGTGATCGGATGTTGTTTATGCATTTCCACAGTTTTCATCTGATTTCGATGAAATTTTTTTGTTTGATAGATAATTCTTCTGTGCTGGTTTTGAGCCCAAATTACACATTCCCTTTCTCTTGGCCAAGGTTTCAATCTCTCAAGTGAGGTTACCTTTTCCATTGCATAAAGCCTACGACTACAGTTTTAAGGTGTTGCTTTCATTGTTGTTTATAGCCATTCTCAATTTAAATTTTTTATTGTCCTGCTAGTTTTTGCATTGCATTCACCGCAGTAATAAGTAAGCTTGCTTTTTTATTACTCTACATTTACTTTTTCAACCTTTCCTAAAGTTATTCGAGCTTAGTGATCCCTATAGCTTTACAGTGTTCTCTTCTAGTATTTGCCCACACATTCCATTTGACAATTCATACTTGCCTATGACATGCCATTAAAGAAAAAAACTTGTCTAGGTTGCAAAACTGCTGCCACCAGGTCCGTTATGCAAATAAGGGATAATGAATTGTCTTTAGAACATTCAGTTTACCTGTTTTAAAATGCCTTTCGGAATGCTTCAATCAGAGCCACTGAGTTTGAAGATCGACTTTCCAGAAGAGCATACTTGAATGCTTCTGCACGCGAGTGAAAATAATGATCAAAGGACTTAACAGCTGAAGAGAAACACCTCTTCAACTGCTACTGTGTGTGAGGCTGAAACAAGATTGAGAACGCAAAAATGGCCCTTTTCAGCCCCCCCTTCAAATTGTTAACCCCCCCATTTGGGGATGTGCTTCAGTTGCATCCAATTGTTGTTACTAATATTGATTTTTGGGTGGGCTGACTTTAAACTTAAACTGCTCCAGTTGAATGCTAAAAATTCCCAGTAATGAAAGACCTGGTTAAAGATGGGTTATACTGCTAGTATTAGGTTGGTGCAAAAATAATGTCGTTTTTGACGTACTTTTTAACGTCAAAAAAACGACATTATTTTTGCACCAACCTAATATATTAATAAAGGTGAAACATGTTAGATTGAAATACATTTCCTACTTGTTCTTTTATTTTATCATCTTGTCAGATTCCTATCCATATCTGATCTACATTTGATCTTCAACTTGTCTATATATCCTAAAAAGTTTTATTAAATTCAGCTGACAAAGCCAATTTTTTCCAATTTTTAGATAAGATCGTATATATCAGAATCAAAATAGTAGATAAACTGTCTGAATTGTATATTTGTTCTGTTGTTTTTATTCAAGTACTTTCAACTGTCTCCAACATTATCAAGAATAGTGTGTGTACTGTCAGTCAGGTAGGCAAGATTCTGTTAGTTATATTTTATTGAGAGCTAAAATGCATATTTTATAAACACTTCATGGTATTTTCTTTAATGTGGAGTGTTTACTCTCCTGATTTAGTAAGTGTACGTAGCATGTGATGTGGCATAGATGTAAACAGGAGGCAGATACCAGGGTATTATCCATTTTCAGAAATCTGAGACGAGTAACACAGAGTTAATTGAAAAAAATACTGTAGACTTAGAATGTTTGATTTCTTTTTTAATATTCCTTCAGGATGTACACAATCATAACTCTGGACAGATTCCTTTTCTTTATTTTCTGGGAATGCATTCTTGGGAATGTCTATTGAAGGAGTTTCCTTCTTTTTAGACTGGTTGTCACCCAAAGCTAAAGAATCCAGTCTACTTTACTATTTAATTTATAGCTGTAGGGAGAAGAAATGCATTCATTGCTTTCCTAAGGGTATTTTTGTGAAAGTGAATGCAACAGACTAGCCTAAAATTTAAATTCAGTGTACTGGTATCATTTTTCTGTACCATATTCATTACACGCTCTACATATCTTAACATTAGCATTGTGAAATCATCTTAGGTAATTTTTAACTTGGATAAGTCATGTCTCATCATAGAATGACATATTGCACAAATGAAAGATTCCTACTTTAGGCAGCACTTTCCTATTGCACTAAAAGTGGGTGGTCATTGGTTACCCTGATGCCTTGTGTAATATTCACCCTTGTTGGACAGTAAATACTATTTAATCACTTAATTTTTTCAAAATGTCCATATTGTTTAATTACGGGTTTCTTTTGAGAAATATGTGCAAATGCATAATGGTAAACAGGACAAATGTTAGTTGACCCAAACATTCAGTGTGGTTTTCAGTATTACTTTATTTTTATCAGCTTTAAAAGAAGATGCACACTTTGAATGTCAACAGCTTGTGCACATTGTTTACTATCAGAAATGTACACCTACAATAGTAACGATAGGAATCATCATGGCAGTTCAAAAGTAGATTGTAAGAGGTTTTTTTTTTTTTTTTTTTTTTTTTTGTAGAATATAAAATTAAATCTTGCCTCACACAGCAGGCATCGTCAGTTGATGTTTCATTAAAGATCAGTAAATATCATTAATTGATAATTTAAATTTGTTGCAATGATGCGGGCATCATTCATTCATGATTTGAGGCTAAATGACTATCTGGCAACTCTAGAATTATCTTATGTCCATATAACAACTTTGTTAGCGCTCTACTTTGAATGGCTCTTTGTCCTTGTATTATGTAAATAACAGTATAAAAAAATCTTTGAACCTAATCTGGTTTGACTCTCTGTGGCTGTCCTAGCTGATGAAAAAATCTGATATTTTGAATAGTAATTTTCAAGACAAGCCCCCAGTCACTTGAAAGATTGGGCCAACACAAATTCCCTACCCTTATTTCCCATATTCCATAAGGATTTGTGCCTCGTTAAGCTGTGTAAATGATCTTCTTTTTTTATCTTTGCAGGTACTTCATTTGTTATCCCCCATATCAACAATGTCTACTTTCTGTCCCTCTGCAGAAAACATGGTGTCTACCGAATCATTCTTCTTCTGTTCATGTTTAAATTCCTTTTAAGTATTCTCATGCTTTGTGTGGGACCTGGCTGTGTTTGGGCTGTGTGTGTCTATGTTGCAAGGTAAGTGTTTGAGAAATATTTGCATAGCTTCTGTGAAATGTTACTATGTAGCAGTGATAGATATTGAAGAGTTTGCATCATGGTATAGAAAACATGTTTAGAGTTTTTCTTTTTCTGGATAATTAAGCAAGTCTTTAGAACTGAAGCTAAAACTTATGCTGGATATTTTCCATCAGGAAGGTGAAAGTGAGACACGAAGTAAGATATTTTATTTTTTTTTTATTTTTTTATTTTTTTTCAAATTACCATACTGACCATATAATTAAAGACAGACATGGTTATTTAAGCTCTACATGAACAGTTAAGTGAACATTATGAGTAACTATTCTGAATGTCATTTCAATTTAAGAACTTAATGTGTTTTTTTATATATATTCAACAAATGTAAGTATATAATGACTTTTTACATTTTATTCTCTGCTACTTGAAAAAATGCACACAAAAAAAACTAACTATATACACAATGGGCACATGGCTGAGTGGTTAGAATATTAGCATGCCACCCATAAGACACAGGTTTGAATCTCATCATGGTCAGTTTGTCAAGATGGTAACATTGATAATATTGGCCAAGGGAAACAATGCTCAGCATGTAGTACAATTAGGAAGAGACTGAAAACCATACAACAGGTTGACCCAAGTGTTATGAGTGAAATTGGGTAGGAAAAAGTGTTTATAAGTCATCGATAGTTGTGCTAGTATGAAGTCACAAGTTACCATGACCAAGGGTTTGAGTTTCTGAGTCTTGTTTAATAACTGATCATGCCAAAATATGCACTTTCTCTCCCAGAAAGTGTAAGTAAAGTCTGCTTAGCATAGTTCTCACATGAACCACAGGTTAGCTCTATGTGTATGAAAGAAACACAAAAGTGTCTGAAATCGGGGTCAACTAGCAGACAGCAGGTTCAGAAATGAACAGACAGCCATTACTATATATATATATATATATATATATATATATATATATATATATATATATATTAGGTTGGTGCAAAAATAATGATGTAATAATGTCATTTTTGACGTATTTTTTAATGTCAAAAAAACGAAATTATTACATTATTACGTCATTATTTTTGCACCAACCTAATATATATTAGGTTGGTGCAAAAATAATGTGATTGGTTTTTTTGGATGTATTTTTTAACGTCAACAACCGACATTATTTTTGCACCAACCTAATATATATAATCATCTGCTCATAGCCTGATTTATCAGATAGTTTCAAAACATAATGAAAGTAATTTTGAACAAGATGCTTGTAGTATTTAATTAACAAACAATTATTAATATGGTGTTCTGTGAATAGAGTAAACAATTATGGAATTATTATTCCATTAAAATATTGGGTTGTATCAAAAGAATTTTCGTTTTTATTGTATTTTTTTTTTTACTTACTTTTTAAGCTTAATATTAGGATCTCAATGATGATAATGTTATGCATGCTTCCACACCTATTCAGATATATCTAAACAGCTAGAGTTTGCTGTTTAGATATTTCTGAACAGGTGTGGAAGCATGCATAACATGATGATTCCTATCATTACTACTGTAGGTGTATCATGAGCTTTCCCTGAACAATGATTAAAAATGGCTTTGAGAGAAACAAAACATAGGTTTTGGAGAGAACCATTCTTCTTCAAATCTTGTGGACTGGTACTACAGAATCACAAAGAACTGTAGCAGAAAAAACAAACTGCTTCACTTGAGGATTTTCAACAACAACTAAAATGGATAGCACATATAATTTGAAGAGAAAATAATGACATCATCAAGATGTTGATATTCCACACTCCTTGAAACAAAAGGTTAGGAAAGAAGGCACTTTTTCCTAACAATAAAATGATAAAAATGGACTTGTTTTTCTGAAAAATTGTTTTAATAAAAATATTTTATAAATTTCAACTGGCAGTAGCACTTGCTGTTTGCATGGTGAATGCTAAATATTTCCAGATCAGGAAATACTTAATATTACCTTTAATATATTATGATATAATAGCTTTCCATTTCTTTCACTCTTGAGTTTTAAAACATCACAATCAATTGTTGATTGTCCACTTCTGGGCTTTATTTCAATATTTGTTTATGCTACATTTAAAGCAAAAGCTACAAAATAATAAGGAATTTTGATCATATATATATATATATATATATATATATATATATATATATATACATATATAACAAGGCTTAAACACTAATATTCCATGGTCATAATTTATTCCATTGGAATTGTAAATTCGATCCAGTTCATCAGACCTACTAATTCAAAAAGAAAACAGAAAAAAACTACTCTGGAAATAAAAATAGAATTTAGAGAGAGTGTAAGTATGAGAGTGTGGCACGAATGTTAGTTCATAAGAGAGGGGTTTAACAGAGAGGGTTATTTAAAAACTAGGTGTGAGTGGAAGGGGGAAAAATGATTGTTGTCGGATGTCTAATACAATAAAGATACATTTCATGGTGACATACACACACCATGGCCGATCAAATCTTAAAGAAGGAGGGAGAGGTAAGGAAAGAAGTGGTGGGGAAGAAAGATGCGGCGGGTGAAATTAAAATTGAAAGGGACGCTGTGTAATTGAGAAAATTTGACAAAAATAATATCGACTGCAGGTTAAAATCAAATATAAACAATAAATATGACGATTATCTAATCTAGCGAGGACCTATATTTTTATGTTCAAAACGCATGCAAATACACACATACACAATAACTTATACACGTATATACATACACATCGCCGTATACCTACATACACACATACATATACCCATGTACACATACACATATACCCACATATTCACACAAATACACACATACATACACACACACATATACACATATCTGATTCAATATCTCTGATACTAAAGCGCTTTCTAATAATTACCGCGCATATGATATACAAATAATTATACCTACATTATAACCTAACTCTGTCCTGGACATTGAGTTCTACCTGGATTCTATCCTCTCGGAATTTTTTTTTATTCAAAAAATATACATGTGTGTGTATGCACCTGTGGATTTTGCATATATATGTATATTTACCACTAATATTATCTATATATATATATATATATATATATATATATATATATATATATATATATACTAGAATAATCTTAATTTTTTTTTTTTTTTTTTTTTGTCAATTTTTTTTTATGTTTAACATTCTTTTTATAGATTTTAAACATAAAAAAATGTCTTTAATAAATAAATTGTCGGACTTTGTCCATTTCTTAATGTATGACGTCATTTGTTTACATTTGATTTGCCATGAGCAGTTATGAATGTACGAGATTCATGGAAGATTGAAGTTTATAAGCAGTAAATTCGACCTTGCCTACCGAACGCTCCTTTGTGGCCGAATCAGTTAGGGATGCCCGGCTAAATGGCAGTTCCGTATAGGATGCAGGTTCAAATCCTGTCCAAGGACGAATATTTTCTATGAAAATTTCTCGGACATTCAGGCCGGTAAAAGTTATTTAATACTGTTTATTATAAACAGAGCATTTACTTAAATACTTGTATCTATAAAAAGAACGTTAAACATAAAAAAAATGTCTTTAATAAATAAGTCGGATTTTGTCCATTTCTTAATGTATGTGTATATATATATATATATATATATATATATATATATATATAAACAAAGTAATTAATATTTGATTAAATAACAGCGTACAATGTGTTGCTTATTGATATTTAAAAAAAAAAAAAAAAAACGAAGACCAAGACATTTCCTACTTCACTGGCAAAAAGAAAAACTATGAATATTCCCTTTTAATGTACATGAGAATAAAAAGTAAGTATTAAAATAATTGCTATTATCTACCTTATTTCCATTGCTGTATCTTGTTTCAGCTGTACCAATTCAATAAAAAGGAATGTTTGAATAAATTAGAAATCTTATATATAAAGTACAGTGTATGTGTGCTTGTGTGTATCCAAGCAATTCCTCTGCTCACATTGGTCTGATTTCAATGATTCATAGCTCATTCAAAAGTCCTAGAAAAGTTAGGCACAGTGATTTTTGTTGATCTCAGATTCAATGTTGCCAGATTATGCAAGGTTAAAAATATATATTATTATATTAGCCATTATCGTTGTTTTCATGGTTCAAGGGAAGTAACTCTTATTTTTCCTATTGTATCCAAAATTGCAGTGCATGTTTTATTATAAACTAGCTTAAAAGCTGCCCTATTGGGTGGCATTTAAGCAAGCTCCTGTGGAGGACTCTTGGTTTGGCCATTATCACAATAGCTAAGGAGGAGTAGACGCGATAGGCATCAATAAACTACAGAAGAACTCAAAATTGATCATTGCATTTAAATATTGAATTAATGTTTAAGCTTACCTTTTAAAAATTCAATGATAATTCTTCTGCTGCCACTTAATTTAAAGATGATTTGATGTACATAGATCCTTATTTTCCATACAGACAATTATTTTTATTTCATGGGTGACAGAACAGGGGACAATTTATATGATAAAATTAATATAGTGTAAAGATGGGAAAACAGAAATTAGAATTAGTTATACATTCAACATTTGAGGAGTTAGAGAAACATAATAGCTAATTAAGTAAAACCTATATTATGGAATCTATATGAATAAATGTGAAATTGGAGCACAATTATCCAACGAATTCTGGGGTTAAAAAGCTGCAACTCTACTTTATAGTAATTTATACACAGTATTAACTCCTTCTCCCCACTTGGACAAGATGACACACAAGGTCTTTTTTAGGTGGGGACCCATACACGTATGCCCGGGACAAGGGCAAAAATTGCCCTCAGCCTCCGCAACCATTGGTTGCACTGGCCTCATTGTGAGAACCGATCACTCTGGTGCAATGGGATGGCATGACCTCGAGCAGCTGTTCCCCAGGGCTGGGCACCTCTCAGTATAATTTTCTCAGTTGCCCCTCTGTCCTTAGACAGAGAAGCCCCTGAGCACACTCTGCTCAAAGACAGAGACGCAACTGAGAGATGATAAGCCCACAAGGAGGGATTTACACACTAAAAGCTCAATATCTGTATTATATATTATCTACTCTTCAGGTTTAATTAATTTGCATATTGATTTTAAAAAAGTATATTTTATTAATTAACTGTACTTCGTTAATATTCTTTTATTCAAGGATTGTTTTTATTTTTATATCAAAAATAGTTCTGTTTAAGAATATTGTCTTATATAGTTCAGAAAAGTGTTTGAAATTTGCATTTTTACTTGGCCTTCAACAAGTTGGCATCTATTTGTAGAACTTCCCTATCCTTTCCAAGCCAATTTATGAATGAAATGTTCAATTAAAAGTTTTGTTTCAAATATTTCAAGTAGTGAATATATCTATCTTTGCAAAGAAACAGTGAGCGGGTGAAGCCTGCTAGTACTATATATAATTTTTACATAATTATTGCACTGCATTATAGAATAAATATATTTAATTAATAAAGATGTTATAGATAAAGGGTATCACATAATAAAACCAACTTTTATTGAAACTGGATATTTCACCCCAAAATCAACATGTATACAATTCTAGCTGAATTGTGCTTGGAGCTTCCTAGGATTTTCCTGAGACTTAATTCAACCTGTGCATATCACAAGAGCTCTGCACAAACATAAATATTTGCCCACCCCCCTTTTTGTGGAGTTTGATTGACTAACTCATGGTTAGATTGTGTATACCAGGTTTAGAGCTGTGCATAGGTTGAAAAAAAAAATCATTTTTTCTTGTATTTCAAGATGAAAACAATATTCAGAATAAATGTATATTGACAATTCCTTAACTCAAAAGTTGTAGAAACCCACCATCTGATATTGGATTTGAAGGCACCAAAAAACACATAACTGGTATCCTTCAGGTCAGTGGCCTGGTGGATATAGACATTGATTAAATATTTTGTTGTTACTTAGTGATTATGCATTCGATCCCTGTGTCAGGTAGTGAAGTGATACATGCCGGTTTAGCAAGAATGAACAAGGGCTGGCATCACAACAAAAAATAACACAGTAATCAAACATATATCAGCCAAACAATGGACATCTGAACATCAACATGCCCAACAGCATTTGATGTAGGTGAATCACAAAGTTTTGGAGCAATTAAAAGATCCAACAATTGATGTTCAGAAAGTTGGATTTTACAAAGGCTCTGTGTCAGAAGTTAATTAAATAATATTGATAGTAAATTGATTTTGTGTTGCTTGCCAAACAAATGCTTGTTTTATTGTTAAACACCTTTGATTTTAAAGGATTTGAAAAAATTATTTTAAGTCAGGAAATTTTAATTTTTAAAAAACACAGCACTACTCTAAGTAGACTGGTCTACTCATAAAAATAATAGGAAAAAAAATTTGTAGATTAGCATTCATTAAGCTTTCTTCAAACCACATTTGTTAGAATCAAAAAAGATATTATTTTAGAAAAGGGGTCATGTTCAAATAAAAATAGGGTATCAAATCGATTCCTGACTTTTTACTGAGTTATCTGGACTTAGATTTGTCAACTTTGAAAATGCACTTATGTCATTGATAGCTGCATTCAAAGAAGACTTTTTTTTGAGATCAATGTTGACTGGGTGCCAAGAAGCTGGAAGAGATTTCCAAAGTGTGAGAAAAGAAACTGTTAGCATAGAACTTAGTTACAACTACCTACTTCTACTGTAAAATGATGAAACCTTATTGCCAATCTAGTACTGGACTCAAATTCATAAAGTGCCAAAGAGGAAAGCTCATCAGAACAATTACCATGAAAGTGCTTAAAGAAAAGTCATAGAAAAGCTATGTTATGATGGTGGGAAAGTGACTAAAGCCAAAATGCAAGGTCAAGACCAATAATATTGTAAATTTTTCTTTGTATTTTATTAAGAATTTCACAATCTATGTCAGAAGCACTAAACCAGCTATAACAACAATATTCAAAGCATGGGCAAATAGTAGACTTACAAATATGTAAGATAGATTCTGTTGAGAAAGATTGTCAAGTATGACAGAGTGAATCAAACTTCCTAATGGCAGACCAAGCAATTGATTCAATATAATCTTTCTACTTCATATCAGCAGAAAACATTAACCCAAGTAGGCACAATGAGTCACTCTCCCAGAGATAAGCATCAGCCATGCAGATGGAAAAGGTTCTCTTTGATGATTAAAAGTGAGCAGTTTTGTTTTGGATGCATTAAAATTAACAAGTCATTTCTTACTCCAGTTAACAATAGATTGTAGGTCATTTTTAAGATCAGCTGCCAATTTGACCTTTTCAAACCAACCAGACTTACCATTAAGGCAAAAGTAAATAATTATGTCATCAGCATGGATACCAAGTAGAAAACTGATGACATCAGGAAGGTCGTTGATGAAAATTAGGAACAATGTAGGTCCAAGGATAGCGCCATGGGGAACACCTATATTAATGCAATATGATTTAGAGGTGTGGCCAGTCAAGACCACTTTCATTTTGTAGTTTGATGAGAAAGATTGAATCAAATCAAAAATTCATCCAGAAATACCATGACCTTTCAACTTGTTGAAAAAACCAGCATGCCAAACCCTGTTAAATACCTTTGAAATATCCAAAACAGCAGTCTGTACTTCACCATTCTTACATAAAACTTGATAGACTTTTTTAGCAATAACTGTCAACATATTGGTGGCTGACTTAGAGAAGTAAAAGCCATATTGCTTATCTGAAAGAAGACCCTGTGAGGTGAGATCCTTAACTTATCCAGTATTTGTAAGACCCTCTAATACTTTGCCAAAAAAGAGGTATAAGGCTAATGGGTTAATAGAATGATCCGCTGGTTTACAAGAGTTCTTAAAGACGAGAAGTACCAAAGAGGAATTCCAACAAGCAAGAAGCAGCAAGGCATTTATTGTAGAATTTAGAGAGAACAGGAGCCAGTTCAGGAGCACATACCTTAAGAACTATTGCAAGGACATCAAGTCCAAATGTTTTTTAGGGATCCAGTTTAGAGATGATAGCAAAATCCATGGATGGAGTTACACGCATATCACACCATAGAGACTTGGTATTAAGTGGAAAGTCAATCAAAGATACTCCAGATGAGTTCAGAGTAGAATTTGAAGAGTTCACAAGCAAAATGTTCTTCTTTATCAGCAGATATTAACACCTCAAATTGAGTGAAGAGAGGAGCGATAGAAAACTTACTATTATTTAACACATTACAGAGCTGCCAGTAGTCATGAGAACCAAACATTGAGGCTATATAGTGTCTCATTCTGTCAACAAAGATTTAGTCTCTTTGAGAACATATTTGCAGTTATTGCAAGCAGACACAAAGGCATCTGTTATAATTGGAATTATCATGCTAGTTCAACTGGAAAAAGTGATTCCTGTGGGCTATAGTGGTTGAACAAGTGTGAACCAAGAAGGTTGTGGTTTCACCTGGTATTTCTGAGAAGGTACAAAAAGCGTCAATGTTGGCTTTAGCACAAGAAGAAACTTCAGTTCTCAATCCACTGAGTGTCTTGAAGAGCATCAGAAAATGAATTCCAATCAGTACACTGGTAACAGATTGAAGCCAAGTGAATAGGAAGTTCCTGTCTAGTAGATGATTCAAAATAAATATCAAGATATGGCATGATCCAAATTGCCATGAGGACATAGTTGCAATGCTTGACTAGAGCTAGGAAAGGAGGTAAGGAACAAATCAAGTAAAGAATCATGTTGATCAGAACTATTAGATAAATGAGTAGTGAAATCGACTATATGACAGAAACTGAACAATGGAAAAACTGAAACTGTGGATACCAGCAACATCAGTAACATTAGAATGATTAAGCCACTTGACATGAAATCACCAAATACAAAAATGTTTACAGATGAATGTACAGAGAGAGAGAGAGAGAGAGCTATTTATATACAGTCATATTTTTTGTCTGATGTGTTACAATCCTGAGAAGGGGAGCAATAAAGGAAAAAGAGATAGTTAACAGTGCAATAAAGAAAGTCAAAAGCATGTAAGAGAATCATCTGGAAAGTCGAGAGATGATTCTCTTGACATTGGAAGATTTTCCTGGATGTAAACACCAAGGCCAGGCATATGAATCTTAGAATCTTTTTGACAGAGAAAAAGATAGCCTGTAACAGACAATTCATTGGTAGTGATAGAATTTAAATTAATTTTACAAGGTGCTAAGATATCTGGAGAACATGTCAATAGAAAAGACTCCACATCACAGAAATTGTTATGAATACCACAAATATTAGAGAAAGAAAGGTTGATAGGTGTAGTTAAATTTTTGTTTATTAGTTCATTTATATTTCTTTTAACTGTAACTGTCATAAGATTAATCTTTAAGAGAAAAAGGCCAAAATAATTATCATTATTGTCTATACCAATACAAACTAGCCAGAAGATGGCTAAAACTAAAGTATAATGTGGCCTGAGGGTTGCCCATCGGAAGTACATGCAAGGACATTTATCCATGCATGAGATGGCACTGCAAATACCTTGATATTATGCAACATTTTTATAGAAAAATATTTATTTTAAATAAAGAACAAATGGATATATACATTTTTATGTTTTTATTTTCAGAAAATATTTTAAACAAGCAATTGTTTATCTGCAAAATTGATTTTTATTTTTTTATTAAAAGATTTTCATCATTAAACAAAAAATTACTTTATTTAATAAAAGTATATATCTGTTTCTTCATCATTTAAGATTATTGTCCTCTAATGTTTGTGCATCTGCATCTATCAACAGGACCTTCATTCAAAATTGACAAAACATTAATATTTTTTGATTCTGGCAAATGTGAGTAGAGAGAGGTCTAATGAATGTTAATCTACAAAAATTGTTTCCAAAATAATTTTTCTCTATTTTTTTTTATTTTTTTTTTTTAAGAGGACTTACTTAAGTTGTGCCAAAAATACTACTCATAATATTAGAGGAGAAAAACAAACTTTCTTATTGATTAACTTGGGAGTAACAACTTATGTTATGATTCCTGGTTTTTTATTGTCATTTTTACTTCTTTCATAAAACCTGCTGAGGTGTCATGAAAAAGGAATATTAAATTAAAAATATTAAATTAGATAGTTACTCAGTCTGACTGATAATCAAATGCAGTGGTGAGGATAGGCTTTGTTCCAATATTCTTGTCTTGTTTAAAATCTGTAATTTTTTTGAATACAAGATCCAAGAGCCACTGAAGAGGGTTATTGAATGAGGTTGTTGTATGGATGTAAGAGGAGGAAGTAAGTGCAAATTATGTGGCTATGTCAAATAGATATCAGTTGACTCTAGTCCTAGACCTGAAGAGGATAGGATTATGGTGATTGGTTGGGGAAGCATCCATACAAGAGTCTCTTTCACAAAGTAGCAGCTCTGGAATTGAATGTGATCCACTGACACCTGATCACAAATACAACTACTTCAGCCACCATGCAGACTCTTATTATAGCACTAGTCTTGGATATAGTCCATTTTAGCATTTCACATGTGGATGTGCAAGTAGCATAACGGTTATTGGTATGAAAATGAGAATTACAGGAATTCAAATTGTGTCTCTTATGTTCACTTGGTACTAGTGCCTTTGGGAAAGGTAAGAATCTATTTCTTCTCATTTGTTAAATAGCAGGGTAAACTGGGCTCTCTAGCCTTCACTGACAGCCAGACTAAGAGAAAGGGAAACTCTGAATTTAAAATTTGTGAGAAGGCAACAAGAACGGTTTCTCTATGGCATATTGAAGAAAAAAAAAAAGCTTTCTGCAGAGCCATTACCATCTATATCCTGAAGAGACATTTAAAGATAAACTGATTTGTCTCTCTTACATCAGATGTAAACTATTTGATCATAAGTCCTTTCATTATGAGAAGTCATACATTTGAAATAAAATGAAAATATAATTTATTGCAGCTATTTTTTCCATAAGTAAAAAATGAAATTTAATCCAACATCTTTGACTGATGAGTCTCCGAATTATTGGGGGATGAAGGGAAGCTGCATCTACCTGCCTTAGAATAAAGTAAATGAAAACCACTGTAAGGGAGATTAATCAGTGTGTAGAAAGCATTTGAAATGCTAAAACCAACTATATTCCATATTTCCATTACAATATGAATGATTTTAAGCACTGGTTTGTCTTTTCTACAACCAGGATCTTTTTTGCCTGTTGGAAGATCATTTCAGAGGAACAGAATATTCTCATGAATAATTTTGATATAAGCATGCACTGTATGATCTTATGATCATTCACCAGAATATGTTCAGTCACTAATTCTTTATATTTTTCTATATTTTACAATGCTTAGTTTCTGCTATAATTCAAATTATTTAGAGACATAGATCCAGTCTGTTTCATTTTTTTTTTTTTTTTTTTTTTTTTTAACAGACCTGACCAATGAAACCCTATCAAAATTAAACAATTCATCATTAAATAGCCTATGAAAAGTCGATATGCCATAAAACCAAACCAAACCAAACCAAACGTTCCATCAGTGTAACAGCTCAGATGATGCCCTCTTCCAGAATATAGTTTAGCCTCATCCAGAATAAAACCCTAGGTGTGAGTGGGGCTAATCTACTTCATATCTTGGGATATAAAATAGCTTAGTTAAATCTATATCCACCTAGGTTAATTTATACCCACTTTTAGATATGCATATCAGCAACTGTTTTTCTTAATGATAATGTTATTTAATGACCCAGTTTACAATAATGGTCAATATAAATTCATTCAACATTAATCAGGTATCCATATTGATAAAAAGTAACTAATCTTGTTCAGTTCTGGCAGGTATTGGGTAAACATTAAACAGTGCTTTGGAGTAAACAATTTTTTTTCATAAATGCTTATATTTTTTTTATCTTTGGCCTCACAAAATAAAAAGTGGTGGTATGTGCTAAATAAGATACATGTTAGTACATGGAATGAGGAGGTGGTATATTCTGGCCTCACCTAACTTATAACCTAGGCATAAAACAACCTAGCCTAGAATAACCCCAAGTACACTCTGGGTTGTTAAGCAGTTTGTAGTCATTGACTAACAAGGATACCATTACTGATACCACACATTTAATGTACCTTATCTTGACTAAAGAATATCACTACTGGTCTGTGAAAGATTGGCACAATGTGACCTGGTTAGACAAGTCCCATTTTTTGTTCTTTTAGGTAGATGGTTAAATCTCTTTGTGAAAAGGTACACATGAAGCTATGGATCCAACTTATCAGCAGGGTGTTGTGTGACTTGGTGGTGGCTACGTAATAGTGTTGGGCGTGTTTGCAAGGACCATGCGTGAAACTGGTGTTCTGTCTTGGCTACTGTTGACATACAAAGATCTTGTTGAAACTCATTTGCACCCCTTGATTCTTGCCATGTTTCCTTGTGGTGAAAAAAATTTTGATTTCAATCACAAATTTATTTTATTTCTGATACCACAGAAGGAAACCTAAAAGGTAGTTAAAGGAGTTGACAATTACTAAGCAAAAATAGAGAAATAAATTGATTGAACTTTTTTTTCTTAAATCATTTTACCCAAGCAAGGTGATAAAGCCACTAAGATCTAAGGGGTTAAGAGAATGGAACTGAGAAAAAAAACATTACCAAGGAGAAAGGACAATACAAAGAACAAGATTTAAGGAGGCATAAGATTACAATTGACATTGCATTTAAATTTTTGAAGATCATTGTTAAGAGGAAAGGCAAGAAGCTGGAAGAGTTCCATGGGTGATAATTGCAAGAGAAGAAAGTAATAAAAACAATTTAATATTATACTTAAGATTTTAAACAGTAAAATGATGAGACCTATCTGCCAATCTAGTACTACACATAAATTCATGAAGTCAAGCTCCAAAGAAGAAAGCTCTTCAAAATAATTGCTATGAAAATATTTATAGAAAAGTCACAGGTAATCTATTCTACAGTCATGGGCAATTAATTTAAGCTGAAATGCTAGATCATGACTGGTAATATTGCAGATTCTTCTTTGGATTTTGTCAAGAATCTCTAGTAATAGAAAAGAAACACAGTTAAAGTATTTGACAAATAGTAAGCAAAAAATAGACAAATTGATTAAACTATTTAGTAGAAAACTAGTTAAATTTGTTTGGTAAATGTAACAAAGGATGCATTCTCCAATCACTTTTGTTACCTCTTACATTGCATAGTGGAATCATCTGTGTTACATGCATTGCTTTGAATGGATTGATCTGATCACTATTTTTGCCACCATTTCTTTTCAGAATGCTACCATTTCTGGTTTGCACAACAATCTTAGCATCCATATATTAAATATTTTTGTTCACTTTTATCTACTTACTGTTCACCTGACTTTCTACATTAGCTTCATTTACAATGGCTGCTCTAAAACCGACTGACCTAACTGCTACAGATTCCATAACAACTTGAGACCAAGATATTTTACTGTCTTCACACCTACATACTAGAAAGCACGTAACTTTGCTAATGCCATTGTAATTAAAAAAAAAAAAAAATAACCAAAGGAAAATCAGTTCAAAGATTCATTGCAGGAGAAATAACAGTTTAAATTTCAATTTTATCAGATATTATGAACTGTTGTCTTAATTTATGAAATTTCTAGCAGTAAAAAATAAATTGTGAATCCATTCCAAAATTTAATCAGCTGTTCTTTTGCCCATGGCTGACCTTTTCACAAAATGTCATTGAAATATGTTGAACTTTTGCAGATATTTTGTGAAAAAACAGACAAACCTAGGTGAATACATTATGTCTGCCAAACTAATTAAATATGCCTGTTCATACCTTTCTATTTATAGTGCTTACCTAACGCACTACTCTCCCATGCCTTTTCTGAGTTTGTTTGTTTTTTTTTTGTGTGTGTGTGAGTGTTAAAACAGAAAATGGTGGTAGTACCAACATATTTTGATCCACACTTCAGACTAAGAATTCCCAAGAAATTTTGACCCCACAGTAACTAAGAAATTGCAAGAAATATGTAACTACCATCCAGTTATTAGGAACCTCTCACTACAATTTATTAGGTGCAAGAAAGTACACTGTGTTTATTTACAACAGTTGTACTATAATTACTCCACCTGACTGCCACAGATTCTAGAATAGCTTATAGACATCTCTATTATGCTTAAGATTTTCATTATTCATATTCTTAGAAAACATTATTTGTTTTTGAATCAAGAGCTCTTTCATATTTTCCGAAGCTTTATATTGCTCTACATATGTGATTATTCAATGATTGTAGCTCCTCTACAACGTATTTGATATTGAATTTTCCTCTATCTTGCATTTCAAAGCATCCTAATCAACATTTTATGGTCATCCATTTCCCACAGACAAACATTCTAAAAATGATTAAACCACTTTCAGATAATACAGTTGTATATTGGTTCATTTCCTTTATATTTCTGAATTCTGCAGCCCCAGTTTAAGATAATACCCCTTGTTAAACAGAATTTGTATAATTGTTCTAACCATTATATGCTGTGAAAGAAAAGGTTCTGCTGAATACCACTGATAATGATAAAATAAAGAAATATTTCTTTTTAATTAAATTAATTAATAATCATCAATAAAGGCTTAGAACATGGAAGAAATAAATTTACAAAAGAGACTATTTTTGAAGCCAAAATTGCTAATTTTTCAGCAGATAGGCATTTAAGTCAACCATCAGGCTTTGTGGTAGAGTGCTCAATATTGGAGATAGAGACAGAGCATTAATAGAATTAATATAAAAAAGATTTTTACTTAACTGAGTAGTATTTCCATCATGTAGACTTCAGAGTTTCATGGTCACATAGACTTACAGCTACATGGATAATATAGAAAAAATAATAACTAAACACAATAAAAATAATACTCAACAAAGACAATAATAACCACAACAACATAAATCAGCAAAACAACAAATGCAATTGTTGAAACCAAAGCAATTGTTGAAACCAAAGCAATTGTCCACTTAACAAATATCTAATCAACAATATAATATATAAAGCTAATATATAAAACAAATAACACAAACATGGAAGAAAAGACTTGCATTAAGAACTACAGAAACAATCTTTAAAGAAAGCTTTAATAATCACCATATGTTGTTTAAAACAGAAAAATACAAAAACAATACAACACTATCAAAATACATATAGAATCAAAAATAAAATAACATCATTACCAAAATCAAATGAGAAATTATAAAAAAAAGCAGCCCCACATAATAGCAATAGCAGGAACTGTAAATTGTGTCTGGAGTAAAAATTAGCAATCATTACCTTTTAAAAACCAAAACCTCATACTAAACAAAAAAAAAATGAAATAATGGGAAAATGCAGACATTTAAAAAGTATCTACTTTGCTGTCTAAATACTAATATAAAGGTAAGAAATACAAGATGCAACTCCATCGCAAACACAAACCACCATACCTAACATCTAATTCATACAAGCTCCAAACACAATCCCTCCAGAAAAGAGTAACCAGAATATCAACAAAATAATACTCAACCATACAAAACACACACAAACCCAACATATACAAATTACCACAACCACACTTCTTGCACAAACATGCTAAATATAAAAATGTAAGAAAACAACATACGCCAAGCGCACATTAAGTAAAGGCAAATAACACTACCTTCTAAAAATACATATACATTAAACATCCAGAACTACATGAATAGGGGTGCGAATGTAAAAACACATGCACATAAATACACACACAGACGTGTGCACACAAACACAAGCATACACGCGTGTGTGTGTGTGTATATATATATATATATATATATATATATATGCATACATGTACATACACAGGCACATGTATAAACACATACAAAAATTCAACTGTGATCTTAAATGGTCAAAACAATAAACCATGAAAAGAAACAGTACAAAAGATTAGCAGTAAACCAGAGGTCAACAGAAAAGGTGAGGTGAGAGGAAAAATTGAATAAATAAATAAAGGTGAAGAAAGGGAAGGAGGAGAAGCCAACGACCAAGTAACATGACACCCATCAAGTGAAAAAGGAAAAATAATGCACTCACCACAATATATAAGTCCCAAAAAAAAAAAAAAAGAAAGAAATATAAGTAGAATAGTTCAACTACGCTCTGAAAAGTAGCCGCATATCTATGTGATCATGAAACTTTGAAGCCAGCTTGATGGAAATACTGCTCAGTTAAGTGAAATATTTTTACATATTAATTCTACATACATGCATACATACATACACACACATTACTTCAACCATTATTTTTAGTGGATACCCATGTTTGAAAGTGATGTCCCCTTTTTCTTTTTTAACAATGTGTATTATGTCTTTAGGCTTATTTTCTTTAAGTTTCCTTGAGTGCACAGACTGATAGGCACAATACACAGAGTTTAAAAGAAAAGAAAATTAGGATGTCTATTCCAAACACTAATATTCACTAAAAATAACATTTAAAGTAATAAAAATGTTGGATTAAAAAAAATAAATCTGTTAATTCTTTATGAAGTTGGACATAACATTAATCAGCTAAATGAAAAATTATATTTATTTAAACAGCAGAGCAAATATATCACTGTGTATCCTCCATAGTTTTCCTTTCCATTTCCTTAGTGTTGAGAGATTTTAAATTATTTTAGAGCGTTCTCTATTCTAAATTTGAACCTAATGTTATTTTTCTTAGCATTACTTTTTCTGCATGCATAAATATAGGTTTCTAAATAAAATTACTATATCTGCCTTGATAAAATTTCTCAAGGAAGGAAACACATTGTTATAAAAGGTTTCTGATATTTCTTTTATTAGAGCATACATATATATTAGTGTGCAGCTTATATTTTATATCATGAAGCAATTTATACAAAGAATTAAATAGCAATGTTAATGTGATTAATGGTTAAATCACTTTGCTAACAGAACTTAATGAGACGTTAACTTACTATCATTTCCTTGAATAATAAGATCCTTATGTTCAAGTTGTCAGATGCAAAACACATGCCAAGCACTTTCGACAGTTTCAAAATTGTCATTTTCAGGGCACAATTTTCTTATATATATATATATATATATATATATATATATATGCAAATACTAAGACAAATTATGTGTAGACCAAAAGATGTTTTTTAAATTATATTATTTTTTGACATTTGAATACATGTTTTGGAGTGTGCTATGTCATGATGCTAGAGTTCTTGTTTAAATTGATCGAGTGAGAATTATTTTCTTGAATTTTGAAAAGTTAGAAATCCACAAAATTTTTTTGTCATATGTATTTATCTGTTAAAGTGAAATGGACTTAGTATAATCCAATTAGTAGAGTAAAAATGTCTTTTATCTATATTTAATATATAATATATTCTTTGTTTAAATTGTCTGGGTATGACGATAAACTACATCCTCAGCCTGGGTAATATGATAAACTATGTCCAACAGCAAGGCCTCTGATCAGGAGGTTTTGAGAAGTCTGGAACCACCTCTTAATTGCTGGTGTTTCTAGGTCCACCCTGACATGGGTTGGTAGCACCTATTGGCAAATAGTTAACACTCAGACTATATCTGTGTTCTGGATATGATGATAAACTATGTCCAACAGCAAGGCCTCTGATAATATAATTTTGAAAAAAATAATGTTGCCAGCTGTACATTTTTGAAAAAATAATATTACCAGCTGTACATTTTTTGAAAAAATAATATTACCAGCTATACGTTTTTAAAAAAAAAAAAATAATATTACTAACTATACATTTTTGAAAAAATAGTATTACCAGCTAAATATTTTTGGAAAAATAGTATTACCAGCTATTCGTTTTTGAAAAAAATAATAAACCAGCTATACATTTTTGAAAAAAAAATATATTAACAGAAATAGATTTTTGACAAAGCAAAAATATTACCAGGAAAAAACAAAAATTGTCAGCATTAAATGACCTATTGAGGTCGATATGCCGTAAAACAAACCAAGCCAATTTTTATGTCAAATATAAACTCAACACTCTAATATATTTACGGCATCAGATCTGCAGCACAGTAATAATCAGAATCTTGAATTCTATGGAAAACTACTACAACATTAACTTTTTCTATAAATTGTTTCTTTATGATATATATGATAGTAATCAAGCTGATCTATAGCCATCCACATGAAATAAGGTTTGTATTAAAATAAAAAAGAGCTCTTTTAATAAATCAAAATATACCATTCTTACAACACTACTTTCTATTTCAAATTTGAACACATAATTTTTTTTTTTTTTTTTTTTCAGCATTACTTTTTCTGCATGTATAAATACAGCTTCCTAAATTCTTACATTTGCCTTGATGAAATTCCTCAAAGGCATAACATGTTACCTTGTTACAAAATGTGTTGCATTTCTTACTTCCCTTGGGTGAACTAGCAGTAAAAAAAAAAAAATTACTATTGTAATTTGAGTGAATCTTATTAAGTTGGGCTAATTAGCATCGACCGTCTGAGGTAAAATTATAGCCTTCGATAGTAGACATTGGACATAATACTGTTCTGTAAAAATATGTCAACTTCATATACAAGAATTAAAGCAATCTCAGAGCTTTTATTTCTTTTATTAGAATATAACTATATAATTAATGCAAATGTCAGTGTGTCACTGTGTCACACTTTTTCAACTTTATTCCAGGATGTTGTAGCCCAACATATCATACCATTTTGGAATCAGGCCAACTCTGTGAGCAAATTTAAAACATCCCGGGCCAGATCCAGACCCACAATCCTGAAATTTTGAATTTCTAAGTTTTCATTACTGCAATTGTTTTTGGCAGTTTTTTATTGTGATTTTTTTTTTTTTTGTGATGAAAGTCACCCATGAAATAAAAATAATTGTTTGTACAGAAAATAAGTTGCTATGTACATCAAATTGTCTTTAAATTAAGTGATGACAAGAAATATTGTTGAACTTTTAAAAGGTAAGCTTAAATATTAATGCAATCAATTTTGAGTTCTTCTGTTGTTTATTGTTGTCTATTGCATCTACTCCTCCCTAAATAATGTGATGAAGGCCCAATCAAGATCCCTCTGCAAGAGATAGCGTAAATGCTGCCCAATAAGGCAGCTTTTAAGCTAGTATATAATAAAATAAAGCTGGTCTTTAGCGATCAACATGAGATATGGTTTGTATAAAAAAAAAAAAAAATTTAATATAGCAACACTATTTTCTATTTTTGATAACTTGAAAAACATTATTTTAAGTCAGAATGAAATATAAACTAATAAGATAAAATGTCATATAATTAATTAAATTAACCAAGTGAAGTTGGGGTGCAAATATACAAAGCCCAAAGTATTCATCATAACAGCCACTCTGATAAGGATATATGAAGCACATATCTCATAGTCTAATGTGAATGATGTGGTGACAGGTTTAGATAAAAGCAAAACATAACATTGCATGTAGGGCTCAGTTAGAAATACATTTAGGTTGAGTAACCCACATTGCTTAGATGGACTCCAAAAGACGGTGTTCCCAAGTTGCTTTGACTGACTCATCTTTCAATCTTAGAAAAAAAATCCTCTAGTCACCCACCCATGATTCTCCCTCACTACTGAACAGAGATACACTATACATAAGCTCCCAAGTGACATGCCCAATTGGTATTGCTTGGGCAACTGACAAGCAAATCTGTTGTACTGAATAGACCATCATAATTTACCAAGACAGAACATTTCCAATCAAGATCATAGTCCATGTCTGGTATTTGTCATTATTATACTTTAGGGAGCAAACTCCCAAGAGAATACTTCCCTGATCACTACAATATTAACATCTTCAATCCAGGATCAACTGATATTTATCCTACACGTCCTCATAATATGCATTTCTTACTTCCCTTTTCCCCTCTCTTTATAACAATTTGACTCAGTGGACTATATTGAGTGAACTACCAGTAAAAAAAAAAATTAAAAAAAAATATTGTTGCAATTTGAGTGAATCTTATTAAGTTTGGCTAATTAGCATTGACTGGGGTAAAATTATAGCCTTTGATAGTAAAGATTGAACATAATACTGTTCTATAAAAAAAATGTCAACTTCATATACAAGAATTAGAGCAATTTCAGAGCTTTTTTTTTTTTTTTGCCTCTTGTGTGCTGTCAAATTTCCATGTTCCCCAAAATAATGTTTTTAGGTTCTTTTTTCATTTTGTAGCAACTGTTTAATTTTGTATATATTTAAATAACTTATGTAATGAAAATATAGTTAAATTACCTTTATTTTGCTTTGCAGCAACCGTGTTTTCACTGAGGGAACATGCAAGTTGTTAGCATTGGTCATCAGTGACTTAGTTGATGAAGACTGTGTCTTGCATGGTCGCTCACAGCCTGTGTCCGCTCTTATTTTTGGAACTGCATCCCTTCTTTCCAAACCTGGACAGACATTGGCCCCTTTGCTTGGCCTGTGGATTTGGTCTTGGCAAACAGGTATGTATATGAAGGGTTATTTTTGCTAACCCAGTGATTCCTAATGTGGAAGGTAACACTTTTGGGGGGCACTATGAATTCTCAGTGGCTATATATAATATATATATATATATATATATATATATATATATATTTGTGTGTGTGTGTGTGTGTGTGTGTGTGTGTGTGTGTGAATGTCAGTGTATCACTGTGTTACACTTTTCCAACTTTACTCCTAAAGGCTGTAGCCCAACATATACCATTTTTCAATCAGGCTGACTCTGTGAGCAAATTAAAAACCTTATGGGCCAGATCTAGACCAGCAATCCTGAAATTTTGGATTCCCAAGTTTTCATTACTGCAATTGTTTTCAGATTTCATCATCCTGGCTTGGTTTCTGCTAATAAAAACAATTAAAGGGATACAACTCTCTTTCACTAGAGTGTAAATTAATTGGTAGCAGAAGAATTATCATTGAACTTTTAAAAGCTAAGCTTAAATATTAATACAATACTTAAATGCAGTGATCAATTTTAAGTTCTTCTGTAGTTTGTTGCCTATTGCATAGGACAGCAGTGTGTCTCGCAAAAAGAAATCTCCACCAACAGAGGACCAGATTGCAATCAAAAGAGCCAAGGCTGCAATGAGGAAAAGAAAATTCTATTCAGATGAAAACCCAAATTAAAGGGACACAACTCTCTAGCTTTGAATAGCTCATGTTACAGAAATTTTGGATTCCTAAGTTTTCATAGCTGCAATTGTTTTAGTGATTTTTTTTTTATGTGATTTTTTTGCAACAAATTTTTTGTACAATAACAATTTTTATAACTTGGAAATAAATTTGGTAATAATTGAAATTAATTGCAAAATCCAGCAAAAGTCAACTATGAAATAAATATAATAATTTGTATGGAAAGTAAAGACCTACATACATCAAATTGTCTTTGAATTAAATAGCAACAGAAGAATTATTGTTGAACTTTTATAAGGTAACTCTAAATATTAATGCAATACTTGAATGCAGCAATCAATTTTGAGTTCTGTAGTTTATTATTGCCTATCACATACAGCAGCAGCATGCCTTGCAAAAAGAAATCTCTACCAACAGAGGACCAGATTGCAATCAAAAGAGCCAAGGCTGCGAGTATAAGAAATTCCCATGCAAATGAAAACCCAGATCAAGCAGTAGCAAGGAGAGCTACCAATGCTGAGAATATACAAACTCCAGCCCATGCTGCATCCAGGAGAGCATCAAATGCTCTTACCAAGTGGAGAGAAAGGGAAATTAGAAACACATGAACAAGCTGAATCTAAGAGAACGTCCAATGTAACCAACATGAGAAGAGTTAGAGATTCAGAATCACTAAAGTAATTAGAAACCAGGAGAGCTTCCAATGTTGTACAGCAAAGAAGATCATGACAGAATGCAGCCCAACTTGAGAAACTTGCTTATCAGTATGAAGCCAATCAAGACTACTCCTCCCTACCTATTGTGATTGTTGGAATGCAACAAAGAATGCAACAATTGTGGAGCATTGAAGTTCAAGGATGAATCCCAGGGCCTCTGTTGCTCGAATAGAAAGATCAAGCTTCAGAACTTTCCAGCTCCACCAGAACCACTCAAGTCATTGTTGGTTGGATCCACTCATGAATTCCAGGATTTCCTGAAGAAGATTAGAGCTTACAACAATGTATTTGCAATGAATTTTTTTTGGAACAAATGATGCAACTCAGCCTGGCTGACAGACCACATTCAGAATCCAAGGACAAGTACACCGTCAGATTGGTAGTCTGCAGCCTCTGCCATATGAACCCCAGAAGTTTCTCCAAATCTATTTTCTAGAAGATCACCAAGTCCAAGCTGAGATTTGAAAGTAAGTACAATTCTGAATTAATTTCTTCACCATATGCTCAAGAGTTCAAATCTGCCCTCCAGAGAGATGGACTGGAGAACTTGAAATTAGTCATTAGACACCTGTTGGAGAGCAAGAAAGAAGATTCAATGACCCATCTACCAATGAAGTGACAGTACTTATTGTAGGTTAGAAATTCGAAAAAAAAGAGACATAGTGATAGAGAAACAAAAGAAATGTTGCTGAAATGCACAGGAGTTATGATGCTCTCCATTATCCACTTATTTTCTGTCAAGGGCAGAATGGTTATCACTTCCTTCTGAAATAAATTGACCCTGAAACTGGGGAAACTACAGGAAAGAAAGTTTCAGCACAAGACTTCTATTGCTACTGAATCATGTTAAGAGCCAACAATTTCAATCACCTACTGAGATACAAGCAGCTCTTCAACTAGTTCTTGGTTGATATGTATGCAAAAATCGAAACAGAGAGGTTGCTCTTTATCACATGCCACTTATGATAGCTTTGAGCAGAAAGCTACATTCACTTCCAAGATGCTGTTCAAAATGATGGTAATCCACTCAACACTGGAAAGAAAATTACTCTACTATCATCATTTATAGGAGGTGACAGGTACATGTATGAGAAAACTCAATATAGAATTATATATGTCAGACATTTTGGGAAGCCTGACCTCTTCATTACCTTTACTGCAACCCATTATGACATGAAATAACTAACAATTTGATAGAAAGTCAATCTGCTACTGACTGTCATGACATTGTATCTTGAGTATTTAAGCTGAAAGTTGACAAACTGTTGAATCTCTTTAGGAAAGGAAAAGTTTTTGGAGCAGTCAAGGCTCACATGTGCACCATTCGATGGCATTAAAGAAGACTGCTTCATTGTCATCTATTGATTTGGTTCAAGGAGAAAATCAAGTTGATGCTATCATTACTGCTGAACTGCCAAATCCCACTGAAGATCCAGTCCTTTATGAAATCATCAAAAGAAACTTAATTCATGGCCCATGTGGTTCTCTCAATATTGACTCTCCTTGCATGAAGTGCAGCAAAAAATTTTCCAAAGCAGTTTACCAAAGAGACTCAGTTTGATTTTGATGGCTATCCAAAATACAAAAGAAGAAAGCTAGAAGATAGAGATCACGCTTTCTCTCTAAATAAAAGAAGACAAGAAATTGTCATTGACAATCTGTGGGTTGTTTCTTTTTGCCAACTGCTCAGCAAAGCATTTGGTGTTCATATAAATGTAGAATAATGCAACAGCATCAAGTCAATTAAATATGTATGTAAATACATTAACAAGGGAAGTGACCAAGTAGTACTTGGTCTGGAAAACCAAAATGAAGTTCAAAAGTTTCTCATGGGTTGATACATCTCTTCCAGTGGGGATGCCTGGAGGATCCTTAGCTTTCCAATTCATGACCAAAGTTCTTCAGTTCAACACCTGTTGGTTCAATTGGAAAATGGACAAAGAGTTTACTTTATAGAAGAAGATGCAAGAGAACTGGCTGAAACTCCTAAGAGCACAACACTAATGGCATTTTTAGAACTATGTCAAAATGATGACTTTGCAAGAACAATCCTGTACCCTGAAGTTTACAAATACTACACCTACAAGGCTGGAAAATTTCAGGGAGAAAGCAAGGAGAATCTCATCCAAGTGAACCTGGAATCAAAATGGGAGATGTACTTGGAAAAGTATATAAAGTCCATCCAAGAAATCCTGAATGCTTCTTCCTCAGACTGTTGCTTCATCACATAAGGGGTCCAGCATCATTTCAAGACTTGAGAACAATTGATGGAATTGTCAAAGAAACTTGCAGACAAGCATGTATCGAGCTTGGCCTTATAGAAGATGATCATTATGATATGACTCTTGAGAAAGCAGTTCTAACAAATTCTCCAAAACAAGTCAGAGATCTGTTTGCAGTAATGATTGCCAACTTTGAACTTTCTAACCCAGTTATTCTTAGGGAAAAATATCAGGAGGCTCTCAGTGAAGATATTCTTCATGAGATAAGACCTTCTCATCCAGGATTGGAATTGAATGCTCAGATTGCAAATTTATCTCTCTTTGAAATTAAAGACAAAGTGATGAACTTGGCTCAAAGAGATTTCAACAATTTTGGCCTGCCAAAGCCAGAGAAACAGAAACTTTGAGGGAAACAGGATATAACATGGAAGAACTGTGGCATTGTGTTCAAAACAACAAGTCCCTGTTGAACTAATACCAACAGCAGGTGTATCAGAAGGTCCTTGATGACATCAGCAACAACAATGGAGGGATTTTTTCTTGGATGTACCTGGAGATACTGGTAAAACTCACTTTCTTTTATCTGTAGTGAGACTCCAAATAAAAGTTGCTCTAGCAGTAGCATCATCTGGAATTGCTGCTACCCTCTTGCCTGGAGGGTGTACAGCACACAGCACCTTCAGTCTTCAATTGGATTTGAATTACAATGAAACCCTTATTTGCAACATCAAGAGAGGAATCAACTTAGCTAAGTTACTGAAGGAGCCATGCTTCATTGTCTGAGATGAATGTACCATGGTACACATGTGAGTATTTAGGTCCTGAACAAAGCACTCCAAGACATTAGACAGAATTCACACATCATGGGAGGTATCACTGTGCTACTCTCTGTTGAGTTTTAGACAAACATTACCAGTCATTGCAAGAGGAACTGCAAATGATGAAATCAATGCTTGCCTGAAAAATTCTTACATCTGGATTCATGTTCAAAGACTCAGCCTGCAAATAAACATGAGTTAGAATCACAGGTGACGTTGGAGCAGGAAGATTTGCTGTTTTGTTGTTGTTGCAGCTTGGCAATGGAGCCATCAAAATGGAGATATTTCACTCTCAAATGGTTGCAGAGTTTCAGCCTCAAGTATTCAAGACTTGATTAACCATGTTTATCCAAAAATTAAACACTATTCTATGGATTCAAACTGGCTTTGTGATGTCACCGTATTAGCTTCCAAGAATCAAACTCTGGATAACATCAACTGGAACTTTCTCCAAGAAATTCCAAAAAGAAAGCATGACATACTTTTCCATTGACACAGTGGTTAAACAAGAGTAGGCAGTGAATTATTCAATAGAGTTCCTGAACTTATTGTAATCCTCCTGGAATGCCATCACATAAGCTGAAACTAAAAGAAAATGTGCCAGTTATGCTATTGAGAAATCCAGATCTTCCAAAGCTTTGTAATGGAACAAGGTTAATTGTCAAGAAGATGCTTCATCATCTCTTGAAAGCAGAGATCCTTACTGGTCCAGGAAAGGAGGAAAGAGTTTTAATTCCAAGAATCCCCTTAATTCTTCCAGATTTTCCTTTTGAGTTCAAATGACTTAAGTTTCCAGTGTGAGTGAGCTATGAAATGTCAATCAATAAGTCCTAAAGATGATCATTGAAAGTAATTGGACTTCATCTAAAGGAACACTGCTTTTTCTCATGGCCAAATGAGAAAACCAAAAATGTTGTTTATCATGCAGCTTTGCAAAAGTTTGAAATAAGCAAATTATATCATTGTTTTGATGAGAACTGTTAAATGTTTGAAAAATTTGTTCAAGTTAATAAAATTTAATATGTACTAAATCAATGAAGTGTCATTATTGGGTGAAAGGCCCAATCAGGAGGAGCTAGCTTAAATGCCGCCCAATACACCAGCTTTTAAACTACTATATATATATATATATATATATATATATATATATATATATATATCCCTTTGAAACCTGACTGGAGTAAGAGTTAACATTTTATATATCCATTTGTTTATCTTTTTGCCTCTATATTTAGATTTTTAGTAAATGAATAAATAAAAAGTTCAAAGATTTATTTCCTGACTTAGTTTCACAGAAGTGAATCTGAAGAGCCAAGGTAAATCCATTGAATTTATTAACAGATATCTAGTTTAAAATGCATTACATAAAAACAGTTAATTGTTTTATGTAAACTAAATTTGAAATTTGTTTTCTCTGAAAAATGTCATTATGTGACATCTTCTAATTTGAAATTGTTTGATATCAAATAATTTTACTGTTATAGAAAAGAATTTGTATAAAAATAATCTTGATTAAATACATATTATAAATGTTTGTAAGTCTTCATAGTTTATTAAATTTTCTATGATCAATAGGCCTGTAACCCATTAGGGTCGTAAGGGCACAACTTATACAGCAGCTGTAGTGGCAGTAATGTGTCTTGCGCAAAGTAGCATAGCAGAGCTCACCTCTCTCTACACTGGTTCAAATTCATTTTTCCTTCTGCTAGACTGGTTACCAACTAAGGCTTTAGAGTTGGGTCTGTCCTGCTATTTAACCATATCAGGGGGGAGAAGAAATGGTTTCATACTTTTTCCAATACACGTAAGTGAATGTAACAAACTTGACTTGAATATGAACTTGGCTCTCCAATTTTCTTATTCTAAGCTGTTATCCATTTCACCACTGTGCATCTATATTAAACTTTAGATACATTTAAATTATAATTACTGATTATACTCTTTGGCAAACATTGTTTTTATATTTATTTTCATATTTAAAAAAGAAACATTTTAAAAAGGATTGTTTCTGAAGAAACAATCCTTTTTAAAATGCTTACCACCACAGCCATGGCAAAGATTAGGTATTGAGCAGGTTTTATAGTCTTCCTTTATAGTTTTATCAGGAATTGGAAAACATTTGTAATTTTTTCCTCTTAGTTGGTCGGATACTGTGAACCTGTGAATTTTCTTTTTCTTCAATCCTCACAGAATCAAGCTTTAAATTTACAATGCACTGACACTCTTCAGCTATTCTCTGGAGAATTCATTTTGGATCCATTTCCAGTTTAGAAAGTATCCTAGATCTAATCTCTGTGTCTTTGTTAGATGTTAAACCCTGAACAAATATCAAGCATTTAAACGGATCAGGAGTTAGTTCATTCAACTTAAACTTTTTGCAGTCCTGCATATGTGACAAAATCTTCTTAAAATTTCACTAAATTGAGACATTGCCAATATATATTAAACAGCAAACTTCTGCCTCCAAATATTTTTGATAGTGTTAGGACAGTCTTATCAAAAGTTATTTCTCCTGGCTTCTTTGGCAAAATATAGTTTACATTATTTTTTGTGTTGCAGGGGATAATTTCCTCAACAATAATCAAACTTTTTTTTCATCACTCCAATGTGCACAATCCCTTTTAAAGATTCCTTCATATCTTCTATAGTATGATGGGAAAGTTATTCCTTCATCTGGATTGTATAGAAACTCAGTGATTGAATTAGCGACAACATCAGGAGTAAACGAATCTGAAGTTTTTGTTTCCATTGTTTTAGTGAAGAACTCAAAAACCTTTTGTTGCCGTAATTGCTGTTCATGGTGCTGTTTCTGTTGCTGTAATTGTAGTTCCTGCTATAGTTTCTGATGTTGCAGTATTTGAAACCTAAGGGCCTTTAATTATTCCATTTTCTGCTGAACTTTTTGCAGATTAATTCTGTGTAAGTTCAAGGAATCCTCACAAATTCTTGAGAATCTTTGTCGCCACTTTTGTGTTGTTGGACAGCTTCACTTGTCTCTTTTGCTTTGTCAAGCAAAAGCTCATTATCACTTCCTAAAATGCTCATTATATTTGAGACATTGTAGACATCGGTATTAGTAGTAATGCCTTTCAATAATATCTGCACTAGTAATACTTGTTAAAGTAGTAATCGCCAAATAGCATAATGATCAGAAGAGAATCATAATCCATATAGTAGTCGAGAGAATGAACGTATAGCAGTAGTAGATAGACAAGAATGAACAGTGTTTTTATAATCATGCTACTTCCTATTTATTCACTTCCTTTATGATCACATGATCTACTTGATAATTGAATTGTCTGCGTTACTCACTGATGATTTAGTTTCAAACCACAGTGTTGGCAACTCTTATACAACACAAACATATGACATTAACTGTGTTACATTAACTCTGCTCCCTTTTTTAACATAGAGGGTACCAGCTGACACAAATATCTGAAAAGGGGCACTGGAGAAGAAAAAGTTTAGAATCACTGTACTAAACAGTGGTGTTTAATAAATTTTTAACCACATAGTACTGGGTTTTTTTTTCCTAAAAGGAGACACAAGTGGGAAACATTATCTGTAAAACAAAATAGTCATAAAGAAACAACAATGTATACCAGGAACTGTTTTACAGCATTGCAAGGTGAAAAACAGTGATCAACAATAAGAACATGAAAGTGTGGGATTACACAAGTCAGTAATCAACCCCATCTGCCATTTTAATAATGTGCTGTTGCATTTGTACAAGAGAAGATATTGTTTGCTTCAGTGTGAGATTGCTTAAATGTCAGTAAAAATGCAAAAACTGCTAAACCTCTTTCTTCATTTAGAATACTAAATCAATGTGGCCAATTAGAAATTAGGATGTGTCTTCTCACCAGATTTATCCAACCTTTACAATGAAGCAATCCTGAGAATTAGAAGTCCTAACAGGATTCATTATTGGCAACCACAATCTTAACATAAGATATGCAAATGACACAGTGTTGATAGCAGACAGAGAAAGGAACTACAAGAAGGACTAAACATCAATTGAAAGAAGACAGAATGCACGGTTGTTAATAAAAGGAACAGCCCAAAATGTAAATTACAAATTGAAAATAACCAAAATCAAGCAAGTAGAAAAAATTAAATTTCAAGGAAGTTTTTTAACAGAGGACAGAATATGGACACTGAAATCCAAAGGTGCATTGGGATAGTGAAAGATGTCTTCCAAAAGCTAAAGAAAGTATTAAAAAACTGGAAAATTTCATTAGAAATGAAGAAAAGGGTACTGAACTGTTATGTAATATCAGTCTTCCAATATGGCGGAGACTTGAGGCAACAGAAATGTGGGTCTACAGAAGTATGCTGAGAATACCAAGGACTGAATATGTGAGCAATAACAAAGTTTTAGAGAAAATTGAATAAAAAAGGACACTTATAGTTAGCATCAGAAAGAGACAGTTGAAATTTCTAGGACATATAATGTGAGGAGAAAGTGCTTAGAACATATAATGCTCACAGGAGATATTGAATGTAAGTGGGACAGAGGAACACTGCACATAACCTACCTAACAAACTTATGTAAATGCTTCACAGAACAGGGATTAAGAGAGCAAAAAAAAAAACTTTACTAATTGTTACAAAAGCTAGGAAATTGTGGAGTGCCATGATCGTCCACATAGAAGGAGGAGGAGGAGGAATATTCTTCTGATTTAGGATAAATTATATCAAATTTAAAACTTGTTGAAACTTCTCAAAAATCTCACAACTTGTATGTTCAAAAATTTACATTTTGGTATATTTTTGGTAAATAATCATTTTTGTTTTTCCTAAACTTAGTGATTTCATGAAACAGTTCCTGACACACAGTTATTTTGTTTCCTGGCTGCATTTGTGTTTTTTTTTTGGGGGGGGTCATGTTCCTTCAGAGTATAGGTGAGCATGGCTCTCCCCATATTCCTTTTCTTATCTGTCAATTAACATGCATTCTTGGGGAAAATAGTGGAATGGTTTTTCATTGTCTTCTGCATGGTTTTGAATTCAGAATTTTCCTACTCTTAGATTGGTCACTATCCAAGGCTAGAGAGTCCAGTCTTCCCTACTATTTAACCACATAGCTGGAGAAGAAGAGATAGATTCATACTTTTCCCAAGAGTATTTATGCAAAATTGCACTGAACAGCAGTGACTAGATTTTTGAACTCGGCTCACTGATCCCACTTTATGCTATGCATTTAGTTATTTTTAAATGGGATTTATTTTTTAAAACTTCAGTGAAAAATGTCACTATTTAACCCCTGAGGTTTCTATAACTTCTCACGGTCAGTGTGTGATACCCTATCAGTGAAATATTTCTAAATTATCCCAGGACAATCATTGTTCACTTTCCAATTTATATGCTGACTACTTAGTGGTTCATGAAACATAAGGCCTTAGGTGAGATTTCTGCAGTTGTTCCATGAGATTGGGTGATTGGATCCCATGCCCAACCTTTGTACTCTGAGGAAAGGTTGCTTTTCTGTTTTTATTTTTCATTCTCTTAGATAACCACGTATTCCTACAATAACAAGTTTCATTTTCTTGGGTTTGGGAATACAGTTTTTTTCTTCTCCTAGACTGGTTGCCTATCAACTGCCCTACTTACTGCCTTCATTATTAGGGATGAATTGTTTTTAATCCTAATTTGATTCACTACCGAAGTAAGAAGACCCAGAAAAAAGAAAGTTCTTGCAATGTATTCCATTAATCATTCTCAAGGTGTTAAGAATGTTTGCTTCCAATATTGAGCCATTATTGAATGGGAAAATTTTGTTTTTAAATAACTCATGATTCAGTTTTTATTTTAAATTAAAAGATTTTTTAGTTGTAGTGATAATTTTAATTTAAAAAAAAAACAGTTTTGACTTTTAAGCTAATCAAGATTTATATTCTGTATTATTTTCATGTTTTTCTTTTGAGTAATCTTTCAAAATTAAAATGTCACTGGTCTACAAATAGGACACTTCATACTGAATGTTTTCAATTTTCCCTACAAAACTGAAAATCTAAGTTTCAACCTGAAAACAAATTTATTAACTTTCTATTTTAATATTCATAAGAAACTATCAGTTTGTGGGATCATATTAGCTTTTCCAAGACACATAAATTTCTTTCAAAATATGTTGCCATCCACTTCCAATTGGTTAAATAAAATTAAATATCGCTAATGATTAAAAACTACACTGAACTTAGAAGGATAAAATAACTACACAAAGATGAAGAAATGTAATAATGTAATTGCTAGCTATCTGTTTCCTTTTTTGCTCATCTGCTAGGTTGTCTAGCTAATCCTTGTTGCAGGTGCCTGCTCAGGAACATTTCTAATTCTTCAGCACTCAGAGCCAACCTGTGGTTTATACTACAACTAGGTTGAAAGGAACTTAATTACTGTCTCTGGGTGAGAGTGCCTAATCTGACATGATCAGTAATTGAACAAAACCATTACACATGAATCTTCGATCATGATGATGTGATTTTGTGCTAGCACAAACATTGATGACTTTTGAACATTTTTGTCTACCCGGTTTCACTCACGCTACTTGGGTCAATGGTATCGTTTTCAAAAACTCTCCAATGGCACCAAATGCTAGGATCATTTGCCCAGTTCAATATTATCAAGAAGTCACCTCCTTGATAAGTCAACCGTGGGGAGATTTGAACCCAGGTCTCATGGTCAGAATGCTAACATTATAACAATATGGAAATATTATTTACATGAAATTCACCAATGGTTTGAAATTGATCCATATTATTGATAAAAATTTTGCTTAGCATGGGGCACTCAGTGGGGACTGAACTCACTACAATTAGGGTTTACTAAACTAGCTTGGTAAACACTACTACATGGTGAAAATTTTTCAAATAGGTGTTAACTAAGCCTGAATTAGTTGAGCAATGCTACTAATGTGAGGCACCCAGTGTGCACCACACTCACAACATAAATAAGGGACTGTGAAACAAGCTTGCTAACCACTATTCTGTGAGGCTTTAGTCCCAAAATAGATATTTACTAAGCTTGATTTAGTCTGGCACAAGCTGAGTTCAAATTCTGGTCTCAACTGTTATGTTCACTTTTTCACTCATGCCTTTACATATGGTACAAAATTTCTGTTAACCAAAGTTCAGTATCTTTAATAACCTTACTAGCTTAGCTGTTTATATTGCAGTTTTCTTCCCCCATGTTGGACTTGTGATATTAATTTTGTTGTTTTAACTCTGCTCCAGTTTTAAGATGGGTTTAGGTGAAGGGGTGGGGTGTCACAATATTTGAAAAGGAAGCACAAGGGAAATTCACCAAGATAAAGTTTGAATGCAAAATGATTAAGAACGGCTGCATTCAGATTACAACTAAGAAATCACTGATGACATATTGAAAAAGATGGAGAACCAAATTCTGAAAGTAAATGCACAGAACCACTGGTTAGCATCTGATAAGTTTAACATTATCTGATAATTATAGATGAGAGTTCAAAATATATTTATTATTATAGGTTAGAGTATCCTTTATCCAAAATTCCAAAATCTGAAAGTTTCTTAGGTGCTGACATGACTTGCCATAAATGGATAATTTCAGAAAGCACTGAAAAAGTTCCTAAATAATGTGCAGCTCTTGTAAATCACCTCATCTGTCCTGAATGGGGGTTCGCCAGCCCAGCTATGTAGTCTACATTGGCACTGGTTTTTTGTTAGCGATCGTCACAGTAACACCGTAGTTCATAGATTACTTACCAGGTGTTTCATGCTCTGTAAAGATATTCAAAATGTCAAAAAGTCCTGCATTATTTTTGTAAGTAGTGATCATGTTTTTTTGTATACATATGGAAAGTGCAAAACATTTTTACATGAAATCTTAATTTCACCACTTGAAAATCTGTGTGACTATTACATGACTAGTGCCATTACCTGTATCTGTATGTACACAAAATTTATTAAATTTTATATAAAACTTTTTATAGAATATATGTTATTTATATAAAACTACTTTCAGGGCATATGTATAAACTGTGTTATGAAATGTAAAGAGATATCGTGTTTATGCTTTGGTTCCATTCTTAAGCTGACCCATTTTATAGATGCTACATACAAATTAAATAGCCTGCTTTCCAAAATCCAAAAGAAATTTGAAATCTGAAACACTTCTGATTCCAAGAATTTTGGTTAAAGGATTCTCAATCTGTATTTACATTATTTCCTATTGTCCTCAAATTTGCTGTTTTTACCACACTATTTCAACAGTTGCACCCTTTGACTATCATCAGGTCTTTTTTGATTCAGGGAATACTGAACTGGACCATTTATTTAATCTATGGAGGTAGATTATTCTAGTTATGCTGACTTTATCTAGATATATCTTGTTCAGTTTGTATTTAGTACTGTTCAGTTATTGCTTGCCCTTTTTTAAAGAATTTGTGAAGCAACAGTCAAAATAGTTTTTCCATACAGATCGGAGGTTTCTGTTATTGGAAACCTTGTTTGTTTTAACTTCTTTTTTAAATGCTATGTTCCTTCAGGATATAGGTAATCATGGCTCTCCACAGATTCCTTTTTCTTGAATGTTTCCTTATAAAGAAACAGTTAATATTACTATTATTATCTATGAATTGCTATAACTACTTTGGAAAAACATGTTTCCTATTGCCTTCTCTATTGTTTTGAATTCAGAGTTGTCCTTCTCTTAGACTAGTTGCTATCCAGGACTAGACAACTCAGTCTACCTTGCTATTTAAACTATAGTTGGGAGGAGAAGTGATAGAGGTATGCCTTTCTCAAGGTTATTTGTGAAAGTGAACACAACAGCATTGGCCAGAATTTGAACTCAGCTTGCTGATTCCATTTTCTGTGCCAATAATTGCTATTCTACCCACATATCAGAAACCATTAGAGAAAAAAAGAAATAGGTAGTCATTTGAAATATACCCAGGTTGATAAGCTATGCAATATTAAAATACTAGCTGGGTCCATGGAAATTCATCAGGCATGAAAAACTGAGCTACTCTCACCTTGTGCTTGTATCTTCTCATTTTCTCCCTTATCCCTTTCAATGTTTGTTATCCATCTGTGTTTTTAATTAAATGTTATACAGACATTGATTATTTTCGCATAAAAAAAAAAGAAGAATAAGGTATGCACAAACATTTTCTGATTTCTCCTCTTTTTTGTTATCATTTTTTAGCTTTGTCGCTCCATAAAGAATTTTAATGTGTTCATGCTGCTCCATTTCTGTCTGCTCCATAAACCATTCCAGAGAATGTGAGAGTAACATAATGGTTATTGGAGTGAACAATGGTTAAGATAAATATTGGTAATTTATATTTGAGTTTATAAGCATCTACTTGGCTCATTAATAAAAAAAAATATTACTCATTTATTCGAGTCTGTAAGTATTTACTTCATTAGAAGTAGGTAAATATTGATTATTTATATTTGAATCTGTAAGCAGTTACTTGATTCAAGAATAGTTAAATATTGGTTGTTTATATTTGACTCTGTGAGCATTTACTTGGTTCAGGAATAAGTAAATATTGATTATTTATATTTGAGCCTGTAAGCATTTACTTAGTTTGAGAATAGGAAAATATTGATTATTCATATTTGATTCTGTAAGCAGTTACTTGGTTCAAAAATAGGTAAATATTGGTTGTTTAAATTTAAGTTTGTAAGAAATGACTTGGTGGATGAACCATTTGGTAGGGTGTCTTATTCATTTGCAGGGGTTGCAGTCAATATATTCTAAACTTCACCACATTTCTGGTCTTTAGTGACTAGGGATGTTACAAAATGCCAACTGACATATTTGATGACATTTAAAAGCACTTTTTTACCCCAAAATTGGCTCAGAAAATGTCTCCATGTCTTATAGGCAAAGCTGAGATATTTGGTTTGAATTAATCCACTTCTACAGCATTATAGATATTGCCAAATATCTAAATAAAAGGTTCCTTTACTACCATAGTATATTGGTTGATAAAGAAAAAGCACATAGGTAAGTGACTTACCAATAACTTAGACTGCTCAGGAAGTAGTAACAAAACAAGCTGTGATGCCCATTGCCACCCTTGAAAGAAGCCAGTCAATACATGGAGCACTTTATCATTCCATAATCAAATATTGATTGAATAAAAGAGAGAGAGAGAGATCAAGCTTGAGTATTTCATATCACTTCTTTTTTTTTGTCTTTACCACCAATATACACCACTCTTTCTTTACTGGTTGTATGCCTAAAAAAAGGCTATGGAATAAGTTGGCTGAAACACAGTAAGAAAAAAAGCAGCTTAAAGAAAGAATGCACTGGATAAATAGATATGAAGTGTCTTAGATATGAACAGACTAACCACCAGGAGAGTGATTCATTGCACTTTCTTGGGCTAACATTTTCTGTTAACATGAAGTGGAAAGATTATATTGAATCAATTGCTAGGTCTGCTGCTGGGAAAGTTGGTTCACTGTGTCATGCTAGAAAATTTTTCTTGACAGAATCTTTCTTTTACACATTTATAAATCTACCATTTGTCCATGCATTAAATATTACTGTTACATCTGGTCTGGTGCTTCTGCTATGTATTTCAAAATTCTTGATAAAATACAAAAAAATTTGCAATGTTATTGGTCCTGACCTGGCATCTCAGCTTCAGTCACTTTCCAATTGCTGTGATGTAGTTTCCCTGTGCCTTTTCTATAAATACTTTCATGGTAATTGTTCTGATGAACTTTCCTCTATGGTACATAGACTTTATGAATTTAAGCACAGTACTAGGTCACATGCTAACTGTTTCTTCTATCTCACTTTTTGCTTGTGGAACTTTCTTCTGGCTTTTCCAGGCAAGTTTAATCTTCAAAAATTTAAATGCAATGTCAATTATTATCTTCTCTCTTTTTAATTCTTGTTCTTTTACTGTTCTCACTTTTTAATGTTTTTCTTTTTCTAATATTCTTTCATGCTCAGTAACACTCTGCGTCTTAGTGGCTTTATTGCCTTGCTTGGGGTGAAATGCTTAAAAAAAAAAAATCAAAGGAATTTCCTCAGATTTACTTCTCAATGTGATTCCAGTTACATTGGATACATGACTCAAAAGCTGAAGAGTAGAAGCAAACAGCATATACAATCATGTGTTTGACAACATTTCATTATTTTCTTGTCATTGACATACAAATAGTGGACTCTGCTTGAGAGTCTTGGAATTGATCATATTATAATTTTGCTTGTTCCTTCATTAGTGAGTTAGTACGTCCATTACATCCTGCCATTATCTCGGATAAATAATGGACTATTCCGTTTTGATTGTGAAGAAAAATATATCAGAGACAGTGTTTGGTTTTAGTGAGAAAGAAAGAATGAAAGGGAATATATCTCCTGCATTTAACTTCTGCTTCACTGAAATAGAAAACCTTGTCAGTTTTTAATCTTTTCATTTGTATCCTCTTCTTTAAATAATGATTCATATATGTACTTAGGATTGTTATTGCAATACTTTGTTAAAATTGTTAAGCTAAAATATTTAATTGAAGCATTAGTGGAATTTCCAAGAGTATTTTATAGGCATGGATCTCACAAGATTCTTACTCAGTCATTGAATCCAGAATTATGATTCATCAGAAAATTCAAATAGGAAAAGGTAAAGTTTTCCCAAGTAGTGCTAGTATATATATATATATATATATATATATATATATATATATATATATATATATATATATACATATACATACATATATATATATCACAGTGGAAGATAATATATCAGAGTTAAGAATTAACATCATTCAGTCATTCCAGGAATAACAGTACATTTATAACCCCTCTTCACGCTGTCTACACCCAATGGTGTAACCACATTTAGTGATCCGGTCCTCACGGTCTTAGGATGACATTTTAACCACAGGGTTAACCCTGCACTGGTCAATACTGACTCTGGTCCAAGCTGGCACACCAACATTGAGTTCTCAATCTCAGAGCAGTGAAAGATCAAATGTTGTACTAATTGAAGTGCTTGGCTGAGCCATGGCAGAAGTTATATTAAGGGAGGAAATATCTTCACAACAAAAAATGAAAGATTCGTTGGGTTAATCTTCAATTGGTTTATGTAGTTCTTAAAAATTAACCCTTCTCTCATTAATCTCTGTAGTGACACTGGGCCTTGTCTAAAATACTGGAGGAGCTAGGTACAAAGTTCTTCAGAGTCAGGAGATCTGATGGCAGCTGGTGTGGATTCCAGAGTTCACTTGATGCAGGAATTCACCACGTAAGTCCTTGAGCTCTCAAAGCTATCTGCTTATAGGCATGTAGCCAATGGTTTTGGTGATTTAGTGAGTCCCCAATTTTCGCATTAATCCCAACAAGGGTACTTTGTCTCCTATTCCTGGTTCCTTAATCAACTTTCCAAATTTGGAGAATTATCCACCTTCCTTAGGAGTAGTCACAGGGATCGATCCTCCCATTAACTCCAACTTGCTTCACTTTACATCTCATGCCATCACTTTATACAGGTGGTGCTAAATTCTCCTTCCTCATCCTACCCTCTTAACATTCAACCTCAGCATACTTACCAGGGCAGGCAAAACTGTCTTTCTGACAAATCTAATTTTTAAAGTGCATAGGCAAAAGGCAGGGTTTTATTCTGGTCATTAATTTTAATTCTCTTATTCCTTTTTATTTTCCTGGACTTATCTCTGTCTAGTGAAAATATAAACCAGACCACTCTCTTGCTTGCAGATGATAGGTCTTGTTTTCATAACTTCTGTCTTAATTGTACATTTGACCTGTAAGAAAAGTTCATTCTCATTTAACCTTATTCTCAAGGAAGAGATAAAATTATTACTCAATTCGTTTCACTGCATGCCAGATTCTTGATAGATAAAAAAATAAACTCTTGGTGCATCATTCAAATTCATCATCCAGTGAGACAATCCAGTGGCCCCTTTTCGTTTCCCATCACCAGGGAAAGTGTCCTCCACTCTATCTCTATCTTCCAGCTTATACTCCATATTAACCACTTCATAGCCTTCCAGCTTATACTTAACATTAACCACTTCATGGCCTCAGTGTCACACATTAGTTTGAGATTTTGAGAATGATGCTAGGACAAAACACTATTTTTATTTGAAATTTTATTATATTCATTCTAAAAGCAAATAATGTTTTAAAATAATAAAAAAATTTCTTCTCATCAACAATGGAGAACTTTTGATAATTGGAACTGCCCACATACACAAAAAAAAACAAACCTTGAAGTTTTCTTTTTAAATTGGTGAATGAAACCCAAATGAAAGATGAATATTTGTATTATTTCTCTCTAAATAAGCAAACATAAACTTATTGTAAGAACTAATTTTGCTTTAAGCCAGAAATATTTTTTCTTGTAATTTTTGTTTAAAAAATTGAAATAACCATTAATAAGCAACATTTATATATTACATTTTTTGCTCATTGTAAACTAAACAATAGAGAATTTAAAAAATGATAAGTAGATATGTAAAATTTAGTCGTGTTGCAAAATAAGTAATGTAAATTAAAATATTTTGATAAAGCCTTTAAAAACATTTTGATTGTGAATAGATAGAATGCACTAATATACATTATATTAAAACATGAATGCATAGAGTACATTTCTTAAAGTATGATATAAGTTACTCTAGGCATGAAAATTAATTAATAAGAACATTTCTACGTAAAATTATTCAAGGGGATTTAACCAAAATGCTTCAATAAAAGTTGATTTTTACAAAAATTACAGTAAATTTTAATTGATTTGTTTTTGCATTTTCATTTTTAAAACCTTAATCTTTTTTTAAAATTTATTTCCTAATCATTTTAATGTTGTCTTTATTAAATTACTAACAACCATAAATGATAACAAAGTTTTTAAAATCAATTTTGATTTTGTGCTAGTTTAAAATTTTTTGGGTTAGTTCCACGATGATGATGAAAAAAGTTACTGGAGGCCTTGTTGATATCCAAATCTGTGTTCCAATCTAACAGTGGGTAACTGAATGATAAAAAAAAAAAAACTACATTATGCATTTTGTTCTTTGATGCATCTAAATACATCAGACACCAGAAATAAAAAAAAATCTAAGCAGCCATGTATCTTCAGTGTTTCTTGATGTAACCTACATTTGTTGTATTCCTTCCCCTTTCACACATATATAAGACTCTATCACTAAATCTAAAGAAAGCTTTTCAACGGACAAAATACGTAAAATACCTTTTTTTCCATTTTGTCATTCAGTTACTGACATATATTATTATATAATGTATACATATTATTTAACAATTAGTGTTGGCAAATGAAAAATATATGAAATAAAATTTGGGTGTCAAAAACAACAGATGTTGACATAGTTGTTTAATTCTGTTGTCTGATATATAGCATTCATTACGACTTATGCTCCTTTGCGGTTTTAATGCTTTGATCTGAAGAAATTCTGACGATGAGTGTCAGAGGAAAAAAGCTTCTCAGGAATAAATAAACATGATTCTGTTTTCCGTAGAAAGTAAATAAATATTTAAAACAATTCCAGTCAAAATGTTTTGCTGTGCAAGGAGTGCTCTGAAAATAATGCCTCCTGTTTAATTCCCTCCACCAAAACTACAACAGATATATTTTTGCACATAGATTTTTTAACATCAGTAATTTTAAATGAACCTGGTAATGCTAAGCAAATTCACAAGTTTGAACCTTATTTCATGTTAACTTGTTTAAAATATGACCTTAATGAAAGTTAGATTTATTTTTCATAAGTTGAGGAGGTTAGTTTTAAGTTTAGTAGGTGGAATTCTATGTTTTATTTACAGTTTGCTAGTTATTCCTATGTAAAAAAACATCTATATTTTTTTTTTATTTTGGTGAGAATAAATTCAAATTTAAAAGCACAAAGAGCAGAGATTTACTGAGAAACACCATTTCAAAATTTAAGAAAGTTGACGTTTTACTATAAAATAAAGTTGCATTAAAAAACTCTGAGGCTCATTTTATGCTTAATTTTTGGACTAAACTGAGGCTTGTCATGCTTATAGGCTTCATGCTAATAAAACAGAAAAAACAGTCTAGTTATTACAATTGTCTCTACTGATTCTCTCTGTAATAATCAAGAGCCTCTCTATAATGCCCATAAAAATTTGCATTCCTCTTTTTCACTGCGGTAATCACAGCATATATCAAAAATGTTGAAACTCATTGTTGACCATCTAGCTGTGCTCACATCCACTATTTGCTCTCTGTAATTATTCAGCAAGTGTGTGTTGGTGAATGTCAATGGATGCAATGTTTTCTGTATAGACATATTTGCTTTGTTTGTATTTTCATGTCAGATGTCATTTTACTAGACTGCAGCTCAGCTGCTCTCTAACAGTGAAAAGAGAAAAATATATGGATTATTGGTAAGAAGGTTCAACTATTGCTTTGCTGCCAACATAAAATAGAAAGTGTTACTTATTTAGCATGGGAAAGTAATTCAAAGAAAATTGATTACTATTATTATTATTACTTTTTTTCAGGTTATGACATGTTTTCCCCAACAATTGGAGAACATCCATCATCTTTTCCATTGTCCAATGCCTCAAGTGATTCCAGTCTTCGCTTGGCCTGCTTCAATATCTTGATTTATGTCCCTTTAGCATGTGCCATTATTCAAATGTCAATCTGGTTACTTAAATTTCGCCTTCATGGTCACAGATTACAGTGGGTGAAAGCTGTAAGGTCAGGGGCTACATTGTCTGGCACCATCTAGGACTGCCAAGATCCCAAATACCTTGCTTTTTTTTTTCTATTTTCTTTGTTTCTTTTTTTTTTTTTTTTTTTTTTGCCTGGCCTCATATTTTTTATAGAGAAGATGTGTGCAAAAAATATCCGTTTTTTTTTTTTTTTTTTTTTTTTTTTTGTATAACAGTTTTCTACTAAGTACTGAAATTTTTTTAATGGAGTGTTGGAAACTTTTGCACATATCTAATATTTATTTTTGTAAAACTTCTTTATGCATTTTTAAACTGGTATGTTATTTTTTATGATTTTTTTTTTTTGTTATTTCTCACTCATGTTTGTACAGTTTAACTGCATTCATTTGAGGTTGGTGTGTATGTGTGTTTATGGGCTAATGTGTACAGAGCAGCAATTATAAATGCATTAATTTTACTATTGTTTCCTCTTTATATTTTTTCTTTTTTACTTTTTTTTTTTTGCTATGAAGATTAATTAAATCTAAGAAAAAGGAAATGAACTGGTCAAACAAAAACAAAAATCCTAGAAGAAAAAAAAAAGAAGACATTCCTCTTTCTGGATTCCCAATACAATGCAAAATAATTTGTCTCTTTGGAATTGCAGGAAACAAGTATAGAATACACAAAACAAAACCAAATATAGTTTAACTGCATTCATTTGAGGTGGGTGTGTGTGTTTATGTGTAGATGAGTAAAGATGCATAAATGTTAGTATTGTTTTCTCTTTTATATTTTTTTTTTTTGTGATGAACTTGAATCTGAAGACATATGAAACCAAAGATAAATGAACTGGTCAAGCAAAAACAAAAATCCAGAAGAAAAAATGACATTTTTATCTCCAGATTTTAAATACAATGCAGAATATTTGTCTTTTTGGAATTGTGGGAAACAAATATTAAAAAAAAACCAGAAAAACAAAACAAATGTTGATAATATTTATAATTTTGAGAAGAGTCATTATCATTGTAACAGTTATTTATACGGTAAGTATAGGTCGAACTCAGAATTTTGAGCCAAAATTCTTGGGGTTGACTTGTACGTTGCAATTGACGGTATATTTACCAGTATGTGTCTTATATCTTACCAAACTTAGTGGTTCCTGTTTAATGGAGATGTCTTATTCGAGTATCCAGTTTTAAAAATTCATTTTTTAAAAAAAAGCTATTTTGTTATCCATTTCTAATCTACTATTTTGCAATCTTATAAGTTATTTTTTGTTATGGCTTTTGTAATTGCCTAGTTATTAAAATAAAACCATTTGCGGTTTTGAAAGTGGTAACCACCTAAGCATTAAGGTCCCAGCATGAAAGTAAATCAAAGTAAAGAATATATAAAAAGAAGTAACATTGATATTTTTTTAATAGTATATTTTGGAGACCAAATTGACATCGTTTATCTCATGGGATAAAGATAGTGCCCTGTTTGGTCAAAATTCAATGCGTTGGTGGTAAAACTAGAGTGACCTCTTCAAGGCATGGTCCTGGGTGATGGTATATGGAGGCTATGCACTACCCAGACTACACACCCTCATCTCTGCTGTATCAACAAAGATCCAACAGAAAACGGGGCATTACATTTAAGGATGGTTTGGCTGCAGGATTTGCCGGAAAGATGTCACTGCTGGTAGCCAACTTCCCTCAAGGCTCCACTCCAGGTTTTCTGTCTGGATTTACTTCTATAGCTTTTTCTGTTTTGGATATGACTGCAAGGCAGCAGAGATTTAAAATCAGGGTTTTCCTTCTGCTAAATGGATTGTCTTCTTGGTTTGTCAAGCTCCATCAACCCAAAACAGCTGGTTATGAGTTGCCAGTTTTCCACTTTCACCCATCTTCTGGCTTGAAGCTGGACTTAGTTGTCAGACTGTTTGAGATGCATGCCACGGAAGTATTTTATAGACAGTGAGCTTGTCCTCACTATCACTTCCAGCTATGACAACCTTTGGAACTTATACATTGTATGTATATAAATATTATATATATTATGTGAATACCTAACAAATATTATAACAGGCAATATATGGAATATACAAGTACCAAGATGTTTAAACGAATCAAAGTGGTTGAATTGTGATGATTCTACTAATACATGAGAAGGTAAATGAAGCAAAACAAGTGAAGTTAATTGGTTTTCCTTCCTTTTTCAACATAGCACTAATGAGAATAGAATAATGTACATAGTGAATAAAATGGAAACACTGGATGTTATATATATTAAATATATGATCATCAAAGGCTGACAATGTTTAGGTTTAAAATCCACTCCTGCTTATGGAATTATATGTGTGTGTGTCTCTGACCTTAAGATGGAAATCTGAATGACCCTTCCTCATTACCCTGTGACTGTCTTGGTTAGAGGACCAGGTACACATTTAACAAATATTCAGCTATCACTAACCCAGATGTACTTGATACACTTAATTAAATTATCTAAATTTCCTTTCTTAATATTGCCTGGTATAAATTCTTAATCCTGACCTCTAGTCTGTTTTTATTGCAAATATACATATATGGATATGCATGTATTAGGTTGGTGCAAAAATAATGTCGTTTTCTCACATAGTAACATATGTGAGAAAACGACATTATTTTTGCACCAACCTAATAGTTTAGCAGTTGTCACTGTGGAAAGTATAATTTGTAAGCCAAGTTCAAATTCTGTTTTGTTCTCCTCATGGATTCATGCCCTTGCAAAAGGCATAAATCCATCTTTCGGGAGAATAACAGGGAAGACTGAAGAGTGTTCATTGCAGGGCATGGGGAATTGACCACTTTAAACAAGTCACTCGTGTAGGTTCTTTAGTAAAAACTTTTAAAAATTTACTGAGAATCCATCCATAATAAAGTTGGATAAGAATTCTTGGTATAAGACAACTATAAAAATTTACACTTTGACATTTTTTGCTGATGAAGTAGCATCATCAGAAAGAGGATTTTATTTCACAAGAACAAAATCTACATTAACAAGAAAATGTAATTAATGTTAAAAGGTTGAACATTTGATTCATGTTCACATTTTTGCCATTGTAACCTCCATTTGAAGAAAATCACATTTTTTTTTTTTTTTACACAAATGTCATTGAACCAATCTTCAGAATCACCAACATACAGATTGACTATTCTGGGTTAGATTTGAAATTCAAACAAATATCACCTGCAGAAGGCTAGATGGTAGAATGGCAAAATGATGTGAATGTGACAATAAAGATGAGGAGAACAGTTTGAATAATGTAAATAGTATAAATAATTTCAATTTGTTCTTTTAATTTTATTTCTTTACATAATTTTGTGTTTTTTTTTTTTTCAAAGTTTATGTATCTCATATTATTTCAGAACTGATTTAGTAAGAACAGAGAATAAACTGAAATAGTCCAGTTATATGTCAATAGTGGGGGACATAGTATACTTTGAATGCATTTTCTTCTGAGTAAATTATACTCACCTTTTATTAAAATACCATTTTCCAGGTGAAAATTGTGATCACAAAGGTTTCTGTTGTCCTTGAGTGTGTTGCTTAACTTTCACTCCTTTTTATGTTCCTATATACTTTTTATTAAATTTTGTGATGTTTTACAGAAATATTTTGGGGGACATTGTTTACATTCTATTTCTTAGACTCTTAGTTTTGATGAAAAATTAACTGCTTTACAATAAAATTTGAAAAATAATGAAATTAGTTAAAATATAAATTCAATAATAATACAGTTAAAGTAAAAATTAAACACTTAGGTGTTTAACATGAATCATGTTTTGTCTTTACAATGTAGATTTTGTTTTTGGGAAAGTTGGGAAAACATGGCAAAGGAGAAAAATTGTCATTTACGTCTGTGTGTGTGTGTTATGTTTTTTTTACACACACACACACAAACATATGATAGACTCTTGTCTTCAACGTAAGAGGGTCCAACAACTGCTAAAACTGAACTGTCAAACTACCTGCCCATATGATTTGATTATAGAGTAAAAAGCACCGTTTTATCCTAAGATTTAACCCATAGCTTCAGGGAGCAGAGATGGAGTCATACCTTTCCCAAGGGTATTTGTACATAAGTGAATATAACAAACTCAACTAAAATTCGAACTTGGCTTTTTAATTTCTCACTCCAAGCTGCTATAGATTGCCCCATGTACGTGCACATGCACACACATGTGTGCGTGTGTGGATTAGTGTTAACAAAGACTGTTGTAGAATATATAAGAAATTTAGAATAACTTCTGCTAAAACTTAGAACTTTGATAGGTTGTAAAGCATTTTGACATGAAATGGGTTGTGAAATTACTTTATTTTGAATTTGTTATTACACACACACACACAAGTTTAACTGAAAGCAAACAATTTTTTTAATTTTTTATAGTTCAGACCATTTTTTATCCAATGTCTTCTGAGAATTTTCTGTTCTGCTTACAGGAGCCATTGGCAAAATGGACATGATAGCAAAGTATACATATTGTTTCATTGGTCTTCAACCAAACTTGCATAAATTAAAAATTGCTCCTCAAATATATATATATATATATATATATATATATATATATATATATATATATGTATGTATATGTGTGTGTGTGTGTGTGTTATTTGTATATTCTTTTTCTTACATCTATAAGAGTGCTCAATTTTAAATATTTTTGAAAGAACTTTTTAATATATATAAAAATGACTTTTTATTTACACCCTGTTTTACACAGCATTTTTTCAAAATCAATCAATCTATCTTTTGTTTCTTTTTTTTTTTTTTTCACATTTTTAAAAGCAATGTGTCTGTGTTAACAGTTTGAAATAATTTCATTCATTTCTTGATGAAACCAGTCATATTTTTTAATATTTTCAGTTTCTTCTCCATATATATAATCAGTGTAGGTAAAGAAACCCGATTCATACCATGCTTACAAATATATCACAACTCAAAAGACGCCATAATAACCTATAACATAGATATCATTAAATTTATTTCAAATAACAAACTTTATGCCCAAAAAAGAATTATATACAAAAAAGTTAAGATCATGATTAATTCAAAACATCCTCTCTTAAACTCCAATGTGGATCAAAAAGCCATGGCCCTATACAAAAAAAATAATCCCCTTCTTCACCCACTTCCTATCAACCCCCAGTGTATTTATAAATATCTATCACTCTCACATATATATATGAGATATCACACACACATATATATATATATATATATATATTTTATTTACATTATTCGGACTATTGTCCTCATCTTTCTCGCCATATTTATTACGACGTTTTGGCCGTTGTATGGTCCAGCCTTCTTCAGGTGGTTGGAATGTCGAACTGAACCCTTTATTTCGCTCACTGGGGTAGACTGTTCTAGTTCAATGTGCCATGTCTAATGGATATCAGTTATCTCCTGTTAATTCTCCTCACCATGTTCTCCACTGCCTTAACCAGGTATTGAACTCACACTTTTTGGGTCTTGTCACTGGATCTAACTAATGCCTTTATCCATTGTGCCATGTGTCCCCAAGGTCACATACCACAGTGGATAAAGGTGTTAGTTAGTGACCGGACCCAAAAAGTGTGAGTTCAATATCTGCTTAAGGCAGTGGAGAACTTGGTAAGGGGGAATTAACAGGAGATAACTGACATCCATTAGACATGGCACGTTGAACTAGAACAGTCTACCCCAGTGAGTGAAATAAAGGGTTCAGTTTGACATTCCAATCACCTGAAGAACGCTAGAGTGTACAACGGCCGAAATGTAATAAATATGGCGACAAAGATGAGGACAATAGTCCGAATAATGTAAATAGTGTACATAATACCTCATCTCAGAAATATAGACAGACATATATATATGAGAACACATCGTCTAATGATCAATTGAGGAAGAAAACTGCCCGTTACCATACTTTAAATTGGCAAACACTGTATTCCTGATATTGAGCACTCTTTTCAGATAAATACAGCAAATTTTAAATATATATAAATGTCATCGCTGCTGTTCACTTTCAAGTTAATGTCATTGCTTGATTTATCTTCAAATATGGGCAGTCCTGATGTGACATTTTTGTCCTGCTAAGAACTTGCATTTCTTTTGTGCAGATGTGCCAACAGGTCGGTGCCTCTTATAATAGGTATTACAATAATATTTTGATGAACTTTCATATGACATGTTACTCTAGCAATTGAGGCACATTCCCTTCCACAATTGCTGCAAATAGAAATACCACATAATGTGTAATGAATGACTTTTCTCTGTGTGTAGTATCGTTAATGATTTTTGATGCCAACCCTATTTAGACAGATGCAACTACATTCATTACACATTTTAAAATTTAAAGGGGAAAGTGCTCAGTAGTGGAGATATCAATCAACGCTCTTTGAACATAGAAATGAATACTACATGGTGACTATAGATTGTTATATATATAGTCTTCTATGTGCTGTATACTTTTGGGACATGGCAATCATGGCTCTCCACAATTTCCTGCCGTTTATAGCTCTTAGTAAGGTTTGTTTGCTATTTCACCTAATCCCTGTTCTACCAATCAAAAAAAGCTTGTTTGGTAGGTTATGCACTGTTTTCTTCTGTCTCTGTTGCCTTCAATGTCCTGTGATTGTTAAATTCTTCAAAACCTCTTTCTTTATTATGTGCCCTAGAAATTTCAAGTGTCCTTTCATTTCCCTACAGTCAACAAAAATATTGCCAACTCACAGTCTTCACAATAAAAGCATGCTCAGTACCAACAAATTGAGAGAGTCATAGGTAAAACCAGTGAACGCACAAATAGCTTTAAACTGCAACTGTCATAGCAATTTCAAAGTGTGTGCTTCATTGTCTTTTCATATATATTTGTATAATCAAGCCTGTGTTGATGTAAATGTCCATATATGCTTTATACCCTTTGCTAGACATTCTTCTATTAATATACCAGATTTTATAAAACACACACACACACATATATATATATATTAGTAGATTTAGACAGCATTCCTTCATTTAAACATGTTCTGTTGAAGAGAAGAAACATGGAAAATCTGTTAAGCCATTTCATGAGTTTCTCCTGATGTTGGATTAGTCATCTGATATCAGGTGGTCACTTAAGGAACTTACCAAAATTGTATGTCAACCATAACTGATCATTTTCAAGGAAAGAAATTATAAGTCCAGAGATAGCCAGTGGGGCATTTATGTTGTTAATAAACAAAATTTTGAAATGAACGTAGGTCACATGCTATGGTGGTTCAATAAATATTAGTGTCACACAACTTATATATATGTATGTGTGTGTGTGTGATAAAAAACACTCTCACATACTAAAGTTTTACATATAATCCAGACAAATAGTATAAAGGTTAAGCTACTTCTTGCTGATCATTACACTAGTGAGTTAAATCCTCACTGTGTGCCCCATATCAAGGCTTATCTGCTTAGGTTATATATGTGCGTTTCAAGTCTGTTGTGTCTGAAAGTTATTTGCTCCATTGTCATCATTGACAGGTTCCAATCAATGCATATATACATTTTTATAAAAATAGCAATATTAAATTTAAGGCCCCAATGAAAGAGCCATGACTTGAAAATACTGTCTGCATTACAGTTTTTACCTTGTGGATCTGAGGGGTTTAAATGGGATTCTAAATTCTATGGGACCAGGAATAGTTCTACTTATTTATATATTGGAACATTTTTTAATTTATGCAATTGGGTCATGTGAGAGAGATTTGAAGGATGTAGTACACAATTTTATCTCTTTTTTTTTTTTTTTATTTTGTCGGGTGGGGAGCACTGTTTCTGTATTTTTTTTCTATTACAATCGCTGTTACTTTTTTGTGATGAGATACATGTGTCCAGGTATTTTTAATTTCTTTACGTTAAATAATTTTTATTTGTGTCTGCTGCTGAACTGAAATCCAGTCACGAATCCTTGAATGAGAATTCGTACTTTTCAAAGTTTTCTCTTTGTCTTTCTTGCAAAACTAAAAGAAAAAAAGAGATTTATTTTTTCAGATACAATATGTAAATCAAAAAAAAACAAAAAGTATATTAAAATCAAGATTGCATTTGTTTAACCTGTCTTTGTTTTAATTTTTTTTATCTTGTTGTTTGCAAATCTTGCCAATTCAGATGAAGTTATAAATGATGCTCCCCAAAGTTATTCATCCCTGGGTAAGGGGGATTAAATTGTTAAATTTTTGGAATAAATTTACTTACATTTTATTTTTGTTACTTTTTATAACACAAAGCAGTTGGACATTTTAAAATGTTGCAACTGCTGAAGATATGGCGAGAGAAATTATTGTTTGCAAATAAAAAGCAATGGAAATAAAATGAAAGAAAAACATTTTTTTTTTTTTGCTAATTTTGTTTGAATTATAAAAATTCTTTTAAAATTGAGATATAAATATATATATATATATACTCTTATATAAGCCAACCTCATGCATAGTGTGACTCCTGAATAGTATTGTATGAATTTTAACTCCTCCAGAAAAAAACTTACCTATTACCAGTCACTGAAAATGCATGATTTTTAACCTCTTCTAAGAAAATTACCTTTGTATAGTGCAACTAATTTTTGTGTGTAAGAAAAAAAAAAAAAACTGATCATAAATACTTACACTAAAGTATGTGTTTGTATATATTAGGTTGGTGCAAAAATAATGTCGTTTTTGACGTTAAAAAATGACATTATTTTTGCACTAACCTAATATATATATATATATATATATATACACACACACACACACACACACACACATACCAAGAGGGGATGAACTGCTTGCTGAAAACCTCTCACCTCTACCAAAATGAAATTCCTCCATACAAATTCTGATGATTAATATGTCTAGGGATATCTCTACTTCTTATGTAGTACTGCTCAGTTATTGCTTATTGTGTTTCCACTAAGTCTAAAGACACACTCTTCATCCCAGAGATTGAAGTCACAATTACTATGGTACCAAATTCACAAATGTACACTTTAATCTACCATACCTATAATCCATATAGCCTAGTGGATTAAAACATTGGATCATAAATTATTAGGTGACATAATTATATACCTTCAGCATACCTTGCATTATAACTTGATAAAGTCCCTTAGAGGACGAAATGCATTGACTAAGATAAGTTTTCCTTTTGTCTTTATTCAATATATATATATATATATATATATGACAGGTGGAAAGTATCCAATATAATCTATGGAGCACTAATAGTTTCTTTGAAATTGCAAGCCCATTGTAGTTCATTGTGATCATGCATCAGACATGTCCAGATTTCTGGAGATTTACTGAATACAGTACATTTTAACATTTTTAAAAAAATCACTGCTTGTAAAGTATAGAGTAGCAATCATCAAGTAGAGTTGCTGTAGTTTCATTTATTTAAATGCCACATCCTTTTAGGATAGAGGCAATCATGGCTTTCTGCAGATACTATTTTCTTCATCTGTGAATTGCCATGAGTTCTTGGAAAAGATAGCGGAGTCTTTTCCCTGTTGCTTTCTCTACAGTTTGGAATTCAGTTTTCCTTCTCTTATACTGTTTACCATCCAAGGTTAGCGTCCACTCTACTTGACTATTTAATTCATAGCTAGGAGGAAGAAAAATATTTCCCAAGGACCTTTGTGCAAAACTAACTGCAACAGGCCTCTAGCAAGTAATTCTTCACAGAACCAGTGCTTGCCTAGCATTTAAGATGGACTGTCTCACAGAATCCAAGTTGATCTTTTTTTTTTTTTTTTAACCCATAAAGGAAAAAGAGCATTAGTAGGAAGTGATATACCCAGCTAGAGTTTGATTATTTCCAGCAATTATAAGATCTAGTGGTGTAATGGTTAAAGGCTCAAAACAAGAGATTGGCAGGCTGGGTTCAAATTCAGGTTGAAATCATTACAATCACTTTCATACAAATACCCTTGAGAAAGGTATGAATCCATCTCTTCTCTCCCCAGCTATGGGCTAAATAGCAGGACAGACTGAACTCTCTGGTCATGTATAGAAGGATTGTGGTCCTGGTGGATTACATCTGTGGGTGTTGCAGAAACACAAATGGGCCTGAGCAGATGGATAATCTTGGAAGCAGAAGATGAGAAATCATACTGATTGGCAGTGTACCTTTTAGTTGAAATAGCTCTGATGATAAAATGCTGTTAAACTAAAAAATAACATCTCGCCATTTGTTAAACTATATTTGAAAAAAGCACTTGTTTCAGATGTACCAAATTTCATTTGAGAGATAGAAAGTGGGGTGGGGGAAAATTTTTGTCTTGGATTAAATTTCAGTATTTTATTACTTGATTGTTTATAAGACTCCCATACTCTAGCTTTTTTCTGTAAAGAATATCTTCCTGCTCTTATATATGAAAGAGAGATATACAGTAGGCTAATGTTGACTCAGATGCAATAGACGTACCAGTACTTCTATCTAGTTTAATGCCATAAGACCCCCATATTAAATGTTTAAATATAAGTATAAATTATAAAAAGTACAAGTTATTTTTACCAGTGCTAGTAAAATCTGTGATACCTATGTGCATATCAACTTCCTTCTCGCCTTAGGTTTTCTCCAACTGTGACATCCCAGAAATTCTCCAGGTTTTTACTCATTTATATTTATTCCTACCAGAAAATATGTATATATATATATATATGATGAAAGAATTTTGCCTATTTTTAGCAATTAAGTAGTTCATCACATCTATGACTTCTTTCATAAAAGCTACTTTCTTTGCATGCACAGTTAGAAACACTCCATGACAATCTCATATTTTTTTTATTAAATGTTCATCCAATCCAAGGCCCAAGAACTACTCAAAGTAGAATGTTACTAAATGAGGTTGTTGGATGGATGTAAGTGTAGATTAGGATATGTTGGATATGGTTAGGTATATCGGAATATTGGAAAGGTGAAGAGACAAGATAACAAAACGCCCACATGTAGAATATAAGAATGAACTGAATCATTTGTCAGAGTAGACGTAACTGTACATGGCATCATGGCTTTGAGATGCCCCATGGGAAACTACTGCATGGTCCAGATGCCATTCACAATATGGCAATACAGTAGCTCTGATATTATACACCTGCTGGTAGGATAGCCTCCTCCTCGGCAGTTATTCTAAAATTTGAATTGCTATCAGGCAGATAATACCAATTCAGATAACATTTACCTCTAGCACCCTTAATGAAGAGACAGAATCCAGGAAAGAAAATACAGGCATACTACTCAGGGAACATGTATCAGATAATCAAAGCAAGTAAACTTCTTGAGTCATAAATGTCATGTGTAAGCAGGATGACAGACACTGAGACATGTTTTCTCACATGTGAGGACTGAATGACCCACTGAGAGAAGAGGAGGTTACAATGGCTGCTCAGGAATGAGCTGATATCTCCTATCACCTCATATAGGTATCCTGGTATAAGAAAAATAATTAGTTAACTATCATGTTACAGTATGTGCCCTATCCAGGCATCTTTCACTTTCAGAAGTTTTACTTAATACTACTTTCCGTTTTATGAAAGCCTAACATTAAAGGTTTCATCCAAAATCATATCAAGTAATTAGCGTTCATTTATATGGGAAAGATTTCTAACCCCACCAAAATAGCCTTTTATGTCTGCCTGTTTTTATCTGCTTTGAAATGCTTGAAATACACCGCTGGTCAGAATCTTAAGGCTAATGAAAATAAAGAAAAATTATGCCTTTTGCATTGTTAGACTCGACCACTTATTTGAGTAGAGCTTCGAAAAATGAAAATGAAAAAAGTTTTTAGAGGTTAATAGGGAAAATTTGAATATTCAGAAATTAGGCTAAATACTAGTCAAAGTTTAAGATCATATTTAAATGAAAGTTTAATTGGTAAATGTAACAAAATTTAGTCATTTGGGTTCAATCATTAGTACAGTCAACATCTACTGGTATCTTCTGTGTTAGATTAGGTAAAAACATGAGTGTTTGAATGTGTCAAAATTGTCAAGCTGCAAAAGCAAGTTATCTCTTAACAGGTCATCACTGGTGATATTGAACATAAAACTGCTGTTGCAAATTTCTTTAAAGGACCTGATGGATATTGAATGAGAATTTGAAGTGGTCAGCACAAGAAAATTTCATTGGTGTTGAGCAAGAGGATTCAACAGATTGTTTTGCAAGACAGCAACTGACCATAAAACCTAATTAAGAGCCTTAGAGATGCAGAATGCAGATCAAGAATAATAAGATGGAATTTCCCAGATAAAGGCTTTAAAAACCGTAAACATCTTCAAAGTCCCTGCCTCCTATCACACCACAAAACAGCTTGGTTAAACTTTGCTGAGAAGAAAACATAGAAAAGTAGAAGAAGGTTTTGTTCTCTGATGAGAAAAAATTTAACATGGGCTGTCTAGATGGCTTCCAATGTTACTGGCATAATAAGGATATTCCATCGAAGACATTTTCTATACAACACGGTGGAGGAGGTTCCATCATAATCTGGGGTGTTATTTCCTTCTAAGGAACAATGGAGCTTCAGGTTGTAGGGGGTGATGGGGTGGGGGATCAAACAGCATCTGTTTACATTAGCATGTTGGAGAGAGCATCCTTATTGATTGAAGGCCCTTGCTTATGTGGAAATCATCTTTCAGCAGGACAACACTGCAATCCATAATGGCTGAAGGACAAAGGAGTTTTTCATGATGAATAACACGATTATTTTGGACCATCCAGCATATTTGCCCAACATCTTTGGATTAAAAAAAAAAAATCATGCATTTTTCTATCATGCATTTCTTTGTAGACACTCAAAACTGTCATAAACCTCTGTCCTTTCAAAATTCAAGTCATCCCATAATTATTTATTTATAAAATGCATCCTGATTAAGAGATTCTGAAAAAAAAAAAAAACATCTCTATAATATACTCTGTTTTAGAATTTGTAGCAGCTAAATTTAACATCTGTTCATTGTTTTATCCAGTTTGTATCAAATAAAAACAAGGAGTATACATTATGTTTTGAAACACAAAATTAACACTGTATTTAAAGCAAACATGGATACGTTCACACAAAAATGCAACAAACTTGAGCTAGCACAAAGAGAAAGAAAATTATAAACACACATTACAGTAGCTATTTTGCTGTAGAAGCATAGAAATGAAGTGGACATTACTACATTTGGGTGTGGTATATAAAAGACATGGACAGTAGTAAAGCAGAGTGAATTGTGCATAATATCTATATGAAATTAAAAAAAAAAAAAAAAAGAAACACTAATTTAAACTTTTGTACATGGGTTAGACATTTGACATGTATGCCAGATGACTCAAGTGCTATTGGTACCCTGTAACCCAGTACTATCTACTGCATAGTTGGGTTATTGGTAACTAAACCAATTCCCTCATCAATCTTTTCTGGGTGGCTAGACACTTGGCCAGATTAAAAACAAGACTTATCAAAGAGCAGTTTAACCTTGTAGGATCAATCGCCATGTAACACAATGGGATAGACGAGGCTCCAAAGCTATGTATGTAGTCAAAGCAATGATAACAAGGCCATCAAAGATTGAAATCTACAACTAGAGCAGTGGGCTCCCATGATGAAATCAACAGGTGCATAACCTCCTTGACCATGTCTCCAAGTTGGAGGACATCAGCTTTGGTTCGACCTAAAGAGGAGTCGACTCCATCAGGTCGACTTGCCCAAGGCATATTCTTCATGAATAAATACTGTCCCAGCTTTCAGTTCAGGTCTGTATAGGGAATTAGTCAGCTGCTCAGTGACTATGATCACACCCAGTCATGGGAGTGATGATGATGATGTTAGTTTAATTCAGAGCTATAACTTATTTTCAGTCATAAGATTGCAAATATGGTATCACATATAGCTGAAAAGAGTTAATATTTAGTTTTAATGCATAAAAAATACACCTAATTTTTAGGCTTACAAAAAAAAAAAAAAAAAAAAAAATGAACAATTATGGTACTTTTCTGCAATCACAGAAAATATTTTTAGTTTAGGAAAGCTAAAATTTTTCCCTATCTATATTAATGGTCAATCCTTCTTTGCTTTATTTCACTTTATTTTAAGAAATGGTTTTTCTTTAATTAATTTACCCCCAGGCAAGGCAATAATTCTACTAAGATGCAAGTAGTTACTGAGAGTGAAAGAATCTAAGAACAATCATTAAGGAAGGAGGACAATAAAAGAACAAGATTCAAGGAGACAGAAGAAGATGATTGATATTGCATTTAAATTTTTGAAGATCAAAGTTGACCAGAAAGGAAGAAGCAGGAAGGGAGTTCCACAAGTGAGAATTACAAAAGAAAAACTTTTAGCATAGAACTTAAGGTGAGATTTAGCAATTTCAACTGTAAAATGATGAGACCTAACTTCCAATCTAGCACTGAGCTTAAATTGGTAAAGTTGAGGTACCAAGGAAGAAAGCTCGTCAGAACAGTTACCATGAAAAAAAAAAAAAATCACAGGAAAGCTATGTTTTGATATCAGGAAAATGATTGAAGCTGAAATATTGCTGATTCTTAAGATTTTCCCTTTCTTTATTCCTTTTATGGAAATTAAACTCATTAAATACCAATATGGAACAAGGCAACAAGCATTACTAAATAAGATCCTCTGTCTATATTTCTGAGATGAGTTATTGTAACAATTTACTCATCTTTATTACCATAATTACATCTTGGCTGTTGTACGTTTCGGCCTTCTTCAGGTGATATTACTTGGAATTTCAGGCCAAACCTTTTATTTAGTCCATGGGAGTAGATTGTTCTAATTCCATATAACATGCCTCTGGATATCTGTTTCAGATAATTCCCCTGATAACTCTCCATGTTTTTGTTTTCTCTGCTTCTGGCCAGGTATTGAACTCACAACTCTTTGAGTCAAGTTACTTTTGGATCAACCAACCAACGTTTTATCTACTGGGCCATGTGTCCTTATGTAAATAAAAACCTTTCATTAATTTATTGAATTCTGTCTCCAACGACAATGTGATAACCTCGACATGGACAGCAGAATGAGAACAATCTATCCCAGTAGATTAAACAAAATTAAAAAAATTTTTTAATGGTTAACCAGATCGACCAGCACCTGATAAAAGGCAGAGAGCACAACATGTTGTGATAATAACAACAAAGATGAAAACAATGGTTCAAGTGTAAATAATGATAACTTCTTATCCCAGAAATTAATGTTTCTTGTTGAATCTGATGCACATCTGATAAAGGCAAGTAATCTCACTGATCTGTGTTCTATATTAAAAGAGAAGTTGGAAAACATCTTTGTCAAGCTATCAACTTTTTAAGCATTGTTAGAAGCATAAAATGTATAAGATGTTGAGTCCTTAATAATGTTGTAAAACATGTCAGATCAATAACTCAGCCTCCTTTAAGAGATCTGCAAAGGAAATCAAATGAAAAGGGAAACAATACATGATTGCTAAGCTGGTATTTTTACCCACAAGTAACATGTTACTCTCAACAGGACAGACAGCTGAAGCAATGGATGGATTGATACTGGTGGAAATCTCAACATGTCAGAGAGTGTGATGTTTTAGGGGTGGGTATGTTATTTTCAGATACAGGAAACTTGTATATATATTTAGTATGTAGGGCAACTCAGTGAGAATTAAAGTCACTATGGAGTAGCAATGGTTTATGTAATGAACTTGCTGATACCCTAATATTTAGTAAACCAGGCTCAGGCTGATATGTGGCTACAGTTATGGCATTGGGACAGAATTCATTAAATTAATGAAAGGTCTACAGGAAGAGCTTGTTAGTGATCATGTATAGTAGGCACACCTATCTTTATAGATGGAAAGTACAGAAGAAAAAAAGAAATAAACAAAGGATTGCAGCTAAATTAAAAAATGGAACTTAAAATTCAAATGAACCAATAAAGGAAAAATGTATTTAAATATTTTTGCAGGGGGTACAAAATTTCATTAGTGTGATAAAATCAATATTAAGCGATGAAAAGTTATAACAAAAAACAGTGGTGGTAAAAATATATTACTGTAAAATGGGAATATCAAAAGACAACAAACAAAAAAGCCAGCTAAACCATATTCAGCCCTCTAAGATCAAGGATGAAATTGTGCACAGCGACTAAAAAAATGTGAAAATCCCAAACAAATGCTAACAAGTGCTCAGCAAGGCTAATTCTGAGATTTGCTTGAAAGTGTTGAAATCTGTTTATATTAAGTTCTACTAGCCATCTCTTTTTAAGAAGACAGTGTTTGGTGGTCTTAAAAGTAATTAACCTGTAAGTGTTATATTTTCTCTCATATAACATTTGTCATTGATTTTCACATTTTTGTCATTGATCTTAGTTGGACTGCTAGACTAATTCAGCTGACTTTTTTGTTAATCATTGCTGTATTTTGATATTTCCATTTTACACTAATATATTTCTTGTTACCAGCCATTTTTGTTATAAATTTTCTTCTTTTAATATGTTTGTTTTTATTGCACTAATAAAATATATTAAATAGATTTGAATATTCTTTTCAGTTATTTTATATTTTGTAGATCAAGTACTACCAATGTCCCATAATAGTTGGTATATTTGCATACATATTTTATACACTAAATGGAACAGCTATTCTAGGAAAGAAATGGTAAAACATTAAATGCAGCTGATTCATAAACAAAATGGCATGTCTTGTGGTTGAGATAGTTGCCTATACCCCACTTTTATTAATGTTCAAGACCTAGAAAAGATCAAGATTTTGAATGCTGATTTCAAAGGCTATCACCATTTTGGAGATTGATGCAAATATTACCTCTTATTTCAACTTGTCTAGGATTAAGCTACGTTTCATATTTATCCACTCAAAGGCAAGATTATTCAAGAAAGTAGATTTTAATACTTAACCCAAGTTTTAGCAACTTCCAAATAATCATTGCTTAGTTGAGTTCATTATAACATTGGGGTTGGGTGACAACTTGAAGAAATAAACTGAGAAAGGGAAAAAAAATTTAACTTTTCAATTTTTTTTTATTACAAAATGCAGCTAAATAAAAGAAGAAATTTTTTTTTTCAAATGTAATACCCCTATTTGATTTTCCTCATGAGGAAAGGGGTAGAAAAAAATGAGCAATTATTGTCTGATTTAATAAAGACAGAGGAAGGAGCTAAAGAATAAAAAAAGGAAAGAAAGGAATGCTGTAAGTTTGGCTCTTCTTTGCCAGGAAAAGAGAGAAAAAAAAAAAAACAACAGAGGTGCTTCAAGTCTTGCCAGTAAAAATGTCAGAAGGCAAAGAACAATTTTATTGAAGCACATTGGAACAAAAAAAAAAAAAAAAAAAAAAAAAATTAACCATGGAAGGATTCTTTCCCCAGGTATATATTTTTTAAATTTTTTTTTTGTGTTAATTTTTAATAAACACTTTTTTCTTTTTTATAAGCTTATAGAATAACATCAGCTGCTGTTTCTAAATTCTTGACTCAGGAAATTGTCTCTTACCATAGAGGTGGGGGAGAGTCCTTGATTAAAATCAATTCTTTTCCACCAGATAGGTATTTTTCAACCAGATCTTTGATCAGACATACACATATTCTAATGTGCAGGCATTACTGGTCAACAATATTTTAGATTTTTATTTATTTAAGGCATTTAAGTGTGTTAAGTGAAAGAAACCTTTTGAGTTATCCTTCACAGAGTGTATAAAGGACAGTAGGGTGCGTAAGCCTTTGGTAAGTTCACCATTTAAGGTTATGCTGGAGGTTCTGGGCTTGCAAATGATGCTAGCACTTCTTGGCTGCATGAACATTTTTATATGCAAAGAAATATAGAGGCAGACATTGGGAATTGTGTACGTATCCTTTGCTGAGAAAATTTCTTTTAAACTTTTACAAGCCAAAAAGGGGATGAAAAATCAAAAACTCTCATTCTGTGTAGATGGTGTTCTTAAAGTGATGGATTTACAAATAATTTCTCAGATGAATAAATGATATGGCACTCTTTGGTAGGTTTTCATGAGGAGCACAGCAAATGTGGCTTGGTATTTTATCATGAAGGCATTCAGTACACTGTGCTTTACTATGAGTTTTGGACCAAAAATGCAATGTTTTAGTAAATAGAAAGATGAGTTAATTACAATGCTTAAGGCCAATTTCTTTTTGATCAGGTGCAAGATAAAAGTTTGGAATGGCTTTTTCTGTCAGGCTCCACCAGCTGATTTCAGATCAGGATTTAATTATTGCAGGCATGCAAAATAGATATTTGAAAATATATATATATATATATATATATATATATATATATATATATATATATATACACACACACACACACACTAGTATTTTGTCTTTACTGTTGGAGAGAGAGAGATTTGTTTTCATACTTCTCATCAAATGATTGTGTTTCGCCAAATACAGTCAAGTTATTTTCTTTCATCTTTACCATCACCTTTTACTTTTTTTTTTTTTTTTTTTTTATAAAATCACTGTCCCTTTTTTAATTTAGCCCTCAAGTAAAAGTGGCTTAAGGGATAATTTTTATTTATAACATTTAAAATTTTTTTTTTTTTTTTTTAATTAAATAAGCATAAAATTTTGATTTGAATTTACAAAGGAAAATTAAATTTCTGAAATTCTACAAATTTAATAGCAACAATGTGTTTTTTTGCATGTTGCTTCACAAAGCCCAACACTTTGATCTCAGTTTGAAAGGCTTTTATAGGATACAGTGTTTGTGCTTAGTTTCATCTCTGGACAATTTTTGTTTGAGATTTTGAGAAAACTTTCTGTTCAAATTCAGTACATTGTTTTGTTTTGTTTTTTTGAAGTTGACTTATTTTAGGCTGTTTTATTTGACAAGCACAACTAAATCAACTGGACAAAAAATTGCAACCTGAAGATGCCAAGAAAATAGATAAGCTAAATGTATGCTTAAAAAAAAAAAAAATATATATATATATATATATCACACGTACACATACACGCACAAATTTATTTAATCTTCATTAATTTTAATCAATGTGAGCCACTTAACATTTTTTAAACAATGTCAAAAATTATTCAAAATTTGTAAATTACCACTTTAAGTCATAGCAGAGATAGACTTAGATTTTCTTTTTTTGTTGCCATATTTTACATTCAGGTTGATGGTCGCCTAGAATGTGTCTTTATATGGGCAGTTAGGTCAGCCACTTGGCTAAATGTCTGGCTGCAGCATTCAAATGTGAAGGAAACGGGAGTACTGTCTTCAATTTCTGAAGATCCACTTCCCGATTCCACCTCCTGCTTGTGAACCGAACTGGAAGACTTGGACAGAAAGGCTTTCTGAATTGCTAAACAATCTGCTGGCTTCAAGCAGGAAATCAGATGTGACACAAATGATGGGGGATTATCAAAAACCTGCCCACAATGTTGACACTTGAGGTCACTTGGGTCAGCAACATGGGTTTGACGGTGTCGCAAAATCCAGCTTGCACCAAGGAAACATTTACCACAGAAATCACAAGGAAATTCAGTTTGGTTAGAACTTGGAGACGTGGGATCAGGGGTTGGTGGAGGTAAGACAGGCATTTCAAAGCTAATCTTTGCTTCAGGATTCTGCTGCTGATCATTCATTATTGACAGAGGCTTAGAATCTTGGCATTTATTGCAAGAGGAAACATGACTTTCCAAGTCTTCTTTGGTGTCAAATAAAAAACTGCAGTGCTTGCACTGGTAAGGAGAGAGAACCAGCTGCTTCTTTCCATCTGTTTCCTTCTGAGAGTCTCTGTCAGTGAACTCTTCTGTTTTTGGTGAAGAGGCAGCTGATTCACTTTCAGATGACTTGACACGGTTTGGAGTCTCCCGCCCAGGTGACTGGGAATAACACTGAGACAAGTGGTCAGCCATTAAACCAGCTTGCTTAAATACCAAACCACACAATTGGCATGTGTAGTTGCATCCATCTATGTGTGTTCGACGGTGACGCATGATCCAGTTGCTGCCTCCAAACCTCCTCCGGCAAAAGTCGCAGTAGTACAACTTCTGAGTCTTCTCTCTGTTAGTTGAGACTAAACGGCGCCAGGAGCCAATGTATCCATTCTTGCCATATGATGACCAATAAGTGGCCCGACTCCGGTTTGGTGGCATAGAGGAAATACGAGACATGCAAATTGATAGATGACCGACAAACACACTCGATGTGTAGAAAACACAGTCACACCTCCGACACCGAAATATACCTTCCTCCTGTTCATGTTCCTGACGATGTCGCATCACTGCATGCCTGTGTGCGAAACTTTTATCACAGAAATCGCACCTGTAAGGTTCTTTTTTGTTTGGGGAAGGAGATTGCCACAAACTGTTGGTGTTCTTGTGCTGAATCTTGCAACAGGTCAGGTGACATACAAAATCAGAAGAGTTGGTGAATGCCCGGTGGCAAAGACGGCACCACAGACTACTCTCATCAACGTGAGTAAGGCGATGCGACAGCAGTGAAGAGTCAGTGGCAAAGGCAGCCTCACAAAAATCACATGGAAACTTGGAATTTTTACTGATTAAATTTAAGCTCTGGGTGAACTTTTCCTTGGCATTTTTGCTTGAGTTATTGGAAGACGGGTGGTCGGATGGTATCATTTCTGTTTTGTTGTAGTCTTTGCCATTTATTTCTGTTTTCTGTTCTTTAATGTCTTTCTCTTTTGGACTTAGCTTCTGTTTCTCTGGCTCTTTTAGGCCATTGGCTTCAACTCGCAAGTCTGTTGGCATCCCTGAGACTGACTGATTTTCAAATTGTCTGCGATTTCCATCCCAGACAGAATTGTGGTTATCAAAATCTGTCAGGGGAACTGTGCATGTCATTTGCTCATGACGTGACGTGCGCTCAAATGAGCCTTGAGTGATGTAGATTTTCTCTTGGTACATTTTTGGAGTGTCAATAAGCGAAGAACCACCAAGTGAATTCTGCTGATGATCTTCTGGGGTGAAACTCTTACGTGGAGAAGTAGCTGAGAACCTGTTTGCTGAAGAAGGGGTAAAAGTCCGGAAAGAGCTAATTGATAAGTCCTGGGGTTCTAAATAGCAAGGCTCGACAATTTTAGAATGAGCTGGAGGTGCTGAAGAGAGACGCCTGCCAGGTTCATCTAGCCGTGATGACATTGTCTTCTGATTGCCATAAAACTCATTGCGGTTCTTGTTCGCTGTACAGTTCTTAAGATGATCTTGCAGACTTGCAGGACTGTCAAATCCAGCCACACAATGAGCGCAAGTGCCATCCATTTTCTGGTCCATGATGCTATTTACAGGGTTCTGTTTCAGACAATAATGGCAACGGTAGGTCACTGCTTCAGTGGCACGTTTTACCTCTGTGCGGGGGAAATGTCCACCACAGCGGTCACACAAATATGTCATCTTGTCAGAAATGGGCACATGAAGCTTAGACACTTGTCCTGCTGAGGACAGGTGGCAAGTTGTCAGGTGATCTGCCATAGAACGTGCTAAATCAAAAATTTGGCCACATCGGTAACATTTGTAAGGCACATTGGATGTGTGAATGAGTCTGTGTTGCAAAATCCAGTTTGAAGTGTCAAATGTTTTACTGCAGAAATCACATGTGTATTTCTTTTTCAAATCTAATACACCCGCTTCCCCATCCGACAGGGGTCGAGAGTCAGTGGATGGTAACACTTGGTTAGAGTTGGACCGCTTTTTGCAAATACTTAGGTGCATGCCCATTTCAGAAATGGCAAACAAATTGCCACAATTTCTGCACACATGTGCCAACTCCTTGGTGTGAAAACGTCGATGCTGCATCACCATACTACAGCTAGCAAATCCTTGGCCACAAAAGTCACAGGTGAAGACCTTCTCTGAATCGACTCTTGCTCTCTGTTCCTTGAACTGGTACTTCATTTTAAAGTCTCTGGGTTTAATAATTCCATTTCGGTTGGGGTTTGTCGTTAAGAATTTTTGATTATTAGGATTGGCTGAACAACAAGCAAGGTGATTTGCCATCTGTTTTGGGGAGATTAGTGTTGTATCACAATGCTGACACTTTGTAAGTTCTTCAGGTGTGTGATACTTTCGGTGTTGGATAAGTTCCTGAACAGATAAGAAGGAAGCAGAACAAAAGTCACAAGAGACAGCTGAAGATGAGGGGAAGACAAAAGGACTTGAAATGTTTTTCTTGGGTTGAAAACCACTGTTTATGAGATTTGCTTTTATCCACCGACAGGAAGCAAGATGTCGTGCCATAAAGCCAGCTCCCTTGGTTGAAAACTTACAAACACGACAAGTGTAATCTTTTTCGTCTGTATGCTTGCGACGGTGACGCATTATCCAATTGCTTCCACCATAAGTCTTGAAACAGAAATCACAGTAGTACTGCTTTGGCACCATCGGACTTGTTGATGAGCTTGCTTGTGAATTGGCATAGCAGCATCGTTCAAGGTGCTGACACACCTCAATACATTTTTCATATTTTTTTCCACATCTATGACAGCTAGTTGAAAGTGAATGCTTCCGACGGTGAGAGAGCAGAGTGATAACATCAGGAAATTTACTCGGGCAGTAGTCACAGGAAAACTTAGTCCCTGTTCCAGTTGGTCTAACATTGGGTTCTTGCCAAACTTGGAATTGGCCTTCTGGAATTTTGGGAGGAAGAGATTTATTTTCCATATTAGTTCTGTTTAAATACTGGGTCTTATCTGAGGTGGGTTCAGCTAATTTGTTTTCATTTTCTTTCTTGATCATGCTACTAATTTTTTTCCTTTGGACCAAGTCAACTGGAGAGGATGTCTTTCCAAGGCTGTCAAGCTTCTTGGAACAGTCTAGTGCTGATAGTTCTTTCAAAGATTCTTTAAGACTCTTTTTAGTTTTATCTGCAGAATCAGGACGCAAAGAAAGATTAATAGGCGTAGATACTGCTGCAAAGTTCTCAACTTTAACACAAGCAGGCAAAGAATGATCATTATTTAGTTTTACTGGTTGTGTATCGCTTGCATTCAAGTCAACCTTGTTCAAGAAAGAATTTTCAGTATTATTGTCTTGTACTGACTGGTCTGAAATTGGGTTAATGTCATTGTGCGTGTTGGGATTTTCAGTGGAGGTGCCCAGTCCAGTTCTTGTGATCTGGTCAGCTGTGTTTAACAAAGTAGGTGAGTTATGGCACAATCTCAAATGCTGGCTTATCTCAACAGATCTATTGAATGAACACTTACAATTGCGGCACACGTAAGGAAACTCAGAAGAGTTGTGACTTCGCCGATGTCTCATTACCCAGCGGGCTGAGGCATAATTCTGACCACAGATATCACACTGAAAACTCCTCCCATTCCCATCCTCTTCAGCTCCTTCAGCTGTTGTAACAGATGACTGAGACATTGCAACTGATATATCCTGTGTCTTGGGACAAACTGACAAGTGCTTACTCAATTCTACTGACCTGTTAAATTTGGCTTGACACCTTTGACATGTCAAATTTTCACCTCCCTCATGCTGTTTGCGGTGTCGTATCACCCACCTGCCGCTGGCAAAGCTCTGTAAACAAAAATCACATGGAAAAACAACACTCTCGTCTTTGCTATCGAATGATCGACATGCTTCTGGCTGCATACCATCATGGCTGGATTCTTTTTCTGGACCATCAGGTTTAGAAGCCTTAGAGTCTGAATCCGACTTCACAGCACCTGTTTCAGACTCATCATCAACCAATGCACATCCAGCTGCAAGATGGCGACCTAACTCAACTGTGCGATCAAATGTAAGAAAGCAGATTTGACAGGTACAGTCATCTGTGTGCTGCTGACGATGACGAATGACCCAACGTATCGAGGCAAATCTCTGGGAGCAAAAATCACAGCGAAACCTTCGTTTTAGCACACTGTTTCCATTCTCTTGTTCAGCCTCCTTTCCTTTATCAGCTGTAGCTTTCACGATTGTTTCCTTTCTATCTGCCACTACCCGAGAACTTTGGACAGGTGTCTTCCTTACACCCACACAGTCTGCCAAATGTCGGCCAAAATCAGCTGATTTGTCAAAAGTTTCAAAGCACACCCGGCACCAATAATTGCCCAAGTCATCAACATGCTGCTTCCTGTGACGCATGACCCATGACACAGAAGCAAAAGATTGGGAGCAGAAATCACAAACAAATGATTTGCCGTTGGTTTTCTCAACAGGGAGGGGCACTGTCGACGTGCAGGCATTATTAGATAAGGAGGTGGTAGAACAGAAAAGTGAACTCGTTTCTTGTCGGCATTCAGCCAGATGATGCCCAAGATCAGAAGACTGCAGGAATTTTATTTGACAATTGTTGCACTTCAGCTGGGCTTCTTCATGCTTTTTGCGATGTCGCATCACCCAGGTAACAGACCCAAAACTCTGCTCACAAAAGTCACACACATAGTTCTTCTTTGGGTCTTTGGATTCAGTAGATGCATCTTCCGACATATCTTCCTCTTCATCACTTTTTGGATCCCAAGGTCCTTCTGCAGCTGGGACATTTAATAAATCTTCTTTAGCAGAATGGCTATCAGGTTCCTTTTTGGTCACTTCTTGTTTGGGTTTCTCTGGCAAAGATTCCTCGACAGGAGTTGGTGGTGGCAGTTCATTCTTGTTCTCTTGTAAGGTGTTTGTATTTGAAATAGCTACACATTTTGGACACATACCTTGCTCAGATTCTGTTGACTTTGGAGTAAACATTGACTTGCAGACAGAACATTGATTTTGGACATGGCAATTTGGGGATTTGCTTAAAAGAGGCAAAGTATCAATTTTGGGTTTCACAGGTGATGATGCTTCAAGTACTTCCTTTGGAGACTCAACTTTCTGAGTCTTCTTACAAGGCGTTCTTGGGTCTTGGTCAGTCGTAGTATAGTCACACATATCAAGAGTAGCAGAACTCTCAGTTGCTGGAGATGAAGCAGGAGCCACATCAGTGTCACTTGAAGGAAACTCTACTGTTGGGGATTCTTTTCCCATGTCTGCTTCTTCCTTGTTGCTGCCACTGGCAGCAGTGTCAGTCATCTCTGTGTCCAGACTAACCTGATCCTCAGATGCTCGAGCTAAATGTTGGCCCAAATGTGTGCTGTCAGGAAATGTCTGGTGGCAGCAGTTGCATGTCAGTTTGGCTTCCTTGTGCAACCCACGGCGGTGTTCCATTGTTAGGGACAAATTTGGAAAGCTGTGATTGCAAAAATCACACTGGAAGGTCTTTGCAGACTCAAAATTCTTCTTGGTTGCTTTTTTCTTTTGTTTATTAAACAAAAGTTTTTGTCGTCGATGACGAGGCGAGAAAGGTCTATGATTAGAAGCCACTCTGGGACGTCTACTGTGATCATGAACATGGTCAGCAAGATTGGCTACAGAACCTAATAGCCGAGAACACTGCAAACAACGGTAGGCCTTTGCTCCATGGCTGGACCATCGGTGGAGATTAATATCATAAAGGGAAGAGAAAACAACTCGACACAGAGTGCAAGTGTGCTGCACCTGAAAGAGAGAGAAAAAAAAATCAACCAAAATCCTACTACGGCCAATATTTTATTGTAAGATCTTGTCCAGGGTAAAGGGAGATCATTCTTGTATGCATTAAAAATACAATTCATCTTAAACCAATGTGAATACAAGATCTTTGGGCAAAATTTTATACTTTCAATTCATCTTTTGTATAGATTTAACAAATGTCATACCTCTGAAGGGTATGATTACTAAAGTGCAGAATTAAAATTCACAACATGATCATAGAAATGAAAGGACAACTTATAAAGATATACAGGAATAATTCCCACAAAGATTCTTTTAAGCTTATCCCCAAAATATGATAATCTACTTGGAAGTAACCAAATATAATAAATAAGCTGTATGGTCATAAGAGAAAACAAAATCTTTGAAAAAGCAATCTTTTGGGTAAACAGCCATCAAGTCCACAGCAAAATCATGAGAGTTGTAAAGGAAACAGTTTAAACTGCCTTACGTTAACCAATCATCTTTCATGGGTACGAATGCATACAAAGCTACTTGGTAAAACTTTTTTTTTTTTTTTTTTTTTTTTTTTACAAAATTTGCTGGCTGTTGACTCAAGAACAAAAAAGATTTACAGACAAGTATGCCATTTATTTGTGCAACTGAGTTAGAGATTTTATTTCTGCTGTATTTAAATGCTGCATCAAGAGGCAAAGACAAGGATATAATTTTTTTCCAAGGACTTTGTGCCATCATGTATAATCGAATAAGTAATCCTTTGTTGAACATTATAGATATATAGAAACATACACAATAAATGAAGAATCAAGTTTAATTAGTGAGAAAGGTTAGAAGCTAATAGTAAATACATGTTATATAAATTATATCTTATAAATTAAGCACATCGACATAGTGGCTAGCAAATAATCATCACAAGTCACTGAGTTTAATATTTATCATGTACACTACAAATGTAGCATTGTACCAGATATTGTAACTTCCAAGAGGAGATGATTGAGATTATAACCATTATTTTATCAAAATCAACAATTGTGAAAGTATGAAACAGGACCCCTATATACAAAGTTATGTTCCATTTTTAAAAGGCAACCAAAATCTAAAAATTAGGCCTAAAATTACCTTTTTTTTTTCAGGGAATATATAAGCATTATTTTTAATTAATTTCTTTAAAAAGATTACTTTTCATTATAGTTTGGCTGGTAATATCTGCATGCATTTTATTTTTGCTGACAAAAGAAAAGAAATAAATATTTTTTTAGCAAACAACTTAAAGATTAGTAAAACTAACTGCAAATATTTTACAGAGTTTCTTGAAAAGGTACAGTGAATGATCAAATGTGTGGCTTGCTGGAGATTTCTCAATGAATGATATTTAATCTTAACTAGCCAAGGTTGATGGTAACCCCCTAAAACACTGAAAATACTTTGCTCCAACTTGCTTATGCCATTGATCTTGACGTTTAATTAACAAATAAGTTAAACATAAGTTAAGAAAAAGAAATGGTGCAAAAAAAATTGTGACATAATGAAAAGCAAATATTTTATGCCATAGAATGTAAAAACCTGAGGAGCACATGAAATGAATAACCAATCTTTTTTTTTTTTTTTTTTTATAGGTGACACTGTCTTTGGAAGGAGGTTCTTTTTTTTTTTTTTAGATTTCCTTCAGAACATCACATGACTGGTTCAAACCAAACAAGGATTGCTATCGCAATTGTGAATATTCAAAGAGAGTAACTTTTACCAGCATGGAAAATGAAAGTTTAAATTCTTGCCTAGTCTGTTGCATTCACTTTCATACTAATGCTCTTGGGAAAAGCATGAACCTATCTCTTCCCCATTCAGCTATAGGTTAAAGAGCAGGGTTCTCTAACCTTGTGTAGCAACCAGTCTAAGAGAAGGAAAACTCTGAGTTCCACATTATAGAGAAAGCAACAGAAAATCACTATCTTTCCCAAGAAGTCATAACAATTCACAGATATTAGGAAGAAAAAGAAGCTGTGAAGAGCCATGATCACCTACATACTAAAGGGACAGTATTTAAAAAAAAAAAGAAAAAAGCCACCCAATGAAAGCAGAAATTGATAGAAAATCTCAATTGAGAATTATTTAAGAGAAAAAGTATATTCCTTCAGAATAATGCTTGACCACATGCTTTTTTGGGTGATCTGGCAAAAATTGCTACAACTTGTTTGGAAGGTTTTGACTCATCCATTGTATTCAATAGATACTGCACCTTTCAATGATGAGTCATTAACAAAATTCTCTTAAAAAAAAAAACAAAAACAAACATTCAATTTACTGAGAGGCTGCAAAATGAGCCAGGAGCAGTTCTTTACTGAGAAAGATACAAAGTTTCAGGAGGAAATTATGAAGTAGCCTGAAAGATTGTATATAATAATGGACCAAAATAGTAAATATGCTGTTCAATTAAGCTAATGCCAAAATAAATAAATCTTATTTTTAATAAGACAATAATTATTTAAATATTCTTAATTTATTTTTTCATAACTTGAACAAATGTTTTCTCATATCCAATATGAATCATCACTGGTTGTCAAGAATTTGAAATCTAACTAAAAAGCACAAAAATCATTAGTTTTCTTTTTCCTTTAAAAAAATGATACGTAGCTGGTGATAAACATAACAGGAGTTACACTTCATGATAAATAATTCCAACTAATCATTAAAAAAATAACAGATTTACTGAAAGAATATGCACTCCAATGACTGTCATAAAATCAGGTTCTCAGCAATGAAAATGTGGTCACAGCCAGTAAAAAAAAAATGCATGCACACACATATATACATACATTATATATATATATATTACACACACTTACTTTGCTTTGTTTATCATCAGCTGCTGTTAATACTTGACATTTGTGGTGCTGGAGAAGTCTCTGATCAGGAAAGGTTTTCAGACAGGCTTGACATTGGTAATGGACCTCTAAGAAGTGCTCTCTCTTCATGTGGACACAGAATTTGGCACGGGATTTAGAACTAAAGGTCACCGCACATACACCACATGTTAGGGGTTCAAGATAGTCCCCTGGGTCAGATTTACTGTCTTTTGCGGAGCGGCGTGGGGACTGACGGACGTGTTGCATGACTTTTTCAAAACGCCGCTGTTTGGCATTCTTAATCTCTTTGCTTTTATCTTCTAATTTTCTTTTTGGGGCATTTTGGGGTATCCCATTGCTTGGACTTTTTGTCAACATCATCATTCACTATTCAGAGGGAATCTTTATGGACTTGAAACAATCTCAAGGTGAGAAAATGCTGTCAAGAGAAAGAAAAAAGCACATAAAATGGTGAGAAAATGTAACATTAAATACAATATATAATGTATATGATTATGGGCATTCACTACAGTTAGCTCAATCTAACACAAGGGTACAAGCAGTTCTGACAAAATTCACAACTTTTATAAAGAACAGTGAAACTAAGTTAAAAATCATTGATCAGACATCCAATATATTAATATTGATTGAAACATACATTTCCTGTATGTGTTAAAATATATCCAAGAGTTTTTAACTTTAGTATTCACTAATCCTTGTTCCACAGTAAGGCAATATATAAGTATATTTAAAAAATTTCCAGCATTTTTTTAAGATAAAATATTTTATTTATATAAACTCATTATCATTATTCAGCCATCAAAGTACTTTCTAATTTATTTTTTCCATGGCATTGCATCTAAATTTTGTATTCTAGTGTAAAAGAATGATTCCACTGCTGGTCAAATTCTTTGAAAATTTTGAAAGCCAAAAAAAAATATTCAAGCAAAAATTGTTATCTGTTTAATAGTAATATAGCTGAAGAATATTCTGTATACAGAAGAACTACCTGTCCCTGCTGCATTGCATTTAATCAACAAATATTGTCATACATGGATGTGAGGCTAGCAAAATTGTTGCCAATTCAGAACGTGGAATGTGTGTGCCAAATTCCAATGCTGATCAAGTCAGTTACATTGGCTTTTGCACAAATGTACTATAGTTCTCCTCTCTTGGGTGACTGACAGCCAGTCTAGGAGAAAGACAAGCTTGAATTCAGTACTGTGAAGACAATGGGAAACTAGTCCACTATTCATCTTTAACATAATTTCAATTCACAGATAGTAATAAAAGAGAGAACCTGAGGGGATATAGCAGTGAAAAAAAACAAAAAAAACAAAAAACAGTTAAACAAACTGCAATATCAACAATAAACTTCCTTGAACCAGATAAATGTATAATTCAGCAATTGCTCAGTTTTGTATAGCAACAGTTTGTCCAGGTAACTTGAAGAAAGGATAGCATTTGAATTCTAACCAGAGGTAACTTCTTATACTATATATCAGTAGATACCATTTAATTTGAAAAGTAGGCTGTACCAGATCTAGTTAT
>OZ010575.1:47111041-47116041 GCA_963932145.1 Acanthosepion lycidas
CATGTGTACGTCATTACGCGAACCTTTTATTGTCAAACATGGTTGATTGATGACATTTTCAATGCCTTATTTTTCTTTTATGGCAAGAACGTACGTGTTTCAATGTTAAAATGTTCGTTTAATAATGAGATTATGTGTTTTTGCTGCAGAACTGACGGATGAAAATAATAAGGCCCTTACTCAAGACAAAACATATTTTAGACTTACATAAGGAGGCTCATAGTACAAATATCCACACAAATAGTCGCACACAAATTATTGAATGGAAGACTTGGTGGTTAAATATTTTGTCTTGTTAACCGAGCATTTTACCTCCACGAGAAAATATATCCTCCCCTCGTAAATCCTTTGAATATATAAATCCAAGTCTAAGTGTTTTCAATGTTATTGGAAGTTAGTTACGATGTAAAATTTGATAATTTATTCTCGCTAAGTCTGCCAATACATCTACGTCTAAAAAGAAAAAAAATTGTAAAGTTTACATTTCTTTAAGTTTTATTCCAAATATTTTTCTTTCGACGATAGAAAAAAAAAAACAGGCATAGCTTTCTTTTCAATTTTATGGCCACCCCCATAGCAAACACATGTATGGAAAGGTATTTTCAATTACAAAAAAGTAAAAACTCTGGTGTCAGTTAATAATACAAGCACAATTATAATAGGATTAATTGATTTATGTTACAAAAAAGTTAAAAACACACTTCGTTATTTTTTAGTCATTGCTGAACTTTAAGTACACAACATTAACAGAGTAGTTTATCAACAAAAAACTTAGTGCACCAAAAATACATGATTTTTTTAAACTCTGATAATAAAATAATAAGAAATACACCAACCTGTAGAATAGAAGAAATACTTTTTTGTTAAAGAGACGAACTTATTTTTATAACTGATACTGAACGAAACAGATTAACAATTTAAGTCTTCTTTGCCAAAAACGAATACTATTTCAAGTAAGTACATGAAAAGAAGGATTAAGTCTAAACAGGTAATATTTTATTTTTAAGTCAGTAAGGATTTTACCCCTTTTTTATAATTCTTGAACTCTAACTGTGAATGAAAGACGAACTTGCTTGAGAATCCGTCTTGTTAAACATGAGCTACTCTAAGGATTTAATGGGTTTTTTTTCTTAAAAGTTAGACCTTTAAATTGTAAGTTTTAGTTACATGTTTTGTGTTTGTCAGATTTATTTGTGATATAGCTAAATGGAAAATGAATCTGACAAATACAGTTAGAAAATTTTTTTCTAAGACAGTAACTCAAACACGTTCAAAACACTAAGTAAGATAGTCAAGTTTTTATTTACCAAAACGGGTTCATAGTTTCTTTAAAAACTGTAAAAGTGTACAAATGTATTTTCATTTTTATGTAAATATTGAAATAAGACTGTTTAAGTTAAAACTTAACAAAAAGGTTGTAAAAGCATTTTCCCCTCACTCAGTTGGACTTTTGTTTTACTGATGTGTGCGTATGTATTGATTGAAATGAATAAAGTCCCCAACCCTTGTGTGAGTGAATAGATGTGAAATAGTTAGAGTTAGTAGTAGTAATCAGGATTTTCTCTGTTAATGTTTATCTTAAAAATATAAAACAAAAAAAGCACATGTAACTTAAACTCGTTTTAAAAGGAAATTCTTCCTGTTTTGTTTTCATTATTTGTTTCCTTATAAAAGAAAAGTCCTGACAGGTTCCGGATGTTGTTAAAATCATGCATCAGTTGAGAATAGATAAATCAGCGAACAATATTATTATGCATGGACTCTATATATATATATATATATATATATATATATATATATATATATTAAAATTAATAATAAACAAGGAGTTTAGTTTTGGTTTTGAAACGTACAACAATGTACATATAGATATACTAACCTCTTTTTTTAACTCGTTCATCTGAGGGAAAGAAAAAAGGTGTTTAAAAAAAAAGAAGAAATTAAGCAACGCGGAGAGATAAGCAAATATATAGTGTTCTTGTTTTTGTTGTTTTTTTAGTTCTTTCTTTCATTCGTTCGTTGTTATTTTCATGTCCTATTTTTGTTTTGTTTCTCTACTTCTACTTCGCTAGCTCTTGAGAGAAGTTTTGACTGAAATCAGAAAAATGTATCATCGTAAAGAGAAATAAATATAATACGTGCTCATCGGTCTCAGGTTTATGTGTGAAATCAAATAGCAATGCGCATGTGTGATAAAGTCTGTGCGCGTGCGCGCGTGTCAGTGTGTGTGTGCGCGCGCGGGAGTGTCAGTGTGCGCACGCGTGTGTGTTGCTTTTACATATATGTATGTGTTTCCCTACCATTGCTTCACTTTCATGGGAATCTGTGTGTATGTGTGTGTGCGCGCGCCTGAGTACTGTATGTTATAATGTGGCGTGCAAGTTTCTACTCTCTGCATGTATGAAAGAAAGAGATTTATTGCATGTTTTTATTCGACGTCGTCGTCGTGGTGCGTCGTATATTGTATGCGTCTCTGTATTTCTTCTATTAATGGTAATCTCTCTTTCTTTTCATTATATATTAATAAGAGAGAGGCACACAATATACGACATACCACCACCACCATCATGGCAAAAGCATGCTGTGTGAATGTGCGCATATCTTCGCCGCTTTTAGTTTTTAAAAATAAAAAATATATATCTCTTATGCTTGTGTTACAGTTACACACTCATCTATTCCGCTTTTTAATGTGTGCATCTCTCTAAATGTGTACATTCTCTCACGTACATGTGTGAATATCTCTCACAATTCACGTGTGTAAAGTTAAAGTGTACATGTCTCTCTTTTGGTTATGTTTGTAGGTGCATCCCTCTACTTTTTGTGTGCATCACGCAAGTCCAATATGTGTGTATCGTTATCATACATGTCTATATATCTCATTTGTGTGTGCAAATTTCACATATGTGTACAGGACACTGTACATCTCTTTTTCTCTCTTGCTCTTTCTCATTTTTTCTCCTTCTCTTATCATACGCGCCTGTTTGTGTCTGTCACTGTTTTATGTGAGCGTCTGGCCAATAATGTATGTATCTCTCTCACATCACATATGTGTAGGTACTGTAGTACATTTCTAACGTGTCTCAATATTATACATCTATCTCTCTTTCACTTATACGTGCGGTGTATAGTGTATGTGTATCACTTTCGCTTTTTTGCGTATGTGCGTAGTGTACCTCTCTCTTCTTGTATATACGTCTCTCTCATGTATCCCTACTTCAAATATGCATACATTTCTTTGTTTCTCTCATTATAGATGCATATGTATGTATCTCTCTTTCCCGTGTGTGTATTTATTTATCATATGTGAGCAGGGCATCATTTATCGCATGTGTGTGTGTCTCTTGCACATGTGTCTATCTCTCTCTCTCTCTCTCTCTCACACACACACACACACACACTCAAAACATAGAAACACATTTATAAAAAATAAATATAAAGTAGATAATTTTTCATTCGATGTACCCGATCGAATTTGAAAACAAAAGACTAAAAGACTAAAAGAGCAATTTCAACCCCTCAAAAAATATCCCCTAATCTTGACCTTATGAGCGAATTTGGGGTTGAAAGGCTTAATATTTTCTACTAAAAATGAGAGTATCTTATATGCGTGAGGGTCTTATACCCTCAAATACAACATTTTTCTTTTTCTACTTCTTTCTTTCTTTTTCTTTTTTTTTAACTTTGTAAATGTTAACTTTTAAAAAGCTTAAGTTTTTAATAGCACAAAATTATAATAATATATTTCAATGGAACCTTATTCCGATTCGTGATGCCGTTGCTGCGTATTTATGGACATCAGTTTTTTGCGGCGTACAGTCGGTAAATTTAAATTACTTACAAACAACCTACCATAGTCTGGCACAAGAAAAATAATCAGTTCAATAATGGTAGAGTTTTTCTGTCCTTGTGTGAGAGTCGTTAAACCTGCAAATAAATATTCATTACGAAGGCTCATCTTTTAAGCCCGCACTTGTAAGGGCAACCAGTGATGTTTCAACTCACCAACAGGGCTGTAGTAACTAAAATGGTTTGCGAGGCTAACGCTCGATTCTAAAGCAGAAGCGTCCCAGCACACACACGCACACACACACTACTCTGCCACTCTAATGTACTAACTAAGGTCAGCATATAAGCAATTTCAGGACCATTGCACCAAGCTTCGTCCTCCGACACAATGCCACTGTGTGTGTGTATGTGTGTGTGTGTGTATGTGTGTGTGAGAGAGAGAGAGAGAGAGAGTGCGCGCGTAGGGGGTTACTCAATAAAACTTGGGTTCACAGTGCCAGTGAACGAGATGGCATACGTTCTGGGAGATGAACTTGACGAAATATTGCTCTATGGGAGGCGTCCTGGCCTACAAGCTTTACTACATCTCTCCTCTTAGCTTGTTTTAGATTTGCCACTGAGTGTGGGAATAAATAACAGTCAATTTCGATTTCATTTTCCCTGTGTGTACCTGTTTGTTAGAATATGCAGTATTTTCGTTCGCTCTATCTTTCTCTGTATGTTTTTCTCTCTCTTTTTCTCTCTCGCTCTATCTCTTTTTTATTATACCTATTTTTGAATGCCTACTGTAGAGCACTAAGGGGTCAATCTTGCAGTCCATTTTCTTTGGTAGCGTGGAGTGGGTTTCATTTCCGGTGGTGGCGACGGCAGATTGTCATAACTTAATTTCTGTTCTTAGGACATACGAAAATAAAATAATTCTTTCTAAACATTAGAGAAATTGCATTGTTTATATTATATATATATATATATATATATATATATATATATATATATATATATATATATACAAATTATGTACAAATATATATATACAACAATACATATTTATGATTAAAGATAGTTTAAAGGTATTCTATATTGATAAGTTAAAGTGCCCATTATCAGGTATAGAACGTATGCATGCAAATAAATGTGAACATTGAAGTCAACACCCAGAGGCGACAATGTGTTTCATGCTAAACTCAATCGTCAGGCAAGACAATTGCGTTTAG
>OZ010575.1:47123541-47161041 GCA_963932145.1 Acanthosepion lycidas
TGTGTATATGCGTGTATACAGAGAAAAGTATTATCCATGTAGATTTCAAGTATATAAAAAATGAATTATATTGTGAAGTTGGATCAATAAATCCATAGCCTGGCATGCAGTTAAAATTAGTTTAGTAATTAGTTAATAATTCTCTGTTATTAAAATTATTAAATTATGTGCATTTTTTGCATAGATAAATTTTTAAATATATATATATATATATATATATATATATATATATATATATTAGGTTGGTGCAAAAATAATGACGGTTTTTTACATTAAAAAATACGTCAAAAACCGTCGTTATTTTTGCACCAACCTAATATATATATATTGAAAACTTCAACATATTTTTGTCCGGTGAAGTGGCGTCTGAACGCTTGGTTTTACCTTAGCTGTATCGTTCAGTTATATAGAAATTAGATTTTTAAAATAATTTCAATTCAATCATTATTTTTATTTTTTCAGTAATTATATCAGAATAAATATATAAATAAATATATATTTATAAATAAATATTTCATTATATTTATTAGATAGATACAAAAATACAGAAAGAGACAAAGCGTCGGTCAAACACATATGAGGTGTCCGGAAGTTATGAAGAACCTTGTTCAATTTCTTCTTACCGTACATTTTACATACCACTCCCGAATGTTAGTTGAAGTGACTCTTTCATGACCTTTGAAACAGCAAGCTTATAAACACACACACACGCACATACACACAATATATATATGAGAAAGAGAATGAGATATAGTTTAATGATGCATGAAAGTATTTATTTTAAACAACAAATATTTAGTAACATAATTTAATTCCTTGTCAATCAACTTAACCTATAAAGAGTACATCAAAATTCGGCTCCATTTCATAACCACGTGGCAAGCTACGAACTATATATATATATATATATATATATATATATATATATGAAGAAATATAGTTTTAAAGTTTGCTATATTTATAGGATAAAGTGCTGAATATCAGAGATAGTGTGTAAATATAAATATAAATGTGAACATTGAAGTCAACACACAGAGGCGACAGGCTGTTTCATGCTAGACGCAATAGTCAGGCGACCTGATGATTGCATCTAGCATGAAGCAGCCTGTCGCCATGTGTGCTGACTTCAATGTATATATATATATATATATATATATATATATATATATATTCTACTAGATCTGTACTGGAAACACTCTTTTCGATTTTGACGCATGAAAAAGCAGTATTTCATCCTAGAACTGATCTTCTAGACTACCAAGTCAGTCAGTTACGTGCCATGCGTGATACACACTCGGGCGATCATCTATCTTTCGATACATGACTAACGAGGCAGATTTTTTCCAGCGGTAGGTTGCCATTACTTTCCGCGGTAGACCAGTTGCCATCCAAGGCTATAGAAACTGGTCTGTCCATAGCTTTGAAGAAGAGGATTCATACCTTTCCCAAGGGTATCATTAGGTTGGTGCAAAAATAATATCATTTTTTGACGTTAAAAAATACGTCAAAAAACGATATTATTTTTGCACCAACCTAATAGCTCGTAAGTGAATGTAATGGATTCGACTGGAATTCGAATTCGTCTCTCCGATTCCTCAATCCGAGCCGCTATCCCTTACTCCACCGTGCCTCATCCTAGACTACCCTCACAAATGATTTAATAATAGAAGTGAAGGCTCGTGTCTCACCTCTCAGAGAAACAGATAAATAGCGCATAGCGTGACATGAAGTCCGCGTGAATATCCTTCCTTATGTTTGAATTTAGAGTATTCCTTCTCTCAGAGTGGCTGCTACTGAAACCAAGAGAGACTAGTCTGCCCTTCTATTTAACTCATAACTGGAGGAAGATGGATTCATAACATGTGGTACCAAAGCTCACCAGAACAATTACTATGAAAATATTTATAGAAAAGAGGTAGGGGGTTATGTTATGGAACTGGGAAAGTGACTGAAGTTGAGATGCCAGATCAAGACAAATAACATTATAGATTCTGCTTTGTATTTTTTAAGGAATCTATAAATAAACAGTAGAAGTACCAAACCAGATGTGACAGCAACATTTCATGCATGGACGAATGGTAGACTTATAAATATGCAAGATAGATTCTGGTGAGAAAAATTGTTATCAATAACACAGTGAAACAATTTTCGTAGTAGCAGATCTAGCAATTAATTCAATATAATTGTTCTGCTTCGTGTCAACGAAAAACGTGAGACCGAAAAGGTGCAATGAGTCACTCTACTGGTGGTGAGCATCAGCCATGCTGATGGAAGGCAAAAAAGGGTTCTCCAAGACAATTAAAAAAGAGCAATTTTGTTTTGGGAGTATTGAAATTAACAAGCCATTTATGCCCAGTTAAAATAGATTGAAATTCATTTTTGAGATCAGCTGCTAATTTGACATTATCGAACCGATCACAGAATTACCATTAAGACAGGTGTAAATAGTTATGTCAACATCATAGATACCGAGTTGAGAACTGATGACATCGGGTAGGCCGTTGACGAAAATTAGGAACAAAGTCGGTCCAAGGATAGAGCCCTAGCGAATACCTGCATTAATACAAATGGATTTAGAAGAGTGGCCATTCAAGATAACATTCATTTCGAAATTTGATAAAAAAGACTGTCAGATCAAAAATTCGTCCAGAAATACTATAAACTTTCAACTTGTAAATAAGACAAATATGCCAAACCCTGTCAAACATTTTCGTGATACCCATAGGAACAGACCAAATTTCAACATTCTCATCCAGAGCTTGATTATTTCAGCAATAACCATTAATATATCAGCAGTTGACCATGAGAAGCAAAAGCCATATTGCTTGTTTGAAAGAAGACCCTGAGAAGTGAAATGTTTAATCAATTCGGAGTTGTTTAAAGCATCTAAGACTTTGCCAAAATGAGGTAGAAGTGTAATGGACTTGTAGTTAAAAGGATCGACCTCGTTCGCCTGAGTTCTTAAAGACTGAAACTACAGAAGATTTCCAACAAACAGGAAAGCAGGACGCAATAAGGTCGAGAACAGGAGCCAGTTCAAAATGTATTTTGCGGCATATGTTGAATGTACTTATTTTTTATTAGAGCGATAAAAGCAGACATATTGAATAGCAATTCATAACAAAAATGACCCAATTCATAACAAAAAAGAGAGGGTAAAATATATTACCATGAAAAGGTAACATCGAAATATAACAATGATTATAAAAAATAAACCGGTTTATCGTCCTCTCTCGTTAGAGTAAAAATTGAGGACAATAACAGTGCGCAACTAGTAAAAAATATACAACCCCAGACAAATTTTATATGCAAGAAAATATAACACTAAAGTCTAATTACTTTTAAGCTCACCAACTACTCCTGTTTACAGAACGTGGTACACTGATTCCAACACTTTCCAGTGGTAATCGGAATTAGCCCTATTCAGTTCTGACAATATTTCCGGGCTATAAGACCGGGCATTCTGTTGGCTTTTAATCAAATATTTAGCTAACACTGAACCCGATACATTAACTCACCAATGTTATTCTTCTATTAGCATGAAACTTAACGACGTAATTAATCTGCGCTAGGCGCAGATTAATAGAAAAATTGAGTATATTTTAAGCATGAAGCGATGCTAAGATGTTTTTAAAGAAACTTCATTTTAAAGCAAAAGTTCATATTTCTTAAATTTTCGAATTAAATTTTTTTTTGTAACAAATACCTTTTCTTTGTACTTTTAAAATGTGGATTGCAATCAATTTCTTAGTTGACTGAAAAGAGTAGTTCTAGCAATATGGTTAGAATTTTTCTACCTCCACAACATATTCCTGACTTGGTTACTTTGGATTTTCTTAATGTTTTCGATGCGAGCTGTGCACAAACGTAAACTCTTTTTGTAAAATTGAATAGCCGATTCATCAGTGAAGAAACGAACTACGTGTGTCGGCTTTGGAGGCGCACACAATTTGGACACTCGTCGAATGGAGAATATGTTCGGAAAACTGCGCTGAAACAGAGATTTTTTTTTACAAAGAAAAACACTCAAATAGTAAAATGCTTGAAGGTGAACAGGAGTTTAACAATCGCAATGTCATTGAAGATTATTTTTATATTTATGCCATGTACCTTCAAGACGTAGGCGACCATGACTTTCTGCCGGTTCATTTTCATTATTATCTGTGAATTGTCAGGCATTATTCGTGAATGATGGTGGAGAGATTTTTCCTTGGCTTCTCTACTGTTTGTAATTCAGTGTTTTTCTTCTCTTAGACTGGTTGCCACCCAAGACTAAAGAAACAGGCCTATTTAACCCATAGGACATAAAAGGGATAGATTAATGCCTTTTCCCAATTAGTGCGAAATTGAATGCAACATACAAGCCCAGAATTTGAACTCGGCTCAACGATTTCAAATTCCGTGCCGTTATTCGTTGCACTATCCGCACATCTACCTCCACAAGGAGGCACGGTGGAGTAATGGATAGCGGCTCTGATTGAAGACTCGGAGAGCCGAGTTCGAATTCCAGTCAAAATCCATTACATTCACTTACGTGAATTCTCTTACTTCTCTCCCCACCACCCCGGCTATGGGTCAAAACCCTAGGAGAAGAGGCGACTGAGTTTGTTCCTCCCCGGGTGCTGTATACTTGAGGTCTTCGGCGACATCTAAGCTACGCTTAATAAAGTTGGAACGTTTTTACATGGTATAAGGATTAGCAACCTTGTCACGCTAGATTAATTACGGTTGTTACTCCATACTTTCGACGCTTAGTATATCGTTACTTATATATGATTATATATTCCTATGCAAAATACTATTGCTACATGTACTCATTTTAGAAGATTTTACCAGTATTAGAAAATTTTTCCAACACTAAAAATGGGTTTTCCTTGGTTTTTGTAAATAGTTTTGTTTGTTGTACATTGAGGATAAATTTTAAAATATAATTTTGCTATTATCATTACCACACAAACAAATTGTACATATTGGACAGGTTAGGACTTCATAGAGAAATTATGATATTTTTCTAAGTGTAGTACGAATGGGAAGTGAAAATGTGTTTTAGTGAAAGGAAAATTATCGAATGATTGGGACAATGCCTGTGAAAAGTTAAACCAAAGGATAGAGACGACCCCCTCCTTTTTTTTTCTCATTTTTAGGTTTTGCACCAAATTTAAATGTATCATCAATATTATTAGTAAACACTTCGTGGTCTCATCTTTTTGTGTCGGGCGGTTTTTTGTTACACATAGAAGATCTACTACTAAATTATGGTAAGTTTAATTTCTTTTATTACTTTTTCTATTTGTATTGTATTAGTTTCCTTTAACTTTCCAGCTTTTATTCTCTCTCTGTCTTGCTCTCTCTCTCTCTTTTTTTTTTTTTTTTTTCAAATCCTAAATTTGGTTAAGCCGAACTTTGTTTAAGAATTTCTAATTTTGTACTGAATGTAAGTTTTTTGTTATTTTTATTTTAAAACTTTTCTTCCGCCGGTCTTTACTTAAATTCTCTGATTCATTTTCAGCATTTATTTCACTTCTCAGAGTAAATTCTTTTACACCAGACTGTACTTTTATTTTAAAGTTTTGGTTGAACTTGTTTTTTTTTCCCCCATTTAATTACGGAAAATTTTACTTTTTAGTTTGTATTAAATTTAGTCATTTGCACTTTCTCTGGACTTTCTTCTATTCGTTTTTCCTGTTTTAATTTGACCGAAAAGAAAAAAAAATCCAGTAGAACAGGATAAAAGCTTTTTGCATTTGGCCAACAATAGTCGTGCAGTTAAAAAGACACTTTGGCGTCTGCATTTGAGGTAGACTCTCCCAAAGAAAATAAGAAAATGTTTTAATGCCTTAGACACAAATAATAGTGTCCTCTAAAAGTGGGGTTTCAAATTGTTCACTCCTAAAAACTGTAAGAAAGCGTTAAAGTACAAAAGAGAAAATAGTACCACAAAAAGATACTAGCTATAACTGAACAAAAACGACGAGGAGCTGAAAGCTAAAGATAATGTAGTAGTCGGTGAATCGACCACAAATTGAAAATCCCTCCCAAGTGCTTGATCAATGTGCTGAAGTTTGTGAAAGGGGCCAAAAGTTATATCAATCTTATCAAAGATAGTAGGCTTTTGGTTGACCTCCTTGTACTGAGCAGTCAATTTTCCGTCATGATTGACAAGAAAAGTCAAAAATCTGTCGAACCATGAAAGACACGGTGGTCAAATCATTAGCATTCTTAAGTTATCAAGCCATAACATAGAGTTAATGGGGCTCGTTATTTCAAGTTTGACATCCTGCTACCCACAGCTGAGAAATGCCTGCTCCTGATAAGAAACGAGCTAATAACAAAAGACCTTATAATCCAGAGCAAGTGTCGGCCCACGATGACAGTGTTCGAACTCCTTGGTACGCTGTTCTAAAGTCGATGTTTGTCATTGTCGTTGCAGATCTGGCGACAAACTTAGTCTCCTGTATGTTACCACAGTGAGAAGGATTTCTAGAATCAGTTTTTACTAATACTAAATCAGAAGTTGTCATGGGCTATGGTTGGGAATAAATGATGCAATTATATCATTTGCTGTTGATTTTAGCCTTCGACAGATTAGCAGAACAAACGTCACTGGACTCTAGAAACGGCAATATAGTGAGAAAGTAGCGGAGCTGGTATCTTTAATTATCAAGAAAGTTCGGGCTCTGTTGAAAGGGATGTCATCTGAGGAGACAAAGCCGCTTATTTGCTAGCAGAATTTAGAACCGCGATAGATATGGATGGCGGATAGACAAGTGACTACAAAGATACGAGTGTTTTTTTTTCTTTCTCGAAGTTACTTCCAGGATCCTATTATCAGAGATCATGGAGTTTGCGCAGCTCAGTTCAACTATTTAGTCGACTTTTCTAGCCTCGAGATGACTGAAGATGTTAAGGTTGGGGATGCACTGAAGCTTGTTGTCAAGGACAAGACTCTGGGAAAAGATGGTCTTCCTTTTGAATATTTGATTCAGTCGCATATGTTTGTCCCTTTGCCGAGACTGATTCTTTAACCAGTAGTTAAGGAATAGGACTGTCGACCAGGGATGTGGTTAATTTTCTGTGCAAGAATAAACATGTAACAGATAGGATTAATAATTTTCACTCGTTAAATACATTAAATGCAGAATCAAAGATTTTGGCTTATGCCATTTACAGGTTGTCTTATTGGTCCCGAAGAGACTTGTGTTGTGAAAAGCAGAACAATTCAGAATAATCTTCATTTAGGAAGCTAAATTTTCGAGAAAGTCAACACTGAAGCTCTGATAATCAATTTAGATCGGTTCAAGGACTTTGATACTTGATTATTAGCAGTTTGGGACGGTTCTGGCGTCATCCAGTTTCGAACCCTATCTGCTCTTGGATCCGGCTTTTGTATATGTCCTCTGGTGCGCGAGTTGAAGTGAATGGGGTAAAATTGAAACCTTTTGTGTTGTCCTGTTCTATTTGTCAGAGTTTTCTGTTCTCACAGATGCTTTATATTCTTGTATTGGAACTTTTCTATCGCAGGTGAAAAGTTCCAATACAAGAATATAAAGCATCTGTGAGAACTCCAAAGATGCATCGGGAAATCTGTTATCTCTACCCGTCTGAATGCGGGTCTGTGTATGTCTCACGCTAAAATGTGTCCATATACGATTTGAATTAATTTCCTAGATCGAATGTGTACGCAACATTGTAACGTTGAATTCTAGAAAGAAGACAATCAGAAAGCCTTACCAGGTTTAAAAAGTGTGTAATCACGGTTGTCGAAGAAAGCATTAGATAATGTCTTAGTAAAATAACTGTTCGATTTGATCTCGTCAATGAAACAAAAGTATCGCTCTTTAAGGTTTTGGGCTTCCGAGTTGAAATACCTTAATAACGACGAGGTATCACACACATGGCTAGTGTAGCGGGAAGGTGTCTGGGTTGACAAAAAGCTTTGTTGAGCGTGAACGGGAATTTCGCTAGAAATAGGGCTTGGAAAATTTGACATTCACAGGACATGTTGAGGACAGGGAGAGCAGAGGGAAACAGCGAGTAACTTACCGAATAAGCTTGTGTAAAGTGATGGTAGAACAAAGACTGGAAGAGGTAGTAAGAAGTAAAACATTGCTAAGAACCACAAAAGATAGGAAGTTATGGAGATCTACAATCGTCCACTTCCTGAATGGACACGACAGATTCTGTCTACTCAACCCAAACCACAGAACTCCATCTAAAAATGAAGTACCCATAGCACTTGAATATTTCTCCGTTTCTTTAGAAACAAAAATATTCTTCAGCTAAGGATCCGAATTATCTTCAATTTAATCCTTCAGCTGTTTTTGTTTATTTTACTTCTTATATGAGTTGCATGTTAAACCCCTCCATCGTAGTATTTTAAATACCTACACCCTTTTTGTGTGTGTGTGTGTGTGTTTTTTTTTTTCGTTTTTTTTTAAAACCTTTGGATTGTCGTTTGATATTGAAGTTTAAGTTCAAACTTTAATGATAGTGATATATGGAAACATTCGGCATTCATTGACCGATCAGCCATAAAAACTATCGGTTGAAACTGGTAAAATCTTTCTATGAAAACAATTTTCAGATAAATAATATACTCAAGTCAACTTAATATTTATTGATGGGGGCTTCTTACATAACCTTTTGTTGGAAGTTGTGTGGAAAGTCAACATCTTGATTACGTTATTATTTTCCCTTCAAGTTACATGTGCTATCCATTTTAGTTGTTACTGGCGTTGAAAGTCCTCAAGTAACGTGGTTTCTTTCATTTCTTACTGTTCTACATTTATGATTCTTTAGCACCAATTCCCGCGATTCAGAGGATTGTTCTCCCTCAGACCTACAGGTTTTAATAACTCGAAGTATTTTAATCATTGATATGAGGGCGGCTGTTTCTTCAGTTTTGGGGGATATTTTTTTGTTTAGGAGGTAATTCCTTTCATCCAAAGCCGGAGTTTAATCTGAAAACTTACGTACAGTACCGAAGAATTTGTCCCTTATTATCTCCGTCTTGAGGCTCGGTAGAGTAATGGATAGCGGCTCGGATTGAGCACTCGGAGAGCCGAGTTCGATTTCCAGTCGAATCCATTACATTCTCTTACGTGCTAATACCCTTGGGAAAGGCATGAATCCTCTTCTTCTCTGCTCCCCCGGGCTATGGGTAAATAGCAGGACAAACCGGGTTCTATAGCTTTGGATGGCAACTGGTCTACTGGAGAAAGAAATGGCAACCTACTGTGGCAGAAAAATCTGCCTCGTCAGTCATGTATCGAAAGATACATGATCGCCTAAGCGTGTATCACGCATGCCACATAACTGATTGACTGATTGCCTCCGTAACAATATATGTGCAGGTATTTGTGTTTATGACGCGTTTTTAGGCAACCCTTCATTAGTACAAGTTTGATTAAAATCTATAAGGGTATTTGTTTATTTTAAATTATTTTTTTTCCTTCCGATGAACTCTTATCTGAATGCATTGGATTTAAGTATTGTCCAAAAAGTTCTCAATTATTTTACTTTTTATCTAGTGCTTTCTGACATACTTGGGTCGATTATCAGATAACACACACATCTATCTATCTATCTATCTATCTATCTATCTATCTATCTATCTATCTATAAGCACACATATATACACACAAGGGTGTGCTAAAACTTTATTGGTACCACCTAAAAAGAATTCCAGAATAAATTCCAAGGTCTCATAATTTTGTCAGAGAAGTGGTTTGGACCGAAAACTTTTAACACACACACACATATATATATATATATATATATATATATATATATATATATATATATATATATATATATATACTCACACACAAAAATTCTCTATAAAGTGTCCGAAACTATTTTTGTGTGTGTGTGGGGGGGGGGTAAAATATAGACACTGTTATCAGGCATTCTTCTCCATAAATGACACGTGGCACATAGTCTCTAAATGAGTTTTCTGTAATCCAATTTTTACACAACTTAGGGTGATTGGCCACATGCACCCTGGGGAAGGGTTGGTATTTTGTCAGGGTTTTCCTTCCCTTAAACGAAAACGTATTCGAACACTAACGAGTTCAATCAACTGGGGTTGAAGCCCTTTGTTCGCACTACTCCCCATAAATATAGCATCTCTTTTCGTGTGTTGCAACATACATCATGCCCATATATATATATATATATATATATATATATATATATATATATATATGTATATTTTTTTTCTTTTAGTATTTTCAGGCGATTTCAGTCAATTGATTTCCTAACGCTTTATTTATTTATTTTTTAAATAACAAATTTATGAACGCTATTTTTTTTTTTTTTTTTTTTTTTTTAAGATGCTGGAAAAATGGTCATTTCCCTGTACCGCTCCAGTAAATTGTTGATTCCTCCCGCTATCCTCCACCTTTACAAGAGTAAAAAATTGAGTACTGTTGCCATAAATAGGCAACAGCTGCCCAGTCCCCACTTTCCAATCTCGATATAGTTCAAAAGCGTCTCTGCGTCCTTGTGGTTGACAAATTTTTTCTACCCTGCAACCTCTTTCTCACAGAGGAAACGTCGCAAGCCTCTCGCTGCTCTGTCGCTATTTCCATGATAAGAGTTCAAACTACATTCCTTAAGGCTTAGTTCCATCAATTCTAAACTTCATGACTAGGACCCGACGTGCTACTCACATTATAACGAACCACCCTCATTCCCTTCATATTCCGTTGGTGAGACGTACGTTCTACTCGAGCAGCTTCTTCCCACGAATCGCTGCCTCGTGGAACCAACTCCCAAGAGGTTGCTTCCCCGATCATTAACCTGTTTAAGTCTAGTGTTAACCGTTATCCCCCCCACATAACCCACTCTCTAACCCTCTAGTTTGATTCTCAAGGCTGGCACAGAGTGAACATCAATGTAAAAAAATTCTGAACTAAACCCATTCTAATATTTTTATTATTTTAAGCAAGCGATTTAAGAATTTAGAAAACCAAATTCAACGTTTGATAAAAATGCTGATAAATCGGTTCAATATTTATAAACTTTCTCGTTGTTATCATACAAAGAATATACATTTGATTTATCACAAATTGGTTACGTCATAGATTATGGCATTCACAACTCTCAAACCCTGGGTATTTAACACTTCAGGGACGAGGATATTGTTCTACCGCACCGGAAAATGATATTACCCATGTTTAACCACCCCCATGCCCAATTTCAAACATTGAAGCAATGATTCTGTTTGACAAATGTGCTGGCTGTGCTTTCAACCAAAAGCTGTCATTAATAAATGCAAATACGTCGACTTTAATCCAGTTTCAGGAGTTAGCGACAGAAAAAAACTAGAGGAAACAGACAAAAATTGACAGATAAAAAATAAACTGGAAAAAACTTTAACAAAGCGTTTTAAAATGTTATTTAATGATATAAATGTTAAATTTCTTTAAAAAAAAATTATTTTTTCATTTTTTTTTTTTTTTTTTTTTTTCGATAATTTAGGTATTCATTTATCCAAAATTTTGAATTCTCCTAACACATTTTTTCAACCCTTATCCAAAGGTATCTGGCTAATTGTGGAAGTACTAAATATATAATAGCCGGTTACTCGTTTCCAAGCATACCCTTCTGTTCGGTTGGTTAGCGAGTCACTGGTTTGCAAGTACACCCTTCTGCTAGGCCGGTTAGCCGCTGGTTGTTCGTGGTTGTTCAAGAGTCACAGCCAACCAATGGTTTCATACGGCAACTGACCTTAGTTATAGTTTCTAGGGACAGCTCATATTCTGATGTGATCAACATTTTAAACAAGGCATGTACGCGGAAACTCTCAGTCACGGTGACTTGTGACTGAATTCTGCCTAGTTCCGTTCGGCCAACTTCATCCACCTGGTATGGTTTTCAGGTACTTTCAAACGGTGCCGCAGGTTGGAATTGCATCGAAAGGGCCGATAGCATCAAGAAATCATCTTCCTGACAAATTGACCGTGATGAGTGTAGAACCCCTGTCTAATGGTCGGGATCAAACGTTCTAACCACTATGTCACTAATCTCTCTCTCTCATATATATATATATATATATATATATATATATATATATATATATCTCATATGATCAAACAAAGCCCGAATAGGGCTTTTGAACACGCATTTTCTTCCCGATTCTGGAAATATATAGTAAAGGTAACAAATCCTTTGATATATAATCCAAGTGGATCCTATTAATATAAAATATTAAAACTGATCCACAAAAAGACCTCAATGTATTTATTATTACAGTGCAAATAATTAATAAGACAGGTTGATAAGATAGACGACCGATATCTTCGTCTGCCGAAATAGGCTATTCTCCATATCAGGTGACTTAGGATTTTATTGCATATCTCTCTCTCTCTCTCTCTCTATATATATATATATATATATATATATATATATAAGATCTTTATATCATCATTTCATCGGCAATGCTAAGAGAAATGCATACAGAATATACAGCTTCAAAAATGATGATAGCATTATTTACAATAAGTCTGATATAAACAGATACATAATATTACTAACTCGATAACATCCACTATCCAAAACAATTTATCCAATCTAAACAACATCAAAATAATTACAATCACATCCAAAACTATTATGTATATGATCAGAACCCAAAATACCCATAACAATAATTCTGAAGCCGGTATATATAAAAAAAATTCCCAGGACTGTTCGTCACAATACATTGGGGAAACTTGGAGAAATTTAAAAAACGTATCTATAATGACAAAAAGGGATCTTACACACAATTCATCAAATGCATTTGTTAGGCATAGAAATAAATTCAACCACAACTTTAATCTAAAAAAAAAAAAAGCCACACTTATTAAAAGGGAAGTAATTTACTTAGAAGGAAAATTCTTGAGAGTGTCGCCGTCGAATCTCAAATAAAAACTGCGCCCAGGATTTTTCTATATCTCAATTCCCGAAAGAACTACTGTTTCCTGAAGCCAAGGTACATGACTACAAAAATGTTAAAAACTAAAAGGAAAAAAAACTCATATTCAAAATATATAACACATAAAATAGTCCAAAATTAAAATAATTTAAATACTAATTTGAATATAAAAAAATCACTTAATTACATTGATTTGTGTCACAACGTATCCTCCATAACTTAAATGACTTTTCAGCTAACCTGATGAATGTTTATGAGCGTTCCCAGACTTGAAAAACTCTTGCATTTGATTTGATAAACTCCCCCACAAGACGAAAGGCGTCTGCTAAGATAACTTTACCTTTTGTCTTTATTCGTTTTGTTCCTTTACAGATATTGTTTAGATTGGATAAATTGTTTACTCTATCTGAAATTTTTACATATATGAATGAATAAATGAATGAAGACAAAATGTAAACTTAACTTTAGCGATACGTTTTGTCCTCTGATCGACTTTATCCAAGCAAATGTAAGGATTTTATTTTGCAACACGTATCTATAAACAGAAGTATAAATATCGTTACGTTTTTAATTTTTTTTTTTTCTTTAAATTTAAGAACACACTTAAAAAAGAGAAAATAACTCAGGCGAAAAGTTCTTGAGAGTGACGCTATCGAATCTTAGAAAAATGTATATCTGCGTCTCGGACTTTTCAAATATTTCCTTTTCTAAAAGATATCCTCTTTTCCCAAACCAACATAGATGATCATAAAAATCTTAAAGAAAACTGTTGCATCAAAACCATCCATTACTTAAAATAAATACATAAATTAATTTCGTAAACTAAACTAAAATGATAAATAATATTTATATTAAAAAATCAGCTACAACAATAACATTTACTCGCTTTTCATTTCGGTCTCTTTTTTTTTTTTTTTTTTTTTTTGCTTGTTATTAGGCCTTAAATTACATCACTTCGCATCCTCTATAGTTTATCTTATCATGGTTAGCCTGAAGAATACTTATGAGCGTCCTTTAAATTTAAGAAAAATTGAAAACGTAACGATATTTTTGGCTTCTGTTTATAAATACTTGTTGCAAATGCAATCTTTACATTTGCCTTGACCAAGTCGATCAGAGGACGAAACGCGTTGGTAAAGTTATCCTTTTATCTTTATTCATATTGTCTTTTTACAGATATATTTTTATTTATATCGGAATTTTTACACACACACACACATATCTATATCTATATATGTGTGTGTGTGTAAAAGGTTTTTCGCTAAGTAATATCACATTTTTTTCTACAAGGAGGAAAAGAACTATGTCCAGGGACAAAATTCGGCCAATCTGTAACATTTCATCCACCTCGCAGACAGTATGTTATTATTCTAAAATATATTTTTTCTATTATTTTTTCTTTATAAAATTTAAATGTAATTTCTATAACTAAGTATGAAGAACTTTAGAACATACAACTGATTCTTTTTCTTGCCCAGCGCCCCCCTTTTCAGATATTTGTGCGCACAAGCGGTAAATGAAGCAGAGTTTATGCAACAGAGTTAATGTAATATGTTTCCATTTTGCTGAATTATAATCACCGGAAGTCAGCTGTGGCGGGAACAGACAAGCTGCCGGATTTTATTTTGCAGTCAGACTAATGTCATCATCTTTGTTACGATGACGTGTTTAATGCCGTTGTATTGCTGCCCGGCCTTTAAATAACTTTCGTTGTTCTTTAACGAAACTCATATATATTCATTTTTTTTTCTCGTATATAACTGTGATTTACTTCAGATACTTTTAATTAGAAACTACAAATTATAGAATGGTTTAATAAACAAAATATATTTAATTATTTCGAACTTTCAGCACGCTGACGCATTCCTTTACTAAAACAGTAAAAGAACGATAAATCTCGATAGCGTCCACATTAAAGAAGCGACCAGTTTCAAAATCCGATTAGTTTGTTAATGGTTAGCGAAATAAAAAATAAAAAATAAATAAATAAAATAAAAAAATGATTTTTTTTTTTTATGTATAGACGTGTGTAGCAAAAATTTCGGCAAGAACAAGACCTTCCCCAAAAGAATTCTAATGTTTGGTCACTGGGTCAGATTTTCGGGAAGTGGGTCAGGTCAAGAAATTTTCCAGCCCTACCCTTTGTATATACATAAGTCTATCAGGTTGACTCAAAGTTTTCGAAAACTTTTCAACAAAATCTATTTAGATATTTTCATAGCATCATTATTTAGCAATCCAAGTATTTTTACTAATTTCCTACGTGTTAATACCACCTTTCCGCTAAATTGTGTATTTTATTATAAAAGAACAATCACGTTTTTTATTCAATGATTTCTTTGAGGAACTTTTTGATATCTTCAACTTGTTCGAACTGCTGTCTAAACATTGTATCACAGGAAGCAGAACAATGCTATTTGGAAGCTCTGAGCGCTGAAGAATACGCATGTGTGGGTACTTTCCACTCTAGATTCATGTTCATTTGCTGCGTCCAATCTCCAATTTTAGAACGGATGTTATTTTAAAGCTAACTACTGTATGAGAATCTACTAATTAATGCAGTATTTAAATGAGCCAGTTGCTCACTGTACAGTTGCGGGTAACTTCTGATCCAGATTGTAGCTATTTCAAACAAAGTACTTCTTTTCGAGTCTCAAACACAGAGAAAAAATATTTTCGCGACAGATTACATTTCGGCTAACATCTTGAAGTCTATCCTGTAATTTGCCACATTTTCTTCGTCTTTTTAAAAAATTTTATTTTTGTTATTTATTTATTTATGATTCGCGTAATATATCGATTCTAATCGCCATCAGCCGTCCTGTCGATTGGGGGTTATTTTTGTCATGCCTAACCAATGTAGAATGCATTTTTCTAGCTTCTGAAATTTTCCTAAAGGTTGGTGGTTAGAGTTGATTGAGTTTACATGCCAACCATTTTTGGTTATTTGATACCGAATTTTGTATAGGTCAAATAATGAGAATCGAACCCGCTATACAATCGTAATGGTCATCCAGATCAGCCTCACTAACTGGAAACCCACACCGAAACACTTAAGGCGTGTAAACAACGTATTACAGTTGAATGATAAACATGATTTTTTTTTTACAAGTTCACGTATTGTTTGTGATGTATCTTGTTTCAAAAGCTGCTCTTTGTGACTCTTCAAAACGTTGGCTACCTTGGTCTTCCATCCCCCCCCGCCGCCACTTGTAGTTTTTAGCAATGTTTATCCCTTTACTATCATTCCCAGTCAATCTCTTCCCATCAGTTTAAACAAACCTGTTAAGTGTTATTCGCTGTTATCCACTGCCCCCTCTTGTAGTCTGTGTTCAGTAATTGTCAAATTTTCCAAGTCCTCTTTATTATGTGTTCCAGAAATTTCAACTTTCTATTTTATTGTAAACGCAAGTTTCAGTTTGTTTCCATTTTCCTTAAAACTTCTACGTGGATTATATATTACCTCGATAATCATAATCCTACATCGAGAAATGATTTTACTATGAAAATGCATTTCAAATGATTTTAGGTTACTTTCGTCAATTTTCCAACGTGTCAAGCCCTGTTTAATTATGTCATATCGAATTCTGTACAGAGCGACTAACGAGAAATTAACTCACTACTCCATAGTAATGGCCAACCAGATTATCCTTGTTAAACATGACCTCACTCCGAGGTACCTGGATATGGTGTAGAATCACATCTCTATTGCCTCTCTTCTTCGTTTCATCTGTAAGAAAATTGTCTAGCATTCACTACTAATTAGAAGGGTATATAATGCATTGAAGTCCATCTTCCTGTTCGTAAAGATCTTGTTTAATTTTAGGTGTCAATTTGCCATTTCTGGGTACTTTCAGATTTTTATTTATTTATTTATTTATTTTTTTATTTTTTATTTTTTTTGAGTTCAACTTCTACTTGTTTTGAACTTCTCAAGTTATTTGCAACACATGTTTACATCTATCCCTTAAGCTCCAAGGATGTCATCTCTGCGTAAATTTTGTTGTACTTTCCCTCCACCCTAAAAGAAATATGAAAAGTAAACGATGTCGAATGTGCATTTTAATAGATTTTTCTTTTCGGATCTCTCGCCCGCGGAACTCTCTTTCGGTTTCTTGTTTCTTGCCATTTACAATCTTCAAAAATTTAAATTCAACAACAATCGTCGTATTTTGTCTTGCTGAATCCAGTTTATTGTCCTTTCTCCTCTGTAAAGTCTTCTCCTTCTCTTTCACACTCAGTACCCTTGGCGTCTTAATCGTATTATAGTCTTGCTTGGGGGTGAAATGATTGAAAAAATATTATCACCAAAATACAGTTTTGACTTTCTACCCACAACTCTTAAATAATATAGTGTCACAAGCAATAAATAGTTGAGTAAGTAAATGCATTTCCCCGATTTATGTAACATCTGAAAAATAGATGGCGCTCAAAACTTCTGCATCTTTCTCTCACTTCCTCTCTCTCTCTCTCACACACACAGACACATTATATTTTCTGTTACTCTTAACGTTAATGTAATGGGTATAGTTGTAGATATATTTGTTTCTTTGTATGTATATTTTCTTTTTAAGCTGTAATGAATATCTGCTGGTCTAGATCATCAAAAGTCTTATGAGAGACAATACACTTTTTGACAGGGATCGAACCTGTATTCGCCTCTGTGAAACCAACTTTTAGCATCGCGTGTCGTTACCACTTCGTCCCCGAGAGAGAAAGAAAACCAAACAAACAACACACCGCATTTATGGAGCGATTTTATGAGATAAAAAGTGGAGAGTTGGAGTTAAGGGTCAGCGTGATTTCTCTGACCAATCTCAAAAAGGGGTTGGACATTAGAAAATTACACGAGTGAACATTTTGAAAATATTGGATTTTAGAAAAAGGCTGATGCTACGGGTGGGAGATAACCGAATCCCAGACTCTGGTCAACCCCATACCTCCTAGACGCAGGTTTTCATAAGCTGGAGGTTTGGACAACTTGAAGAGTCCCCCACATTACTGCTACTGGAATCCACATTGTTCGCCGCGACCCTCCCGACCAAGACTTTGTGCCAGGGCCAAAGATCAGAACTTAGAAATTTAAATTACTGCTAACATATGCTGGGATCCTCCAAAAGGGGAAATCCAGTCTCATTTGATTTTAACCGTGGTGGGAAGAGTTAAAAACCGCTGTGTACAACAAATCATATATAAAGCAAATCGTTGTTACATTTTTAACCCGAGTTAATACTTTATTCCAAAGAATTATTTTTTTTTTGTAGATTCCATGTGTCGACATGTTTTTTTGTTTTTTTTTTCACTTCAGTTTACTTCATCAGCGATCTTTTCACCCTCTGAGATCAAAAACACAACGTGTCAGAGGAGTGAATGAAATAATTCTATTGAGCTCGCGGAGAGGAAGGTGTGATTTTTATAAACAATGGCTGCTGCTAGTAATGCAATGTTTTTCTACTCGAATTGAGCTCTTCTAGTTACTGACGTCTTTCGCATAGTAAAAACATTAAAATTTCCCTTCCGCTCTTCCGTGTGACGGTAGCTCGTGGGTAGAATCTCTGATTGATGCCAAATCGGTCGAGTTTCGATCCCGGCTTGAAGCAATCGCATGTCTAGTCACACTGATGAGCTGTGATACAGCGAAACAGTCTGTCTGTGGATGACTATATATTGCTACAAACAAGCATTTCCCTTGAAAAAACACTTGAGCGAAGAACTAATTTCGTATAACAATTCATTTATTTATTTATCTTTTAACCATTTAACCCCAAACAAGGCGATAATGCCACTAAGAAGCAAGGGGTTAATGGGAGTGAAATAGACCGAGAAAAAGTTATTGAGAGAGGACAATAAAACAACAGTTTTCACGGCCACAAGATGACGACTGATATTGCATTTAAATTTTTTAGAGTTCACAGGTGAGAGCTGCGAGAGAAGAAACTATTAGTATATAAAACCTAGGGTTTTATGTAGCAATTTCATAACAGTAAAATGAGATTTAGTTGCCAATTTATTACTGTGCTTAAATTCGTGAAATCAAGATACCAAAGAGGAAAGCTCATCAGCACAATTACCATGAAAAGATGGATAGAAAAGGCACAGGGAAGGTGCTACAGTGTGGGGAAAGTAACAAGATAGAAAGATGCAAGATAGATTCTGACGAGAAAAAATGTCTACTACAATATAGTGAACGAACTTTTTTTTTTTTTTTTAGCAGCAGACAGCAAGTGACTCAATATAATCGGTCCACTTCATGTCAGTGAGGAACGTTAGACCAAGAAGGTGACAGACTTTCATATGCTTGACGCCAATTTTCGGGCCTGCGTTCAAGCATGATTCATTGTCGACATTCAGTGTTGATGACAGTGAATATATATATATATATATATATATATATATATATATATATATATATATATATATATGAGTTATTTTTATGTATTCGAAAGAGATAAGTTAGATTCATAAATAATGGATCTGTAGAAAAATGGTGATGTAATGTAGTTTTTTAAACGTGTGTTAATAGTTGGTAATATTGCTGTAAATATATTTTCATAATATTTTCTCTTTAAAAAAAAGAAACAAGAACATATTACCAACTATTAATACACGCTGAAAAAAATGCATCACTATTTTTTACAGATCCATTATTCATGAATTTAACTTATCTCTTGCGAATACATAAAAATCAATATTGTGATTTCCCAAGCGTAGCACAGATGTGGCACAAGGCCGAAAATATGGGGCATCCAGTGAGGATCGAAATCGCTTGTCAGTCGTAATTATTCTAGCGTGACAAGCTTGCTAACCATTACAATATATATATATATATATATATATATATATATATATATATATATATATATATATATATATATATATATATATATATATAATTTTTATTGTATTTTTTTTCCAATTTTCGAATGTATTGAATATTCTGCTCGAAGTTGTGGATAAACTGTCCGGCGTTCATATTTTGTTATTTTTACCGTACAGCCACCACGTCGGTTCTTGATAATGACTTCGAAAGTACTTGAACAAAAATACTTATATACACCTTATCGGAAAATAGACACACCTTGTCGGTTATTTTAATCAAACTAGTTTGGGTGAATATTTGCTTCCTAAATTATATAAGAGAGAGAGACAGACAGACATAGATAAAAACATTTTTAATACTGTGATCGTTAGCAGAAATGCCTGTCGTTTCATACATATTTGACAAGTACTGTACTATGGTTATATGTATATTTCCATACCGGAAATTCGCTTTAAATACACACACACACACACACACACACGTGTGTGTGTGCGTGTGCGACGAGCGCTACTTGTAGTGAATTTCCGGTATCGAAAAACGCACTATTGTTTATATATATATATATATATATATATATATATATATATATATATATGTCCTACCCTACCGGATATCACTGGCGTAACGGGACCGAGAGTGTGTTCTTAAAAGAAAGGGAAAGCATTTCACTTTTCATGGTCGTTTCTTGTACTTTGGTGTTTGCTACTAAAATTTGGACTAAATTCTCTCAATCCTTTTTCATTTTTTACTTGTAAATATTTGAATAAATATTTCATTTATTTAATGATTTTGTCCCAGTTTCTTAAAATTAGGCATCTTCAAAGAAAAGCGATACCCAAGTTTTAAAATGATTTTTTTTTAAAATGAAAGATTTTTTTTTAAGCTTTTATTTTAGTTTTAATCTCAAGCCAATAGGTTAAATTTAATCTCCTAATTTCCAATAAGCAAAATTCTTTGCTGTAATTCAAAAAGAATTGAAATTGCTTGGAATGATTTTTAAATAACTAAAAATGGCTGATTTTAGCCATATTATCACAACGTAATTCTAACTTCTTAGAAAAGTCTTTAAAAAAAATAAAATATACTTTTCTGAAACTTTTTAGAAGAAAATTAGCTGATTTAAAAAAAAGTCTAATCTTATTTGAAACAAATATAATCTACTTTTAGTTTAAAATATTGCAGAAAGGCATTTTTAACACGGAGGCGGGTGTTTTATGAAGTGTTGACTCTCAAGAAAGAATATTTGGGATTTTTTTCGAAAGGGGACAATTACGATAACAATTACTAGACAGATAACATGGCCGACATTTTTTTTTTTTTTTTTGTATAATTTGATAACTACCCAGTAATCTTTAAAATTTATGGAAATATACTAAGTAATCTAATATTTTGTTGGATATTAGGTACTTTGGCTTTAAATTCTCGCTTACGAAGATGCTTGTTGTGGGAATGTTAGAAAGTTACCAATAAATCGTAAATTTGCTGTAATTACCGCCCATATTTTCTGATCATGTCGTCGTGTATGGACGTCCGTATTTACAGAAATTGGGACGTTTATACCCACACACAAAAAATTCAAAATCTTTGAAAAATATTAGGGGTCATTGAATTTTAGTAAGCTTTTTTTTGTTTTTTTTTACTTATGATTAGTAAATATAGATTTTATTTAATAACAATATCACCTACCCACTGCTAGTTAATACAGAATTTTAAGATTTAAAACTTATGAATTATTATAATTAGAATTTTTGAAAAAAATTTAAAAAATTAATTAAGAGGGGTGGTTAACATGAAAAAGAACATATATTTAGTAAGATTTTATAAAAAGACAACGTTTTTAAAATAATTTAATTCATTTGTGAATAAATCCTGAAACTTTTATTAAAATCCGACAATTATCTGATTTTTGCAAGAATTTCAAAATCAATGTTTTTCGGAACAAAAAAAAAAGACGCAAAAAATGTTCTATATTAATTTATGGTCCCCCACTCATGTAAGTAAAACAAAATTTTTAAGGTTCTAAAAAATATAATTTAATAATCCAAAATCCTTGATCCTTGAAGATAAAACTGTTTTTATTAAGTTTGGGGCATTTTTATAAATCTTCCCCAACTGACACAGATTTTATACAGTGTAACCCGGATATAAGAGAGTTGTCGGGACCGGAGAAGAAGTCTCTTATATCCGGGTTTCTCTTATATCCAAGTTTGGTCTATTTTGTTTAGTTAAGTATGGCTCTAATTTGGGACCAGAGAAAATCTCTTATATCCAGGTTACACTGTATATATCATCGATAAAGCACACACACACACACACACACACATATATATATATATATATATATATATATATATATATATATTCCGCCTGGAAAAACACGATTTCAAAACCCATGCCAAATTCACTATAATTGAGAGAATAGAAAAGTTCAGAGCAGATAACATTAGAAAGATTTTAGAGTCGCATGAAAATAAGTGGATACAACGTCTAAAAACAAAATATCCAGCCGGACTAAATCACAAATTTAACAATATATAGATATAACTCAACAAATAAAAAAACCTACCCACATTTCTCACCCACACAAGACAGACAGGCTTACGGAGGTGAGGAGGCCTCACACTTATACACTCACCCACACGCATATATACACTTACAAACATCATACGCACTCACTCCCTAATGAGCCAAATGATAACACACACTCACAGCAATACACACGCTTACACATATCATACTCACTCACTCCCTAAGAACCAAATAACACACAAACAAACACTAAACAGAGACACATCCCCTCACCAAGTCCAATAAAACTGTCAAACTGACCAGATAATTCATAGCAGCATGTATCTATCTAGCTCTTATCTCAAATAACAACTTAAAAGAAACTGTTTGACCAACACAAGGAATGTTAAAAGATTCATGTTAAAAAGATAAAAAAATAAAAAAACAAATGAAAACTACAGACAAAAGTTCATTTTCTTCATCAAGACATTAATTTCTGTAGTTTAGTGCTAGCAGCAAGCAGAAATATTTCTCCTCCCGATGATAACCATTTCGGCCGAAACTAGTCGAGGAATCTAAATGGAATAATAATAAAAAAACGAAAGAATATTAATCTACAACCCAGTGTGTCTGAAGATTTTAATTTTTTTTATTGTTCAATATATATATATATATATATATATATATATATATATATATACGCGGGCGTGTGTGTCCGTCTGTAGAACCCCCGTCTCTGTCGCTTCGTCCGTGAGGAAATAGACTAGGATTTTTTACCATGCCGAAGATTAGATATTACGTAAGAGTTAATTGCACTTTTCTTTGTTTCTTGGAACATTTTTCTATCTCTTAATACTTTACTTGGTTTCTGAGAACCAATTTCTATTCCTATTTACTATAGGAAACAAGGAAATTGAACATAGAATAGGATGCGCTCCTGACAGTTTCGTCAAACCACGGAAGCTGCTACAAAACCATAGCCTAAAAACTAAAAACTAAAAATTTTCATATCATTGTCATGCAAGGCGCCAAATTCGTTCTGAATTGTCTAAACTTTCAGCTGTATACAACCGCTTCTCAACTCAATGATTAAAAATAGATTCCAGCGAATGAAACTCATGGACCATCTTTCTTCGAACCTCATGAACTGGCGCTACATAATAATAAAGAACAGTACTAAATAACAGAAACCACATCACTTAAGGATTTCCAACAAGGGCAACCACTAAAATAGATAGCGCACATGTAATTCGAAGAGAAAATAATGATATAATGAAGATATCGACGTTCCACACTACTTCAAACAATAAGTTAGGAAGGAAGCCTTTATCAATACTGTAAAGAGCGATAACAGTTTTGGCTGTATTTTTATTGACAACCAGTGGCGTATCTAAGGGACGGTAAATAGGTCACTTGACATGGGTACCGCTTTCCGGATGGGTACGCCACTGAACAAATAATTTGTCGGTGTTGAAGTGTATAGGCTAAGGAAAAGGCTTAGACGCAAGTTTATAACGATTACTACTACTATTACTACTATTATTATTATCATCATCATCATCATCATAAAAGTTAATACAGATATTGTCCTCCATTACATAGAATGTGTAACGTGATTTACCAAAGGGGTCAGTTGTTGACACAGATAACAGGTATCCGCTTCATCAGAACAGGTCTGTGTTTCCTTTCATATGGAGCTGGTCCTTTGGCTTAGGAGCAGGTCCCAGTGTGTATGCTCTATGCCAGTTCCTGTTTTTCTGAACTTCGATAGCTTTCAAGTGGTTTTCTACTTCTTGTAGTCGCGGGGACAACATTTTTCATCAACCCAACATCAGAGTTAATGTTAATTCGCTATTAAACACTAAATAATCTGGTAACATTCGACCCCGACAGAATGTTGCCGGCGGCGTTGTTTGCTGATTTCGGTGACGTGGGGTTGTGACTGACAAATTTGCTCCATTGAAAGAAGGAAGATGCAGTTTTAGGCCCCAGCTGGCATCTTCTTTAGGTACTTGCTTTCACTTTTCTACTAATTCAATAACTTATTAAAATATATCTTCTTTCATAATTTCTTTAAAGTTTTTTTTTTTTAAAGACGATTCAAAACATTCGTCCCGTCGAGTATTTTATTGATCTAGAAATGCTGATTTTGTAGTATTACGTGTTAAAAGATTTCTTATGGTACGCTTATGTCAACTTTTACTCTTTTTTTTTCTCAATTAAACATCTAGAGAACAATTAGAACGTGTTTTCCTGTAGTCTGAAGCAGTAATAGGCAGAGATTTGGTGATGTCCGAGCCAACTCCTTGATTTTGATGCCCCTAAGACTCAAATAGGGGGGAGCATATAGGGCATAGTAGTGGGAAATGTGAGAAAGGAACGTATTTTAAATATGTAAAAAGGAAATGAAATCTGAAATAAAAACTTTATTCAAATTAAAAATAAACAAAATTTTTATTTCACTCTTTGAGTGAATGCCCTCTCGGGGCCGTTGCATCTTCTTTCCTCCTTCTGCACGCTACTAGTCTAAGATCATGCACGTTAAAATATTTTGTTTTAGTGAAAGTTATGTTGCCATAGTTTTCATAAAAGAATATGTTCATGTGGTACTATTAGATTGTCAAAATTTAAGTTACCTTCAAATAAAATATAAGAAATTTTAATCTTCTTGTTGAATAACCATAACTTATTATATATTGACTTATGTATTTATTTTTTAATTAATAGGTCTACTTTGCACTTTGGTAAGGCATAAGATGTTTAGGTAGGTAATGTTCTGCAGTAGTCTAGTCAGATCGAGACTTTAATATGGATGTCATGCATGGAAACAGCTGCATACAACCACTTTTTTTTTTTTTTAAGAGCACCGATGAAAAATGGCTTCCAGCGAATGAAGCACATATGACTTAACGAGGACAATCCTCCTTCAAACATCGTGAACTAGCGCTACAGATTTACAAAAAAAGAACTGCACGGTGGATTAATGGATAGCGATTCCGATTGAAGAATCAGAGTTCGAATTCCAGTCGAATCCATTACATTCGCTTACGTGCTAATACCTTGGGAAAGGTATGAATCCTCTTCTTCTCAAGCTATAGGTAAGTAGCAGGACAGACCGGATTCTATAGCCCTGGAAGGCAACTGGTCTACTGCAGAAAGAAATGGCAACCTACTGCGGGAAAAATCTGCCTCACCAGTCATGTATCGAAAGATACATGATCGCCTAAGTGTGTATCACTCATGGCACGTGACTGACTGACAGAAACCACATTACTTGAGGAATTTCAGCAGCAACAACTAAAATGGATAGCACATGCAACTAGAATGACATAAACTGTTGATGTTCCACACCACTTTAAAGAAAAGGTTAGGAAGGAAGCATCCATCAGTACTGTAAGGAACGATAACAGTGGACTTGAGAAACCTATTTTACTGCTCATTGCTGCAAATAATAAAATCAACCTTGATTTATATGGATTCAACGGCGAACAAGCAGAAAAATAATAATATATTTTATCTTGGACTGGAGGAGCGACCATCTTTACTTCTCGGATGACAAGCTGAGCTGTGGCCAAATAGATTTTTAGTTTCGTCTAACCAAAAGATCCATCTTCCAAAATTGACTTGATTTCTACAAGTTCATTTATTCGAACTTCAGCCAAGTTTCCTTGTCTCACTTTATCATAAAGTAACTATTTTTTTTCTTGAGAACTGGATTTGAAACAATTCCAATACAGTTCTTTATTGGTAGTCCTTCGGCTGACATGTTTAAGCTTGTTTGAAATATTCTGGAAAAAGTCATTTGATTTTAACTTGACGAGAAATATGTTTCCATCCTTAGATATTCGCGCGTTTCTTGCTTTTCATTTTAGTTGGCATACTCCATACAAGGTGGCCTAAGCTCAGTAAATATCACAGGCTTGTTGCTTTCCAAAGGAACCGTTAGCTTCATAGGTGCACATTTTTGAATCAGCCTATTAATTCCGACCGTATCATTTTGGGGGCGGTACTCATTAAGGGATTATAAGTAGAAACCTATAATTAATACCGAATGTTTTGTAAATCTATAATACCTAATTTAACCTTATAATGTAACGGCTTTACCATTACTAAAATTAATACTGAATTTTTAGAAACCTTTAATACCAGGTTTTTATATTAATCTCTAGGGGAAATTGTATGACAAAGTGGAAAAAGTTTACGTGTAACGCGTTTCGTCCTTCGGGACTAAATTTGTTATGTTGGTATGATTACATACGTACGAGGGGTGCTGGGGATTTTAGAATTTTTTAGGTATTTTTTTTATATTAATCTCAATAATTAAAACCAAACATTCAGATGTTAACCGAAACGGTAACGTTGGAAAGGTTTATAGTTGTTAAATTGGCAGAAAATTTCAGGCGTTTATTGCGTTATGTGTTACTGCTTACTAAATTTAGCTTCATTTAAAAAATGCTACAGGTATGACGTACCTACTGTTGTGATATGACGCTGTTGTACACGTCTAAAGAAATAAGTCGAACACAATTAACATTTGAATCTGCCGGGCACCATTATGAACGGGGAAACAAACCTTTATTATATTTCTAATTGATTAATAAAGGAATTGGCCAAGGGAGATAATAAGGTTTGTATTTAATAAATACATCGCATCTGCCTAGTGATGATCGAACCCACTATTCAGTAATAATGCTTAACCGGCCTGGCTCACTAACCCCTACGCCACGCCATGGCTGCCGTGAGATATATGCCGATGATTACATCTATTATTATATCTCAATTATTGTCGGTGGTATCCTACAAATCTAGGTTCAAGTGTTCGGGGAAACCATTCATTTACAAAGAGTCAACATTTAAATTGAATTGTGTGTGTGTGAGAATGAGAATGAGCGTATATAGTGATTTTTCCAAGCGTATATACATACTACCTCATTGTCGAATATAATTATTGCAAGACTCAAATGTGAGTCACGATATCAAATAATGTCTGCGCATGACATTTTTAAAGTGAGGAAAGATGTTGTACTAGGCCGGCGCCACTCCCTAAGTCAGAATAGCATGTACCCAAAAATAAGAACTAGTCATCATTGTTGGATGCTGTCAAGCTATAGGTTTTAAACCAGAGTTTTCTTTTTAGTTCGGTAACTTAAAGGAGACTAAGGGGTCAAAAACACCCAGTGGGCTTACCTCGCTTGTGAACATCAAACTCGGGTATTTCTACATCCGCTAGGTGGCCATGGATCTCATGAAAGGATTTATCTCTCCTTAGATGTTTTGTTTTTAATCCTGGTTTGTCTAGCCGCCCGCCTAACCAGAAAATCCTGGTGGGGAAAACGGTTTAGTCGCCAATAACCCGATCATATAACCCCCCCCCCACACACACACACACACACACATACACACGTGTGGGCGTATGCACTTAAATTTAATTTCGAAATGTAGCCTTTTAAAAAATGTCAGGATGTAGCTGACAAAACTTTTGCCTATAAGATTTAGTTCTTGATAATGACAAAGATGGCCAGAAGTGCTCGAAAACCATGAACATTGCAGAGTTTATACACCATTTTGATCATGATCTTCAACAACTTAAAAATTAAAATTTTCAAAATATAGTAAAATCTCTAATCCACAGACCTTGTAGTTTAGATTTAATAAAACTTGTTTGACATATATTTCAGTAGCATTTCTTTTATCTATTACTAAATGCGTTAGACAAGGAATACTTGATATTTCATTTAATTTCTCCTTTTCATACAAGGGAACGTCTGGTTCCTTCGAGATGATGAACTCAAGATGATGAACGCAAACTGCCGCCGTCTTGGTGTTTTCTGTCATATCGCATTATGGTTTAAAACAATCTCACAGAAGAAATTTCTTTTCGAAATCCATGTTACAAGGCTAAAGATACCAAAACCGTAACCAGTGCCTTTCTTTGATTTCTCCAATGACGCCTTTTGAAGCAAGATTCTTAAAACCTGACATTTTCTGACGGAAACGCCAATACGACATCAGTTTGAGTTCATCATCTTACTTTCTCCTGACAAATAAGACCTATATGTTTATCTCCTGATGATGACCAGAAAATGGTCGAAAGCGTTAGAATCAACGATAAGAAATGTAAACAAAAGACAAAGGATTTGCCTTAAGCTCTAATGTTTGAATATTTTACCAAATTCTGGTTAGTCAAACAGGACGCATCGGGTGGTTCTACAAAAGGATGCTGGGAATGCTATGGACGGAGCGGGTAAGCAACGAAGAAGTCTTAAAGAAAATGTAAACAAGACTGACAATTATAGTAAGAATCGAAAATGGCTGAAATTCCTTAGACAAATAATGAGAAAAGATTAACGAGAATTTGACACTTACAGGTAATATAGAAAGCAAGTCCATGGGAATTCAGCGAGCCACCTACCTAACTAACATGTGTAAATGGATGGCGAATCAGTGAGTGGGGGGTGTCAAAGTGTGACACGGTCGTCAATGTTAACTGTTAAACCAGACGTACAATAAATTTAATAAGATACGTTCTGTCTTTGTGTTTCTTCGCCTCCTCTTTGTTTTGCTACCTATCTGGACTGAGTCGTGTTTTCGTCTCAGAGAGGGCAGGAAAGAAATTTGGGGTCGTTTGACAACAAACAGAATGACTTCCTAAGAAGTAGCAAAGAGGGAATTTGGGATTACTTGGCAATAAACAGAATGAGTTTCTAAGAAAGTAATAATCGTTCATTTACGTTCACGTGATATGCAACACCAACTGGGATTTTGGTATTGTAATTTTAGTTACCCGATGACCTCCGATGACAACAGTTCGAGAAAAATAGACTCTCATCATGTTATCTTGAGGTATGAGAAATGCACCTATAAACTTATTCCATTACTTGTTGTGTAAGTAATACGGAAATTTAATCCCGAAGATCTTGGATGTATTTGACTAATTAATGAGCAAAGGATAAAGGAATATCGTACCGAAATAAATACAAAGAAAACTTTTTACTTTCATCTCGGAGGCAATCCAAGTACAAAAGGGAAAACTGAACACAAACATTATTCCCGAATTTTATATTTCACATTGCGGAAGAAAGAACGAACAACTTTTGCGAACATTCTACAGCAACTTTATCATTACGAACATTCCCAATTCTTGAAACACAAACGTTTGAACTGACATTCAATATCAATTAAGTGTTTTTTTTTTATTAATTGTACGCCTGTCACTCTATATTTTCCCATATTTTGTTATATAAAATTAATTTACAAATATTAATCTTGTGTTTGTTGTTCGTCGGTATCTGTTCCTGTGTTCCTATCTCAGCGATCCCGCCTTCTTTTTTTTTTTTTTTTTTTCTGAACATGGGATTTATATCATTTATATGTTGAGAATTCGTAACAAAAGGAACAAATGTTGCTAGGAGCTACAAGGAATGTGGAGAGTATGATCGCCCGCGTCCTGAAGGGACACGGCACTTAGAAGTATAGTCAACCTGAATTTTTTTCAGCAGTCCAGCTATATAACTAAACTGAAATATGTTGGAAAATTAACAAAGTGGTCACAATATATGGGAGAAAAAAAAATGGCCATCTGACGCCTTTTTATTTTTTGTATATATGTAAACTAGTTTTGGAAAAGTAAAAGTTTCACTGAAATGTGTTAACTTTTCCAAATTTTAATCCATAAAAAAAAAAAACTTTATGCAAAATGGTCACAATACATGGGTGAAAATAAGGCGTCAGTTTAAATTAAAGTCAGCAGTATAAGAGTTAAAACAAAAAATAGCTCTGATGATCGCTTGAAACTGTTTTTCGCGTTTAAATTTCTTAATTCGTTTTTACTATTATAGAATACGACAAACAAAGGATACTTTGGAGCATAGAAGATAAAAATGATTTCATTACCCTAGTTCTCCGATGTAAAATTTTTAAACCATAAACTTCTCTCTCAGAAACGCTTTTACGAAATCTGCGCGAATTCATCATCTGTTCTTCTGCAAATAGCACCGATGTTTTATTCCTGGAGATGACCAGAGAATCGTCCAAAGCGTGTTAACCGGCGATACAAAAATACGGACAATTCCAGCATTGTCTCAAATCATTCTTTCCCTTGTCCAAAAGCAATAAAAAAAAAAAATGATAGGTTGAGTCATAAATAATTTCCGTTTTTGTTTATCAACATCATTGTTTAGAAGAAAAGTTAAAAATTTGAAGGTTTCAATGTGAAAATGTTTTCGATGAACTCTTGAAAGTTTTCTCGATAGAATTTTGTGGAGACTGAAAAAGGTAATAATCAGTTGGTGCAAGATCAGCAGGTAGAGTAGAACAAACCAACCGACTGACAATTTTTTTTCCTGTGTTATTCATGCTGTATGCAGACTTGTATTGTCATAGAAGGGAAGAATTTTTTCTGTTGACAAACGCCTAGCACTTTTCGACCCCAAATTATGGACATATTGCAACTACTGGGCGTATAAATGTGCATTTAGTGTTTGTATTTTAAAAACTTTAAATGATTGATACCACGAGGATCTGGCCATAAGTGCAACATAAGCGTTCTTCCATGCAGTTCAGTATTTGAGGTTGGCTGTGTAGATTTATCCTTATTAATCCTTCACCTTTTGCATTGAACATTGTCATATGTTATTGTAATCCAAATTTATTCCCAACTGCAACGTTGGATTAGTAATTAGGATGATGCATTCGCCACTACAATTGGTTCCCGAAAACTGAAATTACTTATGACTCAAACCTTATGTAGTAAACATATAATAAAAATTAAAAAAAACAAACAAACTTATTTCCTGATAAAACAACTGAATTTATTCAATTAAATTATCTAACCTCTTATGATCGGATTAATTATTCAATTGGCTTATCCAACCCCTTATGATCGGATTAATTATTCAATTGGCTTATTCAACCCCTTATGATCGGATTAATTATTCAATTGGCTTATCCAACCCCTTATGATCGGATTAATTATTCAATTGGCTTATCCAACCCCTTATGATCGGATTAATTTCTGCGAAACTTGAAGATAAGTTTTTGGGCATTTATTTTGTTTCTTATTAATGCTTAATTTCTTGAAATTTTACTTACAAAGACTGCTTGTTTTAAAAGTATTATCTTCCAGTAATAACAACTTTTGGGGATGTGTTTGTTGTTGTTGTTGTTTTTTTTAGACGCAGCACTTTACTGTTATTTTATGTATATAACAACAACAACAACAACCAATTAACCGGTATAGAAGCTGAATATATATAATTGCATCTTCCATCTCTGTTAATTGGTTATTACGCTTTATGGTGTAGTGAACTTTTTTTTCTTTATTTCGAAGAACAAATAAGAAAAAACAGTAATCGAGTAGGGAATTGAACATTCATGCCTTGTTTAGCTCGCTATTTCTTAGAATAAATGAACGTCTTTTTGCCCTTCTACCCCAATTTTATTGTTTCTCCAAGAAGCTAAAGTAATCTAGAAACAATGAGGCATTTGCCTTTGAATTCCCTCGGCTTAATTTTTTTTTTCTTTGCATTAAGATTCACCTTGTATAAGGCCCGGGTACCACGAGTTAGAGAGTTACAGTAAGAGGCAGTTTATATGGATACGAGGGGGAGATAACGGTTAACCATAGACTTGAACAGGTTAAAATTTGGGAGTCTGTACTATTGAGCAGTTGTTCGTGGGAAGAGGCTGTTTGTGGAACTTAATTGTCACCGACGGAACACAGAGGAAATGTGGGTAGTTTGCTATAATGTAAGTGGCATGGCGAGTCTCAGTTGTGAAAGTTAGAACTGGCGTAACCGGGGAATGTAGTTCGTTCGAGAACTTTCCATGGAAATAACGATAGAGCGGCTTGAGTCCCGCCACATCTCGCCTGTGAAAGAGTTTGGAGGGTGGAAAATAATTTGTTACCCAAAAGGATGCGGAGACACTTTTGAACTCTATCGAGACTAGAAAACGAGGACTGGGCATTTCATAATAATATGACTTAGTCCATTTCATAATAATATGACAAAAGTACTCCATTTTCGGCCTGATCTGGCTCTTGTAAAGGCAGGGGATAGCACGATGATCAGGTAATTAATAAAGCAGTACAGAGAGCCGAGCATTTTACCTGCATCTTTAGCGATGGATAATATGTACGAGTTCTACTTGAGATCGGGTGAGATTTTAAGATCCAGTAGTCTCTTAAGGCACAGTACCTCCCCGAGAGGAAATCCGTTCATCGTAACTAGTGGTAGTTTGGAGTCTGATTGGCAATGATGGAATGTAACTAGTTTGGTTTCCAAGGTATTGATTAAACCAAATATTTTCTTATTTGAATATACCTCTTTAAATAAATGAAGGTATTTTTATTTGTACATATTTTTTTCTCAATGAAGTCGTGAGAAGCATAGCTATATTGAGGCGGTTGACAGCCAAATGGCCTGACGTGCTGTACTATTTAGCTACAAAGGAAGCGTCTGGTTAGCCAAGGTCGAATTACTGCTTTTAAACTAAAAATTTCCCATGAGTAAAATAATTGTCGGACTTAGTCCATTTCATAATATATGACATCATTTGTTTACATTAAGGTACTCTTCGAGCACATATGAGCGTTCGAGAGAAATCATGTGCCTTAAGAGACTACTGGGCCTTAAAATCACACATTGTGGCTTGTTCGTAGTTAATATTGTTAAGAGTTCGCTTTTTCTTTTTTATTATTAAAGCTTCCATTATTTTTAATCTTTTTTACAGGTGGATGCAGTTAATATATTTGTGTTTTCTACTAGTATGTTTCTAATAGTCTGGTAAATTTGTGTGTGTGTTTAAATGGGTTCTAATGGAGCTGTGATCAGATAGGTGTAACGTAAGACGTCTGGATAAGCATGTGGTTGTGTAACCAATGTAATTATTTATGAGTCCGGTTTGATCAAGAACACAGTTTCTTAAGGGGCATTTGAACTCATAGATAATGTTCGTGTTTTGTAATTTTGACTTAGCTGGTGTGTTGTTATTTTTGAGAATAAGGTTGGCTGTCTTAAATTTTTTATAATAGATAATAAATTTGATTTTTTTATTATTCGGGTCAATTGGGGTAGTGTATTTCTTTATAATATGTCTTAGTGAAGATTCGTCTTGTTTGTAATTAATGTGCATTTGGTTTTTGTAATAAATGTGTATGTAATTTTTGCCTGTGTGTTCACTATCGTTATTGCTTACTTTGGGGAGAAATAGTCTAATTTGGTGGTCTATAAGGTGGTTAGGGAAGCCGTAGTTGATTAGTGTTTGTTTAACATTATTAAGTTCTTTGAGGAAGAGTAGTCGAGTGTGTGTATATATATATATATATATATATATATATATATATATATATATATATATATATAATCTTATTACTAAAAACGTTATACGAATAATATACATATGAAACAATAAAAAATGTCGAATTAAAAAATAAGTTCCATTAATTGTTTAGAAATGATTTTGTTTACTTTACAGACGCGAAACTGAGCAGATGCGCTTCGAGAAAAATCTGAACGAGTGAATGTGCTTTAAAGGCAAAATAGAACCTTGCTTGATTGTGAAGTTCTTTGAAGGCGAATGGGCAATGCACGTCGAATCAGACAGTTGTTTCTCCTGTAAGTTGGGAAGCAGGTTCGAATCCTGTTATTTTCTTTTCGTTTTTCGAGTGCACAGGCCGGTTGACGAAATAAATACTGTTCAAAATAAACGGAGCGTCTACTCAAATAGGAGTATCCGCTAAAAATAAGGTTTTAAGTGTGTGTGTGTGTGTGTGTGTATATATATATATATATATATATATATATGATATATGGGGGGAGAGTTTTAATGAACTTTTCTCAGCGTGGTTTTGTTACCATTCGTTTCCGATAAATGTATTTGTATTCCAATTTATTATGTAAGAAAAACTTCTGTTTACTTGAAAATTAACTTTTGTCTTCCACTGTCACTCATGACTTATTGACTCATCAAATCGAGAATATTTTCACATAGCCTCAATCATTTATACTCAATGCCTTCAGCTGAAATGACAGTGAGTCTTTATTCTATTATCCAAACAATATACTAACTTATATTAATTGGGTTACTTAAAGGTTTTCTGTTCGAGAAAGATTTTTTTTTTTTTTTACTTTAATATGGACATGCTATTGCTTGGACTAGAAACAGTGTCGTCTTTTCTCCACACGAGCTCAGCTGTGGCCAAATCGTTCGAATTTTAGTTTCATCTAACCAAAAGAACCACCTCCTCAAAAATGATTTCCTTTCTCCAGACTTCAGCCAACCTTTCCTGACTGTCTTCGTCTTTAACTTTTTTTTCTATCTTTTTATTAGAGTAAGAAACTGGAAACTATTTTAATGTACAGTTCCTCTGTAATATTTCTTGTAATCTTTCAATGACATTTTTTTAATTTAGTTTTCATTTTAGTTAATAGTGTCCAAATGTTATTTCTTTTTTGCGGCTAGTTTATCTTTGCCCGTAAAAGCGTCTCGACATTCACAAGACGCCTACAGCTCTGATTTTAAATATAATTACATTTTTTCAAGTCGAAATTACTGTCAGTCTTATTATTAAGAGTTAAAATATCATTTTTAGAGCTTTTGTATATAATAAGGACGTATGGTGTAATGAAAATCGATTCGGAATGGGGAATCGGTGAATCTGGTTTGTTAGATTCATTAACACGCAAAGACCAATGGTAAAGTTATGAATCCATCTCTCAAGGCTATGGGTTGAATAGCAGCACGGGCTGGGCCCTATATCCTTGGTTGTCAACCAGTCTACCGTAGAAAGAAATGGCAGCGTCCTGCAGGAAATCATATGTCTAGCCGGTCATGAATCGAAAAAGGTATGTTCGTCCAAAAGCGTCTATTGCGTATGGCACATGACTTAACGACATAATTAAATCAGTAATAAGCAGATAAACAACTCTTTAAAAGAATGGAATTTTCTCGTTTTTTAACTGTTTGGCATGTAACTTCATGCAACCATTCCTCGGTTAATAGCATCCAAATATCTATTTATTAAGCGTAGTTAGACGTGGCACAAGGCCTAAAGTATGGATCAACCAGTGGGAATCAGACTCAACTACACAGATATATAACTGAACTACCTAAATAAGCTTGCTAACCATAACACCACGTAGAACAAGTAGAAATCTGTTTCCTTTTTCCACGGCTAGTTCATCTTGACATGTCCAAAAAAAGAAAAAAGAAAAAAAGCCTCGACATGCACAAGCTGCCTTTAGTTTTCGCCCATCCAGGTGCTGACCGGCAGAGCTGACCCTTATCAGCGGTAAGCTGGGTGAACGCTTACTAACAACAGATATAATAAACAAAACTTGGTGAATAACTCAACTTGCAACTATTTCAATGCGGTTCCTCGTATTACTTTTAAACTTTCACTGGCATTTTTAAATTTTATTTTTTTTTATTTAGGTGAATAAACGTAATGATCTCATCATTAATTTGATCTAATTACAATTTACTTGAATTTCTTTTAATTACCGACATTCCAACTCCGTTAAAAACATTATGAAAGACAGCGCTCATCCCGATACAACTTGTTTGAACTGTTAGCATCTTGACGACGCTTTAGTTCTGGGACAAAGTGGATAACATATTTGTAATTTTTTTATTTTTAAATTCTTGGTCGAGACATTTAGATTTTTCTAGTAATTAAAAATTAATTAATCGGTTTTGTTTCTTTTTTTGCCGTGTTGTATTTTCCTTTAATGACAACTGTGGCTAGAAAAAAAAAATTGCTACAGATAATAAAAGCTTCGATCACACCGTAGTTCAATTTCTGGTTGGAATATTCGATCATTTTCTTTGTTGGCATTTGAAGTTCTATAGCTACATTTATTTTCATAGAATAGTTCGACAAACAGCTTTTGTCCCCTAAAAAAGCGGACATGATTGATATGGCTAATGGGGTGCTTGGAAAGAAAGAATAGATAATACATAAGTACACAAATAAGTCATACTAAGGTAGAATATATATCTTATTACTATAAAGGTTATTTTTTAGTGAATATATTTGTTTGAATTGCTATTCCTTTTTTGATTTTCGTAAATAGGGAAGTTAATAACATAAATCGAGTTCTACTAAACAAAGATTGTGGCTCTCGACACATTTCACATACAGAAGCGGTTTCCCTGATAGATAGTTTCAAATCCTGTTAAGAGGCACAATTTTTCTTTAGCGGGTTTCTCGTTCTAGGCCCGGGGGTGGGGGTCAGTGCGACGGCCCCGGTCATCCAATCAAAGAGTGAAATACAAATTTAGTTTATATTTAATTTGAATAAAGTGTTCTCTTCACGTTTCATCGGTTTTTACATATTTAAAATGACTTCCTTTCTCAGTACTTGGCCCTATGCCCCACTGTTACTTGAGTCTTACGGGTATACAATCACCACGCCAGTAACCGGCTGTTTTAATTTTGCTGTTTAAGAAAAAGAAACAAGAACAAAACAGTTTAACTTAAACAGGTGTATCCACTAAAAATAACGTTCACACACACACACACACACACACATAAGAGGATAAATAAAAAGACGTTGTGATGTACCGAGGAAGGAAACGGCATGAAAAAGTGTCGTTTTCTGTAGTGAGCTAGGCAGCAACGGGCTGTCACGTGGCTCTGAATGACCTCTTAAGACCCCAATAAATTCCTTTCTGTTATAAGAGAGATAATCGCCTTCTGCATTCCTACTGGGGTTTCATTTAGCATTAGTGTTTAAATGACTAACTAGCAATTCTAGGATTCATGAGGTTGTCATTTTCTGAAGTATTTGCCTGCAAATAAAGTTGGAAGAACAAACCAAATACAGTTGTATGTCTGCATACATACTTTTCGAAGAGAAAAGAGGCGAAAAATGTTGACAACTTGGTGTAAAGAATGCATAACCCTATTATGCATGGAATGTTGCAAGGAACATCATACAGTTAAGAGAGATTAAATTTAGGTACCTCTTTTAATTCCCTTTTCTTTATTTTTATAACCCAGAAGAGTTAAATAGTGTAATTCAATGACAAAATCCTGTATTACGCGTTTCATCCTTTGCAAGTACTTACTAAATGTTTTCATCGATGAAATCCTACGTAAGTGGGAAGTAACGTAATATAACAAATAGCGGTTACAATTTTACACTGAGAAACGCTGAACTTACAGAGCCGCTTAACTTTATAATTTGTACATTTTTTAGCGGCTGTGATACCCAGAAGGATAACCTAGACGATTTTCAGCTTTTTA
>OZ010575.1:47168541-47223541 GCA_963932145.1 Acanthosepion lycidas
ATTGCTATTACGGTTATCATAGCAGGGATGAAGTTGGTCGTCACGCACGCAATAGTTTTTGGATTTAAAGTTGTCTTTCTTTTAGTCTGGCTGCCAACCAAGGCTAAAGAACCCTGTCTAGTCTGAGGAGAGAAGAGCTGGATTCATACATTTCTCAATAGTATTTGCGTGTAATGGGGTGGGCTCAATCAGATATAAGATTTAAAAATTTCTGATATATTTTTTTATCTGATCTTCTCATAAAATGAACAATTTCTTTAGGTATGCTATAAACGCCTTTTTTTTTCTTTTTTTTTAAAGTACCGTATAGTATTATAGTACGAGTTTATATGATCAATTTCTTACGTAAAATATAGGTGATCGCACTATATACAGGTAATTTTTTTGAAGAGGCTAAAAATCATACATTTTTGATGACCAATTGCACTATACATAAGTAATTTTTTCTGAATGGGAATAATGATTTTTGCAAAATCCTCCAGCTCAGTAAGATTGTTGGTTCGTTTGTTTAACGGCATATCAACACCTTTGTGGGTTATTTAATACCGAAACCTAAATATTTTCAACATTATTTTATAGCTTCAATTGAATATATTTTGAACGGAATTGTATGCCTTCAATTACAGATAAAATTTATTGTTGGTTATTTTATCATAACTATGTATTTTTGGTAATTTTATTATAAATATGTATTGTTGGCTCGTTGATATTGTTTAGCGGCATATCGACACTTATATGGATTATTTAATGCCGAAATGTACATATTTTCTACATAACTTTATACATTCAAAGTAAAGTTAGTTTTTTCTTTTGTTTTGTTTTCTTTTAGATAGTTTTATAGAAATGTATTGTTGGTAATTTTGCAATAAAAATCTATTTTTATAATTTTTAGTGTTCCATTGATTCTCATTTTGCTCTAAAGATGTATCGTTACTCAAATGTACTGTTATTTCTGTTGTGGGGGGGGGTCACTATTTTCCCATAGCTGGGACCCAAACAGATGCTACTACATCGGGTCAGGGTGGACGTGGGAACAACAGCAATTAAGAGGTGGTTCCATGCTCTTCAAAACATCCAATTTCCCCATTTCAAAAGCCTTGTTGTCGGATGTAGTTCGTCATACCCAGGACACAGCCTCAGTTGATAGCAATCTTACTAAGATGACACATTTCATCTTCTGTTTAGATCTCAATTCCAGCCAAAATATAGCGCCGTGGATGCACAGTTGTTATCTATATATATACTGACAACTTTTTGCCAAGTTCGCCTCTATCTTTCGCTGCACAAACCTCGCATTAAACTTGATGATTATAGCTATATATTCCCTAATAAAGTGGGAACTTAACCATTTAAAATGAAAGAAAAAAAAAGATTTGCTCTGAGCTTTATTTGGCAGCAATTATAGCAAAATGTTATTCCCACAGATTAAACGCACAAAAAAGATATGCCACAAAACAATCCAAATGTATAAAAAAAACAAAAACAAAGCGAAAACACAAATCCGCATATTACTATTGTGTTTATTCTTCGTGTCCATTGATTCAGAAAAGTTCACGTCTGTTGCTGGCCCGGTGATGGCTGACGAGGTCTACACATGACCGGCAAATTCTGTTACAAAGGAGACAGAAGGCGGTCTGGCAAAAGGAAACTTCCGTTCTTTGGAAGAAGATAAAATTCCATTCTTTACATATGGCTTGCCGAACAGAGATGCAGCTTCCTATCTTAGCCTCAACGCTTGTGGCATTGGCAGTCTTGAAGACGTCAGCGTTGGCAATAAAGTCATATATACCTGTTGGAGAATTCCAACTTTGCCTTTCCACCACCACCACCACCACAGAGGAGAACAATGACAAGACAGTGAGGAACAAACTTACTAATTTTACAAACCAATGCTTTAATCCACAAAACTATGGTAGAGAACCGTAGATGTGGACAAAGAAACGAGAACAATCTATCCTGTAGCTTAAATAAAGGGTTCAGTTTGAAACTCCTTGAATGTTACTCAGATCGGCAGATACCGCGAAAAGGACAGAAGGCACAACCGTCGAAATGTTGATGATAACAAAGACAAGGACGTTAGTCCAAGTGTAAATAATGATAGCTCCTCATCCCAAAAATTAATACAGAAATCATAAAACTATTTCCACATTTTAAGAGTGAAATGTAGTTTTCTGTAATTTCTATAAATTATGTGAAATATCCTTCACATTAATTCATATCCTGATGGCACTACTTTAAACTTCTTTTTCCATATATCTAAACTACAATTATTAACGAGAAATTTGGAAAGTGAAACTTTCACTGAAATATGTTGAAAAATGTCCCAGATTTCATCTACGTTTGTAAAATAAGTCTCTCTCAAAAGAAACATTTTCTTCCTCAGAAAAGAACTGTTAAATATGTCGTTTGTAATCTTCCGGATAATTAAAGTTGTCACAAAGAGAATTATGTAAATATCAGCAAAATAGTAACCTGCAGATGCATTAACTGATGAAAATTTCTTAAGAGTAGAGGTTTATCCTTTATTTCCTGTTTAGGATTCGGTTTCCGGGTCTTTTTAAAGTCTTCTCGGTCCTTTTCACTTCCAGCAGTCCCTAGTGTCTTAGTGCCATTGTCTTGCTTGGGGAGAATTGGCTAAAAAAATAAAAATACGAGATAATATTTATGCTATATTTTTTTAAGTCGGCGGGTGCGCCTTATATGATCTCAAATACAGTAATTACTTAGATATAATGTTTTTTTTCTTTAAAAAAAAGCAATTGTAATCAAATTTGACTAAAACCTAGGAAACTTCGCTACTGATGTCAGAATGTATTAAAGGACTGAAAAGGAAAGGAAAAAAAGCAATACTAAATACGTTATTTTCTACTATATTCAAAACGTCTACCAATGCTATTTGTTCAGTTACATTGAAATTTCTTACTTTTTTATTCGGTTTATACCAGCAGGTGGTGCAATGGATAGCAACTCAGAATGAAAATTCGGCAAGTCGAGTTCAAATTTTAGTCGAGTTCGTCATATTCACTTAAGCCCAAATATGCTTGGGAAAAGTATGAAGCCATCTGCCCTCCAGACATGGGCTAAATATTAGACCGGACTCTCCAACCTTGGTTTACAACCAACGTAGGAGAAGGATAACTCTGAATTCAAAAGCCGTATGTAGCCCTGGCATGGCACATACTATATGCAGCTAATGATGTTCAACATGACAATGAGCCGGACAATGGACGTTTTTTGTATGTACTAGACCCAAGCAAAAAAAAAAAAGAAGCAATCATTTAAGAAACTTGCGAAGAAGTTAAGCAATCCGTTTGCTTTTTTTGCTTTTTTAAAGAAAAATACTGCTCTTGTTAGTATTTCATAGGATACTCGTTTGCGTAAACTTGGAATTCAAAATAGTTTAATTCTGAGATGAAAATCACCAGTGCAGTAATGCGTCGTATCTATAGCTAGTAATAATGTCTTCTGTAAAAGTAAATAAAAGACGAGGATGATGATTAGACTTTTTTTTTAGACGGTGAGAGCGTCTTATGAAAAAAAAAGAAGCGTAATTACTTATATAGCCCCATGTAATGAATATCGGCGTGAAAAGTAGATTAGGCGTACCGTGTTCAATTTCCACTCAATTCTTTTTCGTTCACGCCGATAACCGGGCTTCGTCAGGCTATTTAGCCCTAAACACACCTCTACGACCCTAACGGGTTATGGGATACAAGCAAGCTCAAATTTGATTAAATCTTAAGCAACTCACCAGTGTGGTTTAAACAACTCAAAAGGAAAAAAATGAATAAAACATTAAATTAAATCTAAAAGAGTGACTAAATAAGTTACTTTTAGGTACCAAAATCGATTCGTTTTATTTTTTTCCTGAAATGAAAGCAAAAAATCGCTACACCCATTTTCATAATTGGCAAAAAATAGGGAATTATCCGATTTAAACGAAATTTTAATTTATTCAATAATGAATGGATTGTATACTGAGTAAGTTATTTTCTTAGAAACCTTTATGGAAATATTGTTTTGGGGGTCAGTTTCACCCCCCCCCCTTTCCGATATCTAGTGTGTACGTTTTTATTTTTTGGGAATGGGGTGCAAAAGTTGATACAATTATATAAAAAAAAATCGTTGAAAATATTATTGCAGTAAAAAAAATGTATGCAAGTGTGAACATGCTGAAAATTCGTTCTGAAACTTACCAAAAATAATTCAGTAGAACTGAGAAAATATTTTTTGAGAATTGGTTCTTGCATAATTTAATAAAACTTATTTTTCAGATTCGACAGATTAAAAAACTACACTTAATATATTTTTTAAATTTACTTGTAATTTTTAAATACCAATTCGAAATTCATCATGTAACTTTTTTTTAATTAAATACACATATTTGAAATATTTTTTAAATTTTTACAAGTTAGATTAGTTTTTGGACGGATGTTCAAAAAGGAAATAATTCGAAATTATTTCTTTTGACTGATTACTCTTCGCTATCGGAAGAATAATATGATAATTCAATAACTTTTAAATTCAGAATAATTTAAATCATCTTATGTGCAATTAAATATTTTATGACATCAGACAGGTAAAAAAAAATAAAAGCAATAAATTAAACTCAAAATTATCATTTCATTAATTTTTAATTAATTTCTTTTTATATTTATAATGTAGTATAAAAATAAAATTATTCATTCTTCTAAGTTTCATAAAAGCGTATATAAAAAAAATGATATTCTTAGACTATTGGTTATATTAGGTTAAAGATCATTTATTTTTTTAAACATAAATACCAATTATTTGATTATTACACTGCTGATGTTCCGTATTTTTTTAATTTCATTTTAATTTTTCGAGAGATTTTAAGAGTCGGGGTGACAGTAGAAAACTACTGTTGATGAGCTATGGTTTCAAAGGCTAAGTTATTAAGCATAATTAAACGTTCTTTTTATTACGCTTTAAGTAAAAAAAAAAGTAAGCATTATTTTTACAAAATCCAGTTACTTAAACCTTTAAATTGACTAATTTATTTTGAAACTTCTTTTGAACAAATATTGTATTTTAAAAACATTTCTAAGTTTGATTTTTACATTTTTTCATCTAATGACAGTTCGACGAGTCGGTGACTGACGAATGACTGTGCCTATGTTTTAAACATGTCTAAAAACTTTATTTACATATGTAAATATTTTTTATGGATAAACTTCAGGCGATTATGTTTGAAATAAAACCAAAATTTAACTGCAAAGAAAGCGTTTAAATTATTTAAAATGTTTTTTTGTTTTTTTTAGTAAATCTGTGGCGGTGCCTAGATATGTTATAATATATTAATAGTTTTACCAATTCCGTTTGTTTACTTCTATTGAAATGTCATTCTATTTTTAATTTTTTTTATTTATGAGACCCAGGCATAAAAAGCAACCATTTATTTAAGCAACTTGAATAGTAATTATTGCGCAAAAAAGTAAGCAACTCGAATACTTTTATTTTAGTTTTTATTCTATACTTTATTTTGAATTTTTTTCCCCAGAAAATTGCTGCTCTTGCGAATATTTCATAATGTACGCACACTTGTGTTAATTTTGATTTTTCAAAATAGTTTAACATGTCGTATATAAATGCAAACACTTCAAACATTAGACAGGACGTCTTCATATATCTATCTATCTATCTATCCATGAATAAACTTATATGAGAGAGGGAGAGTTGGGGAGGTGTGTGTACGTCCGTCTTGAGTGGCGTAAAGTCCTCTGCTCAATCTCGAAGAATGACTGAAATAAATGAAATATAACTGCATATATTCAGCCATTCAACACACTTGACACATCTTTTCTTAAGATTTTCTTTTTACTGTTTCCTAAAAAGGAGAAATGATTTTGGGTCATTGAAATACTTATCTTCGGAAGGTATGCCCAACCGATAATCTTTCGGCACTCCCTGATATAATGTATATATGTGTGAGTGAAAAGTTAAAAATTTAAATATAAATAATAATAATTTTTACCCATCATAATTTTACACAAACTCCACCACATGTATATATTAGGTTGGTGCAAAATTAATGTCGTTTTCTCACATATTAACATGTGTGATAAAACGACATTATTTTTGCACCAACCTAATACATACGTGCGAGGCAATATTATTCAGCGGAAAAATAAAAATATGACATGTATACATTCACGAGACATTTTCGCCACACTTCCAATCTTTAAATTTCAACATACAAATGCGTATGTATAGACACAACACCACCCGTATACATACGTATGTCATATCCGAAACTGCCCGCATATGTTTATATATGTATGAGTCCCGACGGATGACCAAGTATGTATATGCGTCTGCACACATCGATGTTTGCGTTAGTACGATGACAAAACGACGAAGTTTCCCCCACCACTTCCACAATAACACCAATACACGCAATCTACATAAACTCAAATTTAAAAAAAAAATTAATCAGTTTGTCTGACGATCACTAAAGCGTGAAACCCAGGGTCACAAACTCACATCTATCCAACCAAATATATATATATATATATATATATATATATATATATATATATATATATATATATATATATATATTACTTTGTAATAGTTTCAAAAAATCATTATTATAGGAAACAAATGTTTGCGACTCGACCAATGGTAAATATTAGCCGTTTTCTTTAAACATTCATTGACCGAACAGCCAGTCGGTTGAGATCTATAAAATCCTTCTCTTAAAACCAATTTTTCAAGAGAATAGGTTTCTCAAGTCTAGTAGCTTTTACTATTTCCAGTATTGAAGTGGCCGGTTGGGCTTCCTTCCTAACCGTTTTATTTAAAGTAGTTTGGAACGACATCTTGAATATGTTGTTATTTACTCTTCGAGTCATACCTGATATCTATTTCACTTGTTGTTGACAGTCTTCAAATGATGTGATTCCTTTTCTGGTACAGTTTTTTCTGATTCTGTATTGCGAATGTACGAGGTTCGAAGAAAGATGGCATTCGCTAACATCCACAGTCTTCATTCGTTCAAAGCCATTTTTAACCATTGATGTTAGAAAGGGGTTGTACAGTTTAGATATTTCTGAACGAGTTTGGCGCCATGTCTGACATGAAAATAAAGGTTAGGATCTGACGAGGCTACGTTTTGGATTTGTAGAAATTTGCACTGTTGGACGAAATTACCTCCAGTACAGGTTATTATATGTTTAATTTGCTTTTCTCGCATACTAAATTTGTTATAACTGATCCATACATGACCAAGAAGGAGATTAAAAAAAAAAGATTATGATGTTTAGTCATTTGGCTAGTTATTGAGAGCTTTTCAGCAATAACCATTTGTTTTTAGCTGAAGCATATCATCCGCTCGTAGTTTGATCCAATCACTTAAATTTTTTATCAACACGTTTATTAAACTTAAACTACTTTGTAGAGTTCTAATAAATATGTAACTTATGAATTTAAATGCCCCATAGAGAAATACGTTCCTTACAAAAATAAACCCATAAATGTTTATGATGAACAAATCATCACCTCTGCTCGCCTGTCAAGACTACTGAGGCTACATCTCTGGCTCAATAACACGTTAATAATTAACGTCTCCAGCCACGAGGATGTATGTCGTACAAGGCCGGTTTAGCGTGGGTTCTGCGAGCCCGTAGGCTCGGTCCAAAATATTCCCTTTGAACACGCATAAACGGGGTCAAGGCCTGTCTACCTCCCCGGACGAAACTTTGCCCTGCGGCAAAGCTTCGTCTTGGTTCCTCTCTTTCGAGGCAGAGAGTTCGACAGCAATGAACGTTTGGCAACAGACAAACGTTTTGGCTCAATAACACGTTTAAACCAGCATCGTGTCGTATCAACTTAAATAGGTAACATACCTGTCGAGAACACGGATGTGATACGTTTCTTCCACTGCAAATAATTTAAAAAAAATCGTTAAAAAGTGATTTTATTTACCTGACCTCCCCACTTAATTAGGTTGTGAAACAAAGTCTTTTTTATGGGTATTTACTCTCCCCACGGTGGCAGGATATGACACATGGTCTTTTTATTTTGTGGTGCCCATACGCATGCATATGGGCCAAAGACAGAAACTGTTCAGTACCCGCGACCAATGTCACGCTGGCGCCGATATTACGCCGACCCCGAACTTTCTTAATGCCATGGGGAAGGTGCTGCCGCAGAATTGAAATCTTCGGGCGCAGGCGCCTTCTTCCATCTGAAAATGAAGCAAGAACAGATATTACGCTTTCATCACGGGCAAAATGAAAACCTTTTATATATATATACTACCAGCATGGCCCGGCGTTGCCTGTGCCTGATTCAAAAATCGTACGACTCGTACAGCAATCGCTATCACTTAAAATATTTTTGCCCTTCCTTGCCTTTAAAGGAGTGCCCTTTGCCGAGCTGATGTTGCTACACGCCTTACTTCTTGCCTATCTCACACTGCGAATTTTTTCTAAGCTCTATATTAAACATTAAATCTATTACGAAAAAAGAACTAAACAAAATGAACACAAAACGATCAGCTTTAAAAAAGGACTCGTAACTGGAAAAACCAAATGAAAAAAGAATGTTAACAACAAATACTTTTTCACACCCAACCCAGTTCTGCGGAATCGGAATCAACGTTGAGTTTAAGCAAGCGAATGAGCCAATTGGAGTAAAGTGCCATGCAGATTTAAACTTTTCCCACTTGTGACGAATGCAGCTATCGATTTTTTTTTGCATGCTAGTTAACATTCGTGTCAGTCAGCTGTTGGCTCTCACGCTGGCCAATAGTATCTTCCTGCCTATTCGTGGCAGCCAGCTATAGGCTCTCACTCTGGCTAGTACAAAATGGACGCAAACTACATGAAAACTGCCATAGAAGCATGAAAAAAGTGATTGTTTCCACTATCGATTGGAGTTGGGAAATGCAAAGTCGGTCTTGGCCTTTCGCTAACTTGGAGCATGTGCATGTAAATTTTGTTGGAAATCCGTCGAAAATTGCGGCCGTGCATTCGTTACATACACACACATATCCTGCCTTTTATTTATATGTGTGTATATATATACATACATGCATACACACACACACACACATATATATATATATATATAAAGTGAACATTAAAGTCAACACTCAGAGGCGGCGACAGGCTGTTTCATACTAGATGCAATTCTCAGGCCTGACGATTGCGTCTAGCATGAAATAGCCTGTTGCCTCTGAGTATTGACTTCAATGTTCACTTTTATATTTACATACGCTCTCTCTAACTGGACCATTTTGTTTTCGCCCTATTCGGATGTTCCTAGTTCTTTTTTTCTAATTTTTTTCTCGGATAACAATTTGTTTTGATATACTTACAAATTCTGCCATCTGAGTTTTTTTTTACCAACTGAGTATAATTATTAGTGTGTGTGTGTGTGTATAGATAGATATCTATAGATAGATATCTATAGTTAGATAGATATAGATAGGGAACTATAGATAGATATAAATATATAGATATATAGATAGATTAGTGTGTATTTAAAGAAATAAACATCAGCATAAATTTTCAATAATCATTTTAAAAAATGACTTGATCACCACATTGAACCACTCATAGAATGCCATGAATTTTAAAAAAGATGTGACACTACTAAGATATCTATGATAACTAGATCCCTGGGTACGATCAAGACAGATATAGATAAGCACATTAACAAAATTCCTTGAGGCTCTTGCTTACAAAACGATTTCTTTAGTGCATAATGTGCAACAGTTCATCGACTCAAAGAGTCTTATCAATGTAAAGAAAATATAAACAATGTACATGTTGAGTATCACTTTGTGCAAATAGTATGCATGTATTTACAGTTTTGCCTTACTCTAGGTCTCTGGTAATTACCCGGTAATGGATTGTACTAATTAGAAAGCAAACGACGACTTGAGAATGTTAAAAAAAAATTAATCCGTTGAAATGTCAACAAAATCTGAGACATCAGATGACGACATAACTAATTTTACCATTTTCCTACTCACTTAAACATCTGGATAGTAAGACAAGGTAAGAAAACGTGCTCCAGTTCACAGCGGAGGGTTACATAAGGAAACATTAAAAATTTTAATCACGCCTTTTAAAATAGGCTGGATATTTCACAGTGAAAAAAATGTAGATAAATGACTTGCTTAGGTTTCGTTATCATTCGCGGATTTCACCCTTTGTTTGGAAAATGGTATCATGCTGTCTGCGAAAAAGTGAGTTCCCCAGGAAGGGTGAAATCCATGAATGATAGCGAGCCCTAAGCAAGTCCTCCACCTATATACACATCTACACACATATGCAGTGGGCTACGATAAGCTTATAGCCACCCTTGATTACAGCAATGTTGGCTTGTGTAATAACGTATATTCTATTTTTTTTTTCTGACAATGCGTGTTAGTATCAAGCTACTTTCATCTATGAACGATAGTTGTCTTATATTTTGCAATGAAAGTTCGCAGAAGTAAGGAAATTGGTGAATTTCAACAAAGGAAAATAACAGGATGGCATCATTGGGGCAAGTCAAATAGAGAAATTGCTAGGTTTTTCTAGATTAATCATCAAACGATTAATAATATTGTCAAGAAATTTAATGAAGAAGGCCATTGTCGTGTGGAACAATATTCAAGAAGAGCAAGCATCGTTTCTGACCGAACGAAAAGGGCGATGAAGTCATTAGAAACCATCGTCAGTCAGAGCGTCCAAGATGTCGCCAACAGCATGCAAATGTCGGCATATGCGCTGAGAAAGATTCTGAAAGACTTAGGCTATCAAAGAAGAATTGCAAGAAGGAAGCCCATGATTTCAGAGGTTAACAGGAACAGGCGTATGGACTGTCGAGAGAATTCGAGAGCAAAGCTTATGAATTCTGTCAGTTTGTAATTTGATCAGATGAAAGTAAGTTCTGCCAATATTCAAATCCAGACAGGTTTATGTTTGGAGAAATCAGAGACTTCGAACACTGAATGTCTGCAGGCGACCGTGAAACATGGAGGGATTGGAGTAATGGTGTGGGGCGCTGTCTGGTTTGAAGTGAAATATGAGCTGATTCTTGTTGACGAGCGGTTAAATGGTCCAAAATACTGTCAAATATTAGAGAAAGGACTACTCCCACTATTTGAAACGAATCAGATTGACAAGAATGTCTACCTTTTTCAAGAAGATGGAGCGCCATGTCATACGAGCAAAGTAGCAAAGGCCTGGAATGAATCGCAAGGAATCAAGTCACTGATATGAATCCATTAGAGCCCGTTTGGGAGCACCTTCACCGAAAACTTCGAGAGCGTGCAACCAAAATCACGTCAGTGTCAACCCTTAAGGAAACATTGCTAAAGGAGTGGCGAAATATGGATCAGACGCATGTTGATAACTTGATCAAATCCATGAAAAATCGAATACAAGCACTGAAACTAGAAAATGGAGGACCTACTCCATACTGTTTATTTATGCTGAGCTGGGATTACATAATTAAATTTTGAAATCGGATGTAGTTTATATCTCCTGGCTAAAAACTTATCTTAGGCCACTGTACTGTTACTTCACCCAATATGAGTCTCAAGAGCCACTCACGGTAAAAACTTACCGTGAAAGATTGTTGAAAGTGGGGGGGGGGCGAAAGAAGTGCACATTATGCGGACACATTGGCTAGATATCGGTTGACCCTGGATTTGAAGAGGCCAAGCTTGTAGTTGTCAGGAAAGCATCACGTCGGGAGTTTGTTTAGCAAAGTAACAGTTCTGGGGAAGATGTTAGAGTGGAACTTACTTCTTATCAAAGCAACACGAATGGAATGGGGGGGAGTGTGATTTGCCACCGTTAACATTAAATGGAGGGTCCTACCTCTGAAGGTCTGAGCTGGTGAAACTCAGGAATGTAACCCGAACAAACATCTGCCCTAGTATTAGCGATAAAGTAACGAGAGGCTAGTAACATTTCGTCTGTGGGGTGAGGGTTGCAGAATAATCCATCACCCACGATGCCGAGTTATCATTTGTCAAGGCTGTAAAGTGAAGACTGGGTAGCACCAGCCCAGGTATGTTAGCAAATGCTCCATTCTTAGTTTGATCTAACTCTTGTAAAGATGATACTTTTAACCATGACTAATTCCGTTTCTGCTACAAGAAAAATTAATTAATGTGTATGATCGCGAACGCACGTGTCAAGTAGTTCGTAGCCTAACATAAATTTATTGGCTAAAATTTTAAAAAACATAAACTTAGTAGCTTGAAATCACTTTTTCATTTCTTTTTCTTTTTCTATAAGGCTGTAATTTTGTTAAGTTACCGAAACATATTGAAAACCATAGTTTAAAAAGTGAGAACAGAATGCCTGAACATCAGCAAGATAGAGACAGCCAAAGTGTATTACGTTCGAAATGGTCGTTTCTGAATGAAGAAGATACAGAAATTTAATTATCTGCGTCGTGTAGTAACAAACGGCGGGAAATGTGATACTGAAATTCAAAGGCACATTGGAATAGAGAAAGATACTTTCCAGAAATTAAAAGTATTACAATATCAGAAAATTTCATAAGAAACAAAGTAGTTTTGAACTACTGCTATATCCCTCTCCCCACCCCACCCCACCCCACCCCCTATATAGTAGTGAATGCTGGTCCATTTCCTCACAGATTCGTTTGGTTTGTTTTAAGGCATATCAACCTCAATGGGTTATTTAATACCGACAAAATTTTTATTGCTGGTAATATTTGTTTTTCAAAATATGTTGCTGGTAACATTTTTCCCTAAAAATGCATTGCTGGTGATTTTTCTTTTTTTTCCAAAAATGAAACTGGTAATATTTTTTTCTCAAAAATGTTCTGCTGGTAATAATTTTTTTCTTTCAAAAATCTATTGCTGGTAATTTTTTTCCAAATTCTATTGATGTAATAATTTTTTCAAAAAATGTATTATTGGTATTAAAACTTATTTTTACACTTTCATAGTGTTTTAACCCCAGTTTGGGGGTTAACTATTTGCCCATAACTGGGACCCTAACACGTGCTACCACCCCGGGTCAGGGTGGACCTGGGAACATCAGCAATTGAGGGGTGGTTTCACGCTCCTCAAAGCCTTCTGATCAGAGGCCTTGCTGCTGGATGTAGTTTATCGTCTTACCCAGGACGTCCCCACAGATTAAGAAAAGACTGATCGATAAAGATGTCGCTCTGCATACAGATGCTGAGAATTTAATGGACAGAACATGTTAGCAACGAAGGAATTTTAAATAAAATGGGGACTAAAACGACACTTATATTTAAAATCAGAGAGAGAGACAATTGAAATTTCTGGGATACGTAATGAGAATAGTGAACTAAGAGAATATAACATTCAGAGGATATATTAAAGGTAAAAGGAGCAGAGGGAAGCAGCGAGTAACCTACTTCACAAGTTTATGTGAATGGATGGCGAAACTGTGACAAAGAAGAATGGTAAAGTTTCAAAAAACACTTTGAACTAAAAGGAAAATGAAATTTTGGAGAGCCATGGTCGCCCACGTCCTGAAGAGACACAATGCATGAAAGAAGTATATTGTAGAAGAAAATAACAGAGCTATTGTGTTTCCAGAACCTGAGGAAGTTTCCTCATGTGTTTCTGTGAGTGTGTATGGGGGAATATTATATACAAATTCTATATATCAGACTAAATTTGGGGAATTGAATGACAAAATGGAAAAAAATCCTATGTAACTTCTAGAAGCGCTTTTGAAGGACGAACATGTTACGTAGGAATTTTCTCTTTTGTCGTCCAATTTCCCGTGTGTGTGTTTCAATTGCATAAACAATTTTAGCATCATAAACCATAGTGCCAAAAATTACACAACAATGTTCTAGCCTCTCAAATAAACAATGGGCGGGAACGCTTATTAAAATTTTGAAAATTAGGAAATTCGTCGCAGTTTATTTGAACCACTCCTCACAGTTCATTAAAATTCCATGACTGTAATTCCATAATTTTTTTTTTATCATTTCACCCCACGCAAGTCAATAACGACACTAAGACGCAAGTGATTACTGAGTGTTAAGAGATTATGAGAAAATACTATTAAAGAGAGAGAACAATAAAAGAACAATAATTAAGAAGACAGAAGATAACGACTGACACTGCATTTAATTTTTTGTAGATCAAAGTTGACTGGGAAGCAAGAAGCCGGAAGAGAGTTCCACAAGCGAGAAGTGGGATAGAAGGAAGTCAGCATAAAACTTACGGTTACATCTAGCCATTTCAGCTATAAATTGATGAGACCTAGCCGCCAGTCTAGTACTGAGCGTAAAAATTCATAAATTCTACGTACCATAGAGGAAAGTTCATCATAACAATTATCATGAATGTATCTGTAGAAAAGGCACAGGGAAGTTACATGAAAGCGGTGGGAAAGTGACTGAAGCCGAGATGCCAGATTGCAAACATTGCAGATTCTTCTTTGGATTTTATCAAGTATCTCTAAATACGTAGCAGGAGCAGCAGACTACATGTGGCAGCAATATTCAAGACCCGGACGGATGGTCGACTTATAAATAAGATAGATTCGGGAGAGAAAAATTACCTAGTGAACCAAATTTCCTTGCAGCAGACCTAGCAATTGATTCAATCTAATCTTTCCACTTCATGTCAGCGGAAAATGTTAGTCCGAGAAGAAGGCGCAATGAGTCAGTGACCTGTAGGTTAGCATAAGTCATGCTGATGAAAAGCTGAAATGGGGCATCTCGGGTGATTCAGAGAGAGAACAGTTTCGTTTTTGAGGCGTAACAATTAACAAGTCATTCCTCACCCCAGTTAACAGCAAAATGTAGATCATTTTTTAGATCAGTTGCCAGTTTTACTTTATCGAACTTATTAAACTTATAACTATTTACTCCTGTCTTAATAGTAGCATCAGCATAGATACCGAGTTGAGAACACATGCTATCATGGGATGAAAAAAAATTAATATTTATTGATCTTGTTTATGTATTGACTGAATATTCTATTACCTTAGAAATCTCAACACATCCCATCCAACTTGATATGTACTTATGAATACATTTTAATGACTTATAACACTCTCATGAACCAATGTCCCACACATTTTTTATTTGTCTATCTTCGGACGTAAAGACCCCAAAATCTCAATAAGTAATATAGGTTCAAACCTTTAACGCCCCTCAATCAAGGTGAATTTTTTATCGGTTCCGAGAAAAGTATGTTTAATGTAATAAATAGGGTTAAATTTGTCAACTACAGTCGTGAATTACGGAAAAACGATTAAAAAAGACGCCTTAAACGTAAAAAAAAACAAAGAAAATATTTCTGAGGGTAGATAAATGTTATTTAGTTTATTTTCGCCCATCACGTTTGTAAAATTATAAATTTTACGATTAGATATCGGTCGCATTTAGGGCTTTTACTACTATAAGCCCTGAACATAGTTAATATTTTTTGGTTGTGGGTTTTTAAGCAGTGAAGCTATATATGTGTGTGTGTGTGTGTGTGTAAATTTAATAAGCCAGTTAATGAAATTTGAGGAATAAAAAGACAACAAAATGATAACAATATTGGCAATAAGATTGATATAATAAATATCATCAATCTTATTGACAATATTGATAATATTTATTATATATACACACACACACACACACACACACACACACACGTATATATATATATATATATATATATATATATATATAATATCAATCTTATTGACAATATTGTTATCATTTTGTTGTCTTTTTATTCCTCACATTTCATTCGCAGGCCTATTAAATCTATATATTATAAGAAGCACACGTAGACTCTCTTGTTTTTATCACACACACACACATATATATATATATAGAGAGAGAGAGACAGGCAGACAGTGCGTTTCAACATGCATTTATATGAAAATTGCATTTTTTTATATTATTCTTTGGTTGACTGCCTGTATTGTCACAAATTTCGTAATAAAAATTGGCAACTCCAGTATGCGCAGCGGTTTGCAATGTTAAGTGGTTCTGCGCAGTAATAAACAACTGGCAGCCATTTTTTTGTGATATCGCTTCTTTCACCACATTCCAAATTGTAGGCAACATGGGTCGTCAAACATTTTTGAGCAGCGATAAGAGCAAAAATTGTTGAAATGCTTTATGAAGAAAAAGCACGATCAGGAATTGGCTAAAACTCTTGCAAGAGACGACCTTACGATGAAGAAATTATTCTAGAACTTAGCTGCATACAGTGTAAATGCCGTCAAAAGAAAGACAAAGTTTATATTTGTCTTTTACTTGATAAATGGAAACCCAGATGAAGATAGATGCTTAAGCAAGCACTTAAAAGTATCAAAGAGTTATCTACTGCTGTTGGAGTTTGGCATGTACCTAAAATCTTACGATGAAGGATTTAATAACGTTCACCAAACGTGTTGTCCGCTTTACCCTAAGGCCAAATTACCTACGTAAGCATGGCCGAAAAGTAAGAATATTCTTGGACCGAAAGGTTACTGTTTTTCCTTTTCTGTTTACCCCCAAGCAAGGCGATAAAGCCAATAAGACGTAAGGAATTACTAAGAGTAAAAGAAACTAAGAAAACGTTTTTGAGTAGAGAAGACCGTAAAAGAAAAGGATTCAAGGGGGTAAAAGATGACGATTGACATTGCATTTACATTTTTGAAGATCGCCGTTGAAGCCGGTAGAAAGTCCTACAGGCCTGAAATATGAAAAAAGAAACTATTAGCATAGAACTTCAGATTAACAATAAAATGACCAAGCTTCCAATCCAGCAATTGGTTTAAACTTGTGAAGTTAATGTCTTAAAATGTCCAGGAAAATATTTATAGGAAATCACAGGGAAGCTACGTTATGGCAGTAGGAAAATGATTAAAGCCAAGACGCCAGGCCATGACCGTAAACATTGCAGATTCTCCGTAATTAAATTTGCAGTGTGTTATTCACAGACGAGTGCAAAGTAATAAGAAACACTAAACAAATAATGTACCTTAATTGTGCTTTTTCCTTCAACTTTATCTCACAATCCTTTTGGTTTGTATTGTTCTCACTTAATTCTCCACGATTTTGATATTTGGGTTCAACAGTTTACAAATAATCTTAATTGTTCCTTTTTTCTTATTTCTTCGCATCCACTTATATTCACAGCTTTCTTTTTTTTTTCTCAGATCACAACTCTAGTTGAAAGCAACAACAACATACATCATGTAATAGATGTGAGTAATATATTTATTATTTCTTGTACCTAATGCGATATATGCCTCTGCCTCTGAAATTTTATTTAACTTTTTTCCTCAATAGGAGTAGACATGTTCGCCTATCGTCCGGTTCACACTCCTCCCCGGTCTTTTAAACAGGAGTATAGGTTTATTCCTTGTTTTCTGTTCAGGATTAGGTGTCCGGTCCCTTCTAAAATCTTTTCCTTCTTTTTCACTTCTGGCGGCTCCATGCGTTTTGGCGACATTATTACTTTGCCTGGAGTGGTGCCTTTTACTCTATCACTCTACCAGGCATGTCTCATGGGCTTTGTACAGTCAGTAGGGTCATCATTGTAAAAAAACAAAAAAAAAAAACAAATGTCCCAACAACAAGATGCGACCTGAACGATGACCCTAATCCTCTTTGACTGAGGCGTCAATCAGGAGGCAGGGGAGTTATGTTTGGCCCAGGGATCATTGGTAGTGAGTTGGTTAGCCCCCGGGGAGTTGTTGATGACATCAAAATGAACTATCCTGTTTATGCTGAATTCTCGTAAGGATCAACCTTCAGCTAAAACATCCAAGTAGAATGTATTTACCACAATGTTCGAGATCAGAATGCTATCGCAACTGTTGAATATTTAGCTAAATTAGCGTTAAAAACCAACTTGCAGTGTAGTTAATGTTTACTGCATCCTATTCTTATCGAAAATCTTTGTAACATCGTCAAGAGATACCTTTATGAGGGCGGCAAGTTTTCATTCAAGTATGAACTTTGGAAATCAGTATCAGGTGTTTATGAAGCCGTCACTTTGGAAGAAATTCTGAGTTTAATGTCTTTTATGGACACTAGGCAGTTTGAAATCATCAGCAAAAATGGATATGAAATTAGTTTTCCATTGTGTTATTTGACCCAGCTTTGGTTTGTATGGCATCCCTTTGAATAAATCATTGTTGTGTTTGATCAATGTCGTTCTTTCATTATCTGCCTGCCACTTGTAATTGATTTCTTTGAAATGTTTGCATGTAAAAAGGAACCGTTTAAATAATCATATTTTGTATTAGGTTGGTGCAAAAATAATGACGTAATAATGTCGTTTTTTGACTTATTTTTAACGTCAAAAAACGACATTATTACGTCATTATTTTTGCACCAACCTAATATATTAGAGCATAAACAAAATTCTGTATCTTCATATGATTGTAGATTTTTGTGATATTCCGTATGAACATACGACCTATATTTGACAGACATTTGATGACTCTGAGACAATTAATCTCATAATTATCATTTTATTGATTTGCATATAATTTATAACACACACACACATAAATATGTGTGTGTGTGTGTGTGTGTGTATGTGTTTGAGTTTGATTTGTTTTTCTTATACAGTGACATTAATAAATCCATTTAAAAATGTCTGTTTACGTTTGCACATATAGATGCGTATAAGTTTCCAGTGGTCAAACCTGTAGCGGTACGTTTCGGCTATAGAATCGGTTTTCCTGATAGAAAAGAGCAAACAGGTTTGATTCCTGTCAGGCGGCGTAAATTTTCTTTTGTTGGACTTCTTGATCTAGACTGATTGGTATGAAACAAATCACAGGTCAGCTCTATGGGCGTGGAACAAACCCAAATCATAACTTTTTGGCTGGGATTTGTATTCTTTGGATATTAGCTCAAGTTCTAGGGTACTTTCCCCCCAGACAGTACCTCTCCCTCGAGTGGGGGTTGGGTTTGTTGCTCCATTCCCGTGTCGTACCCAAAAGGGGGAAGTACTGAGGAGGCTTGGGAATTTTTGCGCGGTATGGCCGTTAAACCCACTTTAAACCTCGACCTTGTGTCACATTTGGTGACAACGTGGGCATCCTGGTAAATACCGCAAACACAAATGTATCTGAGAAGACATGTGCAACAGGTATTAGCTAGCTTCTCTAGCAATGCGTGTGCTCGAAACGTGTAACCAGCAATTATATATATGCGCTCTAAAATGCGCTTTATTTACACGGGGAATAATACTTAATATCGGACATAGTGTTTATAGATATAATCGGTGTAGACATTGGAAGCAACACTTCATGATGACTGTCAGTTTCACGTACGAATGAGATTTTCGGACCAAGTGTGGAAACTGGCAGTTGCCAGGCAATGTTGATGCCGACGTTCACTCTTATAGCTTTTATCGGATATGGCCACTAAGTTTGAACTCCATATTTTAAAAAGCCAGTTTCAATAAGAATGTAAATGAAGGAGTTGAGGAGGCACGGTGGAGTAATGGATAGCGGCCCGGATTAAAGAATCGGAGATCTGATTTCGAATTCCAGTCGAATCCATTACATTCACTTACATACTAATACCCTTGGGAAAGATATCAATCATCCTCTTCTCTTCCAAACTATGAGTAAATAGCAGAACAGACCGGGTTCTATAGCCTTGGATGTCTACCGAAGAAAGAAATTGCAACCTACTGCTCGAAAAAAATCTGCCTCGTTAGTCATGTATTGAAAGATACATGATCGCCTAAGCGTGTATCACGCATGGCACATAACTGACTGACTGAGAGTAATTTTTCATTTTAATTTTCCTGTTGCTTCCCTCGATAGGCTACAACTGTAGTGCGATAGACGTTAGGCAACAAAAAACTTTTTCGCTCAGTAGTTGATAATTAAGCACTTTGGGTTTCATATCCTATTTTCCGTTGCATCGTAAATCTAAACTAGTAGCAATTGTACGATGCTTATGAGAGACAATACCGGCCATAAAAGCTTTGGACATTTTCAGAGATGCATTGATACGCTTAGTCGTATATTAATAGCCACCATCCCATTCCATCTTTGAGAGAGAGAATATTAATTGGTTATAAGTAGAAACCTATAATTACTACCATTTTTATAAACATATAAAACATGATTTTTTTAAAAATCTATAATATCGGAATTTTTAAAAAACTTCTTATTAATACTAGATTTTTAATTTCAACTATTTTTTAAACGAATTTTTAACCTTAATAAGTTAAACACGTTAAAAAATGTGGATAATAATTAAAACCAACCAGAATAATGAAGAGAGTTTGACAGTACTGAGAAGACATATTCTGCTCTTAATTCTCTTAATTAATTGGCAGTACTAATATGTATGTGTTTTATCTTGGTAAATTAAGACAGGCTACGGTAAATACCCTGCTCAATACCATATATTTATTTTGTCCGGCCTAAACCCGTTGGCCACATCACTTAAGTATTGGTAGACTCTTTATCTGTGCTCATCAGTGGAATTAATGGGGAAGCATGATGCCCGGTTTTTTAAGTTTGAAGGGGAAGTCTTCTAGGGTGGTTTGGGATACTTGGGAACACCATCAATCGGAGACTGAGAAAACTGGGTTACTCGAATGGATGGTGTTTCTAATTGGGTTCCTATAGTAATGTTATACGTAACTTTTATCGAAAACTTTTCTCATATTGCGCAAACTTGGCTGTGCTTTAGGGGCCTGGTATACCTTTATTAGACGTGGTCATGATGGGTATATTGGGCTGCGTGTTTTTTATTCCAATGTCATTTTGTTGGCCTGCTTCTCTTTCTCTCTAATAATAATAATAATGATAATAATAATAATAATTACAATTATAACAAAGGAATATAGTAAATTGGCTCAGAAATAATACACGATTTGATATAATTGAGCGGGGAAAATGATCCACTGAGAACTATGCAAGCAACTACATTTTGACCATACGACTATACAGTGATATAGGCACATATAAGAATCTTTCTTAGAGAATGAAACTTAAAAATGTTCTTCAGGACTTTGAAATTCAAATTAATCAGATCAGAATAACGAATCTAATAGGAGTAAGCAAGAAAAAAAAAAGTTAGATCATACTTCACCATTCTAGTGTGCTCGCATCCCCAGGGAGTACGAGATAGAATGTTATTGGGTTCGACCGAGTGGCATGCATCCTTGAGTAACGTGTCATCACTCATCTAGCTGTCAATGTTGATAATGCTGTATCCATAACTCCTAGTGTGCGTGAAGAATTTCTGGCTCTTTTTTAAACGTTGTCAGAATCATTTGATGAATATTTCCTCAGTGGAGACCTGCAGATTACAGAAGAATGAATCTTCTTTCTTTCTTCTTTTTATGTGCCATGTCCTCTCAGGACGTAGGCGATCATGGCTCTCCACCTCCCTCTATCCCTTGGAGCTCTCAGCAAGTTCCTTCCCTCTGCTTCCTCTCCCAGACCGCGTTCTGTCATCCACTTGCTAGGTATGTCACGCGTTGTTTCCCTTTGTCTCTATCTCCCTCTATTTGGCCCGTGAGTATCAGATTCTCCAGGCCCTTCTTCATCATTATGTATCCCAGGAACCTCAGCTGCCCCATCTTGATATAAAGTATAAGCCTCCTCCTTGTTTGCAATCTCCCTAAGACCTCATCGTTGCTCACACGCTCGGTCAATGATATCCTTGGCTTCCTTCTGTAGAACCACATTTCTGTCGCCTCGAGTCTCTTCTTTATCTTTGAGGAAATCGTCCAACATTCGCTGCCGTAAAGAAGGACAGATGTCACGTAACAGCTCGGTATTCTTTTCTTTGTTACCAAAGAAATCCTCCTGTCTCGCAATAATTGCGAAGAATGAATCATCAATCCATATTCCTACAAATTGGAAAACGTCAGATGAAGAGATTTGTGGTTAAATGAAGCTCTTGAAATGCAATTTGAAAGCAAGACATTGGCGGTGCTTCAGTGCAAAGCACTGTAGAAATTGCCAAGACTTGATGGAAAAGTACTTTGGACCTTCATTCTTTCTGCAACATGTGAATCTGGATTCAATTCTCTTTGGTTAATCTAGACAAAATCTAAGTTCAATTTATTCACTCGCAATAATGTATGTGGTTCAAATATTATAGATTAGACTATTTATACACCACGTGATGTTACTTTTGTGGTGGGGAAAGTGAACATTGATCCAAGGGGTGTGGAACAAAAAAGAATGTGCTATATAATGGGTTTCACTGTTTCGGCACACAGCCTACATAGTAGATTTGAAAGAAAGTGAAAAGCTCAATATCTCGATCTTACCAGAGAGCTGGAAAAAGGGAAATATCCTTATGCTATCTGTACTCAAGTTTGACTAAGTTTTAAGTATCTCTATGAAGCAGGAAGGTGGCAGTCGTGCCAGTCGTTGTCGGGGCACCAAGAACGTTACCGAAGAGACTAGGAAGACCGCTAGAGGAAGCCTGAGGTCGGAAAAATGAGTCGAGGCCATCTAGATGACAGCGTTATTGAAAACAGTTAGGATACTGAGAGAAGTGGAGGAACATTGAGGAGACTTGCTGTCACTTTATCTCTAAATATGGTGTAAACAATCAATGAATGAATTATAATAATATATGTAGACGGAATACTGATTTTGGTGATAATAAAAACAGTAGGAGCACAACGATGAGAAATTACTAATAAATCCAATGTCTATGATCAGTTGTCATCATGAGCATTCTTTTATGTGCCGTCACTCTTCGGGATATGAGTGATTATGGCTCTCCACAACCTCCTATCCTTTGTAGCCCTAAGCAGTGTTTATCCTCTTACTATCCCTCCCAGTCTCTTTCTGCCATCCATTTACAAAAGCTCGTTAAGTACTCTCTATTTCCTTCTGTTACTCTTGCCTTCAGTATGCCCTGTGGGTGTCATATTCTCCAAGTAGCCTTTTATGTATCCTAGACATATCAGCTGTCTCTTTCTTATTCTAAGTATGTGCCCATTTTGTTGACATTTTTCATGATTCATTTTTATACAAGCATTGGTACTCAATTTGTTTTAATGGTTGCTTCAATTTTTTTTCTACTTGCGCCCAACAAATAGAAAAGAAAGATATTTCAATATAACTAGCAGTATTGGTTGTATTCTTGAATGCTGTCTATAAATAACGCATTTAATAACGCTTTCTCTTTCATTTCATATTTTTATTTCTTTATATATATATATATTTTGAGTTGCTTAAACCTCATTGATGTCATGGTGAAATTGCTTAAGATTTAATAAAATTTGAGCATATTTACTTTTAAATGGGTTGCTCATTAAAAATGTCTATGTGTGTAATTACTGTATTTGAATGTCTATCAGAGACATTCCCCGAATAACATAATTAAAAAAAAAAAAACGTAAAAGTATTATTCTTCGTCCAATCGACTCGTATTACAAATGGAAAGCCAATCGACATTGGTGCAGAGCCTTTGATTAGAAAGTCGAACGAATTATCGTCCACCAAGGACAGATATTAATGAGAAAACATTGGCAAACAAGTCCAATTATCACAGTAATTTCCTCAAAGATTAAGAAGAGACTCGAGGCGACGGAGATGTAGTTCTAGAGAAGGATGCTAAGGATATCATGGATCGAGCATGTGAGCAACGATGAGGTTTTAGGTTCCAAACAAGGAGAAGACATACTGATGTGGGTGCCAAAGTTGGGCCCACAGAAGTAAAACACGGAACACGGATTAGATGTAAGAAAGATATATTAACAACAGGTTACAGAGATAGTGTAAGCAGAGCTTACTATAATTTAGTGTCCAACACTGGTAGTCGTACGAGACTCTCACTCTCACTCTCTGTCAGTCTCTATCACTCTCCTGTAGAGTGCTATGTCACCTACTTAATATAGGCCTGCACTTAATATATGCCTGCACCGGTCTCACAATACCCCCCTTCCAAAGAGTTTTCTTTTTTGAAAAGGAGAGAAAAAAATAAAACTGTTAATACTTTTTCCTCTTGTGATTTATTGTTTCTCAGCAGGAAGGAGAGATTTTCATGCGTGAGCCACAGCTTTTCGCGAACCATCTGGCAGTTTGTAATATGCAAGCGCCTATGCCGTACGAGCTTGCATCACTTGTGACTATGATGTCGAGACTAGGGTCGAAATGTGTGAGGGAGAGGTCTGAAGTAAGAGTTTTCTTGATCTTCTCGAATGCGTCTTGGCATTCCGGGGTCCATGGCCATGGTTTGTCCTTTTTAAAAGTTGGTTTAGAGGCCCTCTCAAATTTTGCATGTTCATAATGAACCCTTGGTAAAAATTAGCTCGGCCGAGGAAGCTTTGTAACGCTTGAACATTATCTGGGGCCGGCATGTTTCTGATCGCGTTGGCTCTTTCTGGATCCGGCCGACGACCATCTTTATTTATGATGTGTCCTAAGTATTTAATCTCTGGTAAGAAAAAGTCACACTTTTCCTCCTTAACCTTAAATCCGTATTCTTGTATTTTTTTGAATACGTTTATTATATGGTTCCGGTGCTCTGCCGTAGTTTTACTAGTAACTAGTATATCATCCAAATAGGCTGTTGCGTAGTCAAGATCGCCCAGCATGGCGTCCATGACCTGCTGGAAAATTGCAGGCGCAACCTTTACTCCAAAAGCCAGCCTGTTGTATTTGTACAACCCTCTATGGGTGTTTATGCAGAGCAATTTGGAACTTTCTTCTTCCACCTCTATCTGAAGGTATGCGTCCGAGAGGTCAATTTTAGAAAAAGATTTTCCACCATTGAGTTTATTGAAAATTTCTTCAGGGCTTGGGAGAGGATAGTGGTGATCTTGCAAGGCATCGTTTAACCCTGTGGAAAAATCTGCGCATACTCGTATTTGATTGGACTTCTTTTTTACGTAAACTGTAGGTGCTGCCCACTCGCTGAAATCTGTTTTTGACAGAATACCTGCTTGTTCGATTCTATCTACCTCTTTATTGATTTGCTCTAGACCAGCGAAAGTGACATTCCGTTTCTTTTTGAATACCGGTTGTGCACTGTCCTTCACCTTGAACTTAGCTTTCATTTTAGTACATTTCCTAAGGCCGCCAGAAAAAACCTGGGGAAATTGTTGTTTGAGTTCCTTTTTTAGATTTACCAAATTGGACGTTGTATTTTGTATCTTGCGACAAAATGTACTCATTGGGCAATCCCAAAGATTGAAGTTTTCTATCCAATCAGTTCCAAATAAGTTGTCTGAAGGTTTTAATACGTAGGCTTCGAGCTTTTTGGTAACTCCATTTAGTATTACTGTAAGTATTACCTCGCCTAAAATGTTAATCTTTTCGCCAGTTACGGATTTTGCTGTTTTATCCGTTTTTAATAAGGTCGGCTTGTTTAATTTTCGCCAAGTACGCCAGTTAATAGTTGAAATATCAGAACCCGAGTCAAGCTGGAATTTAATGGACTTATTGAAAATATCCACAGTTACATATTTTCTTAAATTCCTATCAACAATATTGTCAGATTGAGCTTGCCTAATTTTATTTTTGGGTTTTCTCGTTCTGTTGGCGTACCGGCACGAAGTTAAAGTATGACCACTTTTATTGCAATTTTTGCAATATTTTTTGTTCTTAACTGGACAAAATTTCATCCAATGCCATTTACCACAATGGTTACATGGTCCGGTGGGTTTCTTTAACGTATTTGAGTTTTGGTTACTGCGTAATTTAGGACATGAGATTTGCCTTTTGTCTTTTTGAGGGGAATAGGAGGTAGACTTACTTCTGATTTTATTAATCTGAGTCACACCTGATTCCTCGATAGTGTTTGAGTCACGCTTTACAGATGTTACTCTTTGACAGTCCTCTGCCAGCTTTTGGAGAGTCAATCCTTGTTCGTTCTCAAGCTTAGTCAGTACCCGTCATCTGACTTCGGAGTCTTCTGCAGATACTAGACCTTGTGCAAAAACTAAGCACTTAAAATCATCGGCAGTCAGTTCGGCTAGTTTAAAATCATTACATAGCTTGTTCACCGATGCTGCAAACGTTAGAAAATCTTGCTGGTTGTCTTTGACTGTGTTCAGGCATTTCCAACGTTTGTGGAACAAGGTTGTGTTAGGCTCGAATAATTCCGATAGGAGCTTAATCGTCTCTGAAAATCCAAGTCAGTCGTTTTCTTGGGTAGTATGAAGTCTACGAACCTACTATGTTCTGTAGTTCCCAGTTTTCTGAATAGTAGACGTACCTTTTTTTTACTGGACCATTGTTCACAGTCTACGTTGAAAATATCTTCGTAGCGCCTGTAAAAAGCCTGGAACGTTTTGTCTTCCTCTGGTACGTATTCAAAGGTTTCCATTGAATTGTAGATTATATTCTGGGAGAATATTGTATCTTTTTCAGAGTTTGAGCCTTTTAATGCATTTAAGAGTAATTCTTTAAGTTGTTTCTGATGTAGTTCAGCATTCTGAAGCGTAATTTTTTGGAATTCCATTTGCTGTTTATGTAAATCCAAAAATAGTTGTTGTCTTTCTTCTGATTTTTGTTGCTGTTCCAAATTTAGTTTTAACATTTGGGCAACTACTTTTTGCAAATCTTCCATATTTAAAAATGACAGCCGTTTTTTGTTGCTTTGAAACACGTGTACTAAGAGGAGGTACACAAAAAATCTTGATAGATTTTTGTTCTTTTTTTTTTCTTTTACAGAAAAAAAATATGGACAGAAAATAGTTAAACTAAACTAATTATGTGTGTTTAGTTTTTTTTTTCCGTGGTTCCGTTAATTTTAACGTAATTGAATAATTTTTCACCACACTTATGTATTTTTTTTTTTATAGAGGTACAAAAAGAAAACTCACCTCAGTGAATTTGAGGGTAGAATAATTTTGTGCCCGAGTTCAACTCAGTTACATAAAACATTTTTCGATAGTTTTTTTCCGAAAACTTGAGTATAATGGTAGTACTTGATCTTGTGTTGTCAGTTTTTACGAACAACTGTTTTCTTTTTCTGTGTGTGTGGGTGTGTAGAAATCGTTCTCGTATTGGACAGACTTTGATGTTCCGTAGATGTCGAATCGCTAGTTTGTCAATGGCGTTTGGTATAGGAATATATGTAGACGCTGGGTGTTTAGCTTTTAAATCGCTAATGTATTAATACCAGCTTAATTTCACGTTCAACACTGCTGTGGGAACGCGTGGAGTTTGTGTATTTTTCGAGTACTGTCGCTATTGATACGGTGAAAACGAAATTCTCGAATCTTCTCTGTCGCCACTGTTGTGGGACTGGCAAGGTATTGCGGTTTTTTCGACGCGAATGCGTTTCTAGAATTCTTCGTCGACCCAGATGTGGGATTGGTAAGGTATTTAGGTTTCGCCGTGAGTGCGTTTCTAGATTCCTCGTCGCCAATGATGTGGGTGCCAAAGTTGGGCCCACAGAAGTAAAACACGGAACACGGATTAGTTGTAAGAAAGATACATTAACAACAGGTTACAGAGATAGTGTAAGCAGAGCTTACTATAAGTTAGTGTCCAACACTGGTAGTCGTACGAGACTCTCAGTGTCAGTCTCTATCACTCTCCTGCAGAGTGCTATGTCGTCTACTTAATATAGGCCTGGAAGAGTCTATTGTGTAGGTAGTTTCCGGTCTCACAATACATACTTAACATCAGAAAGAGGCAGCTGAAGTTTCTGGGACACATAATGAGAAATGAGAACCTGGAGAATCTGATACTCACGCGTCGAATAGAGGGAAATAGAGACAAGGTAAAGCAGCGCGTGGCATACCTGACGAGCTTCATCAGGTGGATGATAGAACGTTGTCTGGGGGAGTAAGCAGAGAGAATGAACTTGTTGAGGACAGCAAGGGATACAGGGAGGTGGAGAGCCATGATCGCTTACGTCCTGAAAGGATATAGCACATGAAAAGAAAGAATTTGCACACAAGAGTAGTAGTCATTAAAAGCAACGGGATTATTTATAGGTACTTCTACGCCGGCCTTTCGGACTGGGATGAAAGTCAAGTATCTGTGCTTTATCTCTCTGTTGTGTTTCAATCTTCGCGCAGTTCACACAATAGCTTTGAGGGATGCCTTGTCCCAGGGATTCCGACTCTGTGACAGCACCTCCCTCATTGTACTTAAGAGGAGGAACTGGTGGATACAGATACCAGCAGGACAGTAGGGATCAAAGTGTGGTATATGGCCTTCTGTCACATCTCGACACCATGGGGAGAATTGTAAATGCCGGATCAAAATATTAGATTACAGAGAATTCTTTCTTCCTCTTAAAATTATAAGAGAAACTAAGTTTCAGGCATTTGAACCCTGAGACAGCACCTCTTCCACTAAACTAAAGAGGGAGAATTGGGGGATACCAACGCCAGCATGACAATGGTTGCGGGTTGGGCAATTTTTGTCCTTATGTACGGCACCCAACTAGAAACTGACCTTGTATCACTTCCTACTACAGTAGGGAATATTATCTATAGATGGTGTTACACATACAGACATATAGTTGGGTGCATTTGTGTTGATGAGAATCTAGTGGAATGTGAAAGAATACAATGAATTTGAAAGAAAAAGCTTCACCATAACATGTTTCAATGATGGTCCGGAGTTATCAGTAAAAAAAAAAAAAAAAATATGCAACAAAATCTTCATTATCAAAACGAAACGTAAGCGTCTGATTTTTACCTCAAATATGTCGTCATTGAAATTAGATTTCAACTTGGTACCTCCAAAGATTCGCTAAAAATGAACATACATGATGAAAAAATGCTCCAGACGTAATAAAAACAAGGTTTTATCGTCAAAATCTTTGTTGTTATTATTCAGAGGAATGACCAAAGGATTTTTTATTATTAAATTATATTTCTTAATCCTTTTTAGAACCTTAAAAATTTTGATGAATTTTTCTTTTCTTACGTCAACGGGAAAATTAATGACATTAATTAATTATTAATTAATTATTATTACTTATTTAATTATTAATTAAATTAATAAATTAGTATGCGAAAATTTAGCGTCTCTTGCAGTGAAAAAAACATATTGATTTGAAAATTCTTTGCAAAATTCAGGACTTTTTCAGAAATGAGGGAAATTATCAGGTCATCCCATAAGTTCTGTCCGAATTTTAACTTTTAAATTTTTCACTCAGTTTATGGTGAGGAATGTGTGAATGAAAGAACTTGCAGAAAATGGTTTGCAAAATTCAGAAGTGGAGATTTCACCCTTGAAGATCGAACCGGACGTACAATTGAGTTTGATGAAAAGCTTCTTGAAGCAGCCCTTGAAGAAAATCCTGCTTTATCAGTTGAGGAATTGGCAGTGGTTCTCAGTTCAAACCATACGACTGTTCATCCTCACCTTCAACAACTTGGAAAAGTTCCTAAACTTGGAAAATGGGTGCCTCATGAATTTTCTGAAAACAACCTCAAATCCCGAGTTGACATCTGCTCTTCTTTCCATTCTCGCCAACTTGTTTCATCTTTTTTGGAGAGACTTATGACTGGCGACGAAAAATGGATCTTTTATCGAAATGTTAAGCGTCGTAGACAGTGGCTTGGTAAAGGGGAAGGACCCCAGCCACAGCCGATAAGGAAACTTCATGGGATCGCCAAGGAATAATACACTTTGAATTCTTACCACCTAATGCAACAATTAATGCTCAAATATACTGTCAGCAATTAGAGCGTTTGAACTAAGCTTTGAGGAAAAAAAGACCTGCTCTAGTGAATCGAAAAGGGGTGATGGTTCATCAGGACAATACGCGACCCCACACAGCAAGAATCACGTCACAAAAGATCGAAGAACTTGTTTGGGAGAAAATTCCTCATCCACCTTATTCTCCCGATCTTGCTCTTTCAGACTACCATTTGTTTCGTAGCTTACAGAATTATTTGGAAGAAACAGCTTTTGTAACACAGGAAGTGGTTAAAACTGACATTTGTGAGTTCTTCGACTCAAAGCCAAAAGAATTTCACAGTAATGGAATTAGTAAGCTAGTTAATAGATGGAAGGAAGTCATAGATAATCAGGGAAAATACATTGTTGATTAAATCTGTAATTAAATGTAACATTTGGTCACTTGTTTTCTTTATCCAAAATTCGGACAGAACTTATGGGATGACCTGATATTTTAGAAACTATTTTTTTAGAAAATCTTGGTAAAAAGTTTATTTCTTTTTTTACATCTGATATCGCCTATTTAATTTAGTGAAATTTTGATAAATTCATTTTTTGTACGGATTAATGTTTATATTAATTACAACTACAAGTCATTAGAGAATTTAAATTATCATTTTTTTGTAAAACAGAACACTCAGTTACAGAAAATCTGTTCTGAATCGTAAAATAAAAATGTAATAAAAATAAGACATTATTTAATTAGAAAAGATTTTTATGAATAAGAAATACTATAAATCCTCAGTATTTTAAAAAGAATTTTGTGTGTGTATAAAGGTGTCGAATTTTGTAAAGACGGGCGTCCATTTACGACATTATCAGAAGATGAGAGCGATAACTATAGTAAATTTAAAGCCAAAGTACATAAAATTCAGTAATATATTAGATTACAGAGAATATTTTCCTAAAATTTTAAAATTACTGGGTAGTTAACAATTATATTTTTATATAAAAAAGGCGTGCACGTTATATTCAAGTATTTTTAGAGATATCTCCCCCTTCGAAAAAAATTCAAAACTTAAGGTTATCAAACATAAAGCTCTTTGTTAAAAAGATGTTTTTCTACAATATTTCAAACTAAAAGTAATTAATATTTGTTTCAAATAAGATTAAACTTTAAATCAGCTAGTCTTCCTCAAGTAAATTTTTAGAAAAGGATATTTATTTTTTAAAGATTTTAATAAGGAGAATTACAACTATGCTAACGGATTTGTAAATTTGGTTAAAATTATCCGTTTTTAGTGATAAAAAATTTAGTTAATGTAAATTCATTTTGGAATACAACAAAGTATTTTGCTTATTGAAAATATTAAATTTAATCTATCAGCTTAAAATTAAAACTAAAATAAAAGCTACAAGAAAGGTTTTTCGTTTTTTTCATTTATTTTAAAAAATTAAGGTATCGCTTTTCTGCAGTGGTACCTAATTTTAACTAATTAGAAAAACTTTGAATTAGTTACAATCTAATTTATGAAAGTATGGGCTAAAATGAAGTACAAACTGCTCGTGCTCCACCCTCCTTCAAGCAGTATCCCTCCTATAAGGGTGGGGGGCGTTAGGGTTAAATCCTGGCATCTGAGTCGCTCCATATGAGGATGGGGCTGGAACAGTTTTTGCCATTGGTACCATGTACGTGTAGGACACACACACTGGAACTCGGCCTCAGGCCAAATTTTGATCGAATGGCTGAACGAACAGATATCTACTGCTAAAGTAAAAACTGTCTTAATGCAGATTGTGTTTTTGTTAACTTTTTAAGACAATGGTTAATCGCCGAAACGTGTCTAAGTGACATATATATATATATATATATATATATATATATATATATATATATATATATATATATATATGTGCACACGTAGAAGTTACAACAAACTGTACGCATAACATTATATAAGTTTCATACATACAGTTTGATTTCAGTGTCCCAACTATTAATCTATGACCAAGGTATTTTAATTAATCTTCTATTCTTGCTAAATTAAAACTGAAACAATATCGGATACGTAAGTCGATAGGTCAAATTGGCAGCTAATCTAAAAAATGACCGACAATCTGCTGTTAACTGGGGTAAGGAATGGCTTGTTAATTTTAACACCTCCAAAATGAAAATGCTTTTTGTTAATCATCTGAGAGACTCCATTCTGCTTTCCATCAGCGTGGCTGATACGAACCCCCAGGAAAGTAACTCATTGCGCATTCTCGGGTTAACATTTTCCGCTGACATGAAGTGGAAGGATTAGATTGAATCAATTGCTATGTCTGCTGCTAGGAAAGTTCACTGTGCTAGACCATTTTTCTTTTCAGAATCTATGTTACATAATTACAAGTCTACCATTCGTCCATATTTTGAATATAGCTACCACATATGGTCTTGTGTGCCTGCTATACATTTAAAGATTCTCATAAATTCTGAATCTGTTTACTATCTCACCTCGCAGGGTTTTCTTTCAAATAAGCAATATGGCTTTCGCTTCTCTAGATCAATTGTTGAAAGAGTCTATCAAGCTTTAGATAGAAATGGTGAAACCCAGGCTGTTGCTTTGGATAGCTCGAAGGCATTAGACAGTTTGGCATATTGGCTTTATTCCCAAAGTTGAAAGGATATGGTATTTCTGTACGAATTTTTGAACTGATTCAGTCTTTCTTATCCAATCGCGAAATGAATGTTGTCTTGTATGGCCACTTCTCTAGATCTAGTTGCATTATTCCAAAGAAGAATCTGCAATGTTATTGGTTCTGACCTGACATCTCACCGCTGTAATGTAGCTTCCCTTTGTCTTTTCTATAAATACTTTCATGGTAACTATTTTGATGAACTTTTCTCTATGGTACTTAGACTTTTTGAAATTAAGCGCAATACTAAATTGGCGGCAAGGTCTCATCATTTCACGGTTGAAATAGCTGAATGTAACCGTAAGTTCAACAGGCAACCACGCTAGTATCATTAATAAAAAGTCCTAGTAATTTACAGAAAAGTTAGAAAAGGAGTCCGTGGAGATGTGTGATCACCTACTTCCTGGAGTAACATTAATACCAAAAGCGAGAGAGATAGTGTAGTAATATTATTTGATTGTGGAGAGGATAGAATTTCTTCAGACGTTAGAATTGAAGAACGAATATACAAATAATTACGCACATTTAACAGCCTATTTTATTGCCAGAGCAAACTACATAAAAAGAACATAGAAGAGGTGAATGAAGGTTTATGCGTGTAGAGATGTTCCTTTTTCAAACAAACATGCATGTAAACTTCTTACGAAAAATGTAAGAGACTTACACTTTGAGATAAATTCTTTTTTGGTTCGGCAAAATTATTAGATACACTTATATGTAATCAAGTAAGATAAGAATATTTACATGCGAAATGAAAAATGCGGTTCGCTGGCAAACCAAAGGTTGCCCTCAGGAGAGAAACGAGAAAGGTTCTATCTCTAAGGCACACTGGATTTACAAAGAAAAGAAGAAAATGGGGCCATTTCTTAGATACTATATGTTTGGCAACACAGCTTAGCAGAAGTTCTTTGGCAAGCAAGTGGAGTAATCACATAATGACATTACAAAATCGCTTGAAAATATTAGGTTGGTGCAAAAATAATGTCGTTTTCTCACATGTGAGAAAACGACATTATTTTTGCACCAACCTAATAATAGCAGTGATGTTACGTTTACTGGATAGTATTGCGTTCATACAAATTAAACTTTTTTTTTATTTAATCTGTGTAAGTTAATAATATAACTTAAAGGTACACAATCTATTTAAATTAATTATTCTTTAAGCTAGAGTTCTTCGTAAAAATTGTACCTACTGCCTGGTTAGTGTTAGTTTCTATCAGTATAATGTAAGGTAATAGGCGCGGAAAGAGGTGTGACAAGTTCAGTTCCCGTTCGATTCTGTTTCGTTCACTTCGTGCTAATGTCCTTGTTAAAGACATGAATCCAACTTTCTCCCGCTGTGGGTTAAATAGCAGGGCAGACTTGGCTCTCTTACCTTGAGGGGGGCAATCAGTCTGGAAGAAGGAAAATTCAATCCAAAACCAGTTTCAAGAGAGGTGGTCTCTGTCAGGCTATCTTGCCCTAACCCCACCATTGCTGCTATGACTGCAGTATATGTGCTGCCCTTCCAACCCTAACGCGTTACTGGACTTTTGACGTGACGTCACGATTTGAGAGGTATTGCAGCCCAGAGTATACCCTCAGCCCAATATCACGATTTTTTCAAACCCGGCGGGATGTTAGGCTAGGTCAGTTTATACCCCGAGTATAAAACAGGCTAGGTTATAATATACCAACCCATGCCAGAATATACCCTCTCCTTTCCCCATGTAGTAGTAGTAGTAATAATAATAATAATAAAATTTATATATATATATATATATATATATATATCGTATTCAAAGATAATAATAGGAAGATACTCTGGATCATGCTGTATCATACCGTCTTAGAGATTTCTGTGCGCATTCTTCAGGCTTCACTTTTATCCTAATTTCTTGATTTGTACATTAACCGGCCTAATTTCTCGATGCGTATTGATTACGGTCAGAATGATTGAAGATGGGTTATTTTTGTGATTGACTACTGTGTGTGCAGTCTACAGACAAGTTAATTTATTATGGACAAATTTGTATACTCTGTCACAACTATGTTTACTTTTAACCAACAGCTGTATTAAATCTGTTCCTTTTGAGAAACCGGGGTAACTGTTAATGTTTGAATGCGTTAATCGCGGCCATTATTATCAGACTGTGGACTAGAGCCATCAAATAATATTCTAGTTGAGAAAAACAATTGTTGAGTCTAATAGTAGAAAGGGGTGTAAACTGGACGAGGAAATATAGTTTATACTAGGTTATTTGAGACTGAGAGGTTTGAAATAGGCTTGTCTCAATCATACCCAAGATTAGGCTTCACTATACGCGGATACATTTGAAGATGGTGTTGTTTTTCGGCTGCTACACGGGTGTCCTGCGAGAAATATAACTTCTTATCGTAATTGTCTGTGTGAGCCCTAAAATTTAAGTAAGTTTGAGCGGTTCGATATGGTCAAATTGGTAGCTGATCTCAAACATAAATTACAATCTGTTGTTAACTGGTACAAGGAATGGATTATTAGTTTTAACACCTCCAAAACGAAACTACTCTCGTTTAATCGTCGGAGAGAACCCTTCTTACAGTAGCATGGCTGATGCTAAACTCCAGAAGAGTGGATCATTTCGCCTTCTCGGACTAACGTTTTCAGATGAAGTGGAAAGATTATATTGAATCAATTGCTAGATCTGCTGCTAGGAAGGTTGGTTTCATTTTCGTACTAGAAAAATAAATAATATATATAAAATAATATATATAAAAAATAAAAAAATATATATATATATACAGGGTGAGATGGATAAATTGTCGTTTAAATTACGCAAAAATGAAAATAGTAATATTTTCATTTTTGCGTAATTTAAACGACAATTTATTTATTTATTATTTGCCAAAATTACACAAAAATATCTTGATATACTAAAGAGTAAATTTATTCAATAAAATCACCATTGGCTTCAACCACGGCCTCTGGACGACTTCAGAAACTCCTGCATCTCTTCTGGACGGTCTCCTTGTTTAAATTGGTGAATGCTCTCATAATTAAGTTCATCTTTGGTGTTACAAGGAGTTTTGTTGGTCTCGCGCTCAACTGCGCCCTACAAATAATAATCAAGGGGTTGCAGTCTGGGGAGTTAGGTGGCCAGATGCGAGATGAGATGTGGTCGCAGAAATTGATTGACAGCCATGACCGTGTTCTTCTGCTTGTGTGGCATGGTGCAGAGTCTTGTTGCCAGACATAGGGTCTTCCAGCAGTCACCCTCTAGACCCAGGGTAGCACTACCTCCTGAAGGCACTTGATATAGGCCTGCGTGTTTAGTTTCAATTCTGTTCTTATCAGAACGATCAGAGTGAGTTTTTCTTCGTAATCACCATTAGACTCATCAGACTCTTTCCGAATCCTCTGCACTGTCCTCAGATTGACTTCCAAACATTCTGAAATATTCGTATTGGAGCTTCCGGCACGAATGCCAAGTAGTATAGCATGCCGTTTCCAAATTTATGGCGGAGTGGATTACGTCATGGTTTTCTTTTCTCAAAGAGGGTGCTCAACTGACCCTACTATACTGTGCAGCCGACAAAATAAAAAACAAACGAGCATGCGCGAGATTAAAAATATAAAATGGCGACAATTTACCCATCACGCCCTATGTATGTGGGTGTGTGTATATATATATATATATATATATATATATATATATATAGTAATAGTAATATCTTGACATACAAGAGTACCGACATACGAGCTTTTTGAGATACGAGCCAGAGTTTGGCTAATTTTGGGGCTTTAAGATAAGAGAGAGTTTCAGTTAAGGTTCCACAATACACGGTTTCACCTCTACTCGGGAAGGATCTCTGTTGAGTTGTGTTATGTCTTTTTCGCTGTTATTTTGCAAAATTCCTTTAGTGACACCATGGATCCGAAGAAAGTAAGTGTAAAGAGCAGTGGTGAATTTTGATTTGAGATACGAGTCTTTTCAGTTACGAGCTCGGTCTTGGAACGAATTAAACTCGTATCTCAAGCCATTACTGCATATATATATATAATGATATGCAAATCCAAATATCAAACAAATGGGTAACCGAATGACAAAACATAAAATTTTCTAAAGTAACACGTTTCGTATCCAAAAGAAGGTCTGTCGAAGTTTCTTTTGAGGGCGAAACGCGTTACTTTAGAGTTTTTTTTGTTGTTTTTTTTACTTTCAGTTTTAAAGATTTCTTTTTCTGTATTTTACATTTGATCTTCTCGTAAAATGGCCATTATATATATATATATATATATATATATATATATATATATATATATATATATATATATGCGAGAGAGAGAGAGAGAGAGAGAGAGAGAGAGAGAGAGAGAAAATAAATAAAAGTAAAAGGTTTGTCACTGATTGATGTTATCTTGAACATCCGGACTCCAGAGTTTTGTAGACGAACCTGCCGTCCCATCTTTAGTGGGTATCTGTGGCCTCATGATTCTATTTAAGTATAAAAACCCTGTCACCGTTGTGTGTTGATCTCAGTGTCCACTTTTATATTATTATATATATATATATATAATATATATATATATATATATATATATATATATATATATATATATATATATATATATTATCCTACTGTAAACATGTTTTGGTTTTTAGTTCAAATACTTTTTTCTATTCTTATGTATTCATTTTCGGGAGTGATACCTTTACACTTTCCCGCTTGTATAAAAGACTTATATAAAAAGTTTTAGAAGCTAATGTTTTGAGAAAAACGGTAAATGAAGTTTTCTTATTTCTTTTCAAAATGTTTTTCATCAAATGATACATTTTTGCTACTGCCATTGATTAAGCCGAAGAGGATAAATTTAATCCCCTGTTTAGTTCATTTCTAGTAAAAAGTAAGGAGCGCTCCAGTATCCCATTCACTGTTTTCATTGCTTTCTGCTTAACAAGCGAAAAATAAAGTAAAATAATTGTCATTATATATGTTATTTATACGCGAACTATTGCACTCAATATTTTATTGTTTTTTTCACAATATTTCGACTGTTGTGCACTCCGGCCTTCATCAGGTGCTTACCGATCTGGTTAACCTTCAAGGGAAGTCCCATTTCTCATTAATTGTGCCAGAAATTTCAACTATCTTTTCTAAATACAAATCAAATACCCTTCCTTTTTCAATAATGATTAAGATTGATTAAGATAAAGACTATATAAAATTATTAGCCGGATTGACGAACATCTTGTGAAGGCAGAAGACAACAACCGAAATATTGTGATAACAATAACAAATGTAGGGACAACAGTCCGCGAGTAAATAATAACTCTTCGTCCCAGAAATACAGAAAAAAAATTTCGATGCTCGGTGTTTTGACGTTTTTTTTCTGCATTAATCGGCTTATTTTTTTTTTGTATTGGCAACGTTTTATTTAGGTATCTCTGAAATTTCGCTAAAATGTGGAGACACATGAAGAAAAAAAAGCCTAAAACATAATAAAAATAAACTTTTATCGTCAATATCTTCGTGTCATTTTTAAGAGGAAAATTAAAGGAATTTTTCATGTAATTTTTTTATCCGTTTTAGAACCTCGAAAATTTAGTTGTACATGAAATTTTAGCCATTTTTTGCGGTGAAAAACACGTAGATTTGGAAATTTACAAAAATCAGATAATTATCGCATTTTAATGAAATTTTCAGAACTTATTGAGTGATGGATTAAATTATTTTTTAAACGTTTATTTTTCAGAAAATCTTTGTGTATGTATATATATATACAGTGTAACCCGGATATAAGAGAAACCCGGATATAAGAGAGATTTTATCTGGTGCCAAATTAGAGCCTGTGTTAATGTATATAAATTAGACCCGGATATAAGAGAAACCCGGATATAAGATACTTCTTCTCCGGTCCCGAGAACTCTCTTATATCCGGGTTACACTGTGTATAGAGAGAGAGAGAGAGAGAGAGATATATATATGTTCACCCAACTCATTTATTTTTTATGAAATTTTGAGAAATTCTTTTTTGGATCGTTTCATGTATGCATTTGTTATACGGAAAATCTTCTGAGAATTTAAATGATCAAAGGCTTTTGATCACATAGGACCCCCAGTTGCAAAAAATCTACCCTGTATCGTAAAATAAAAAAAAATGTAATAAAACTGAGACACATTTAAAAAAAAAAAATTGCTTTTATGAGTAAAATATATTGTAGACACTTATCCACTTAAAAAATTTTCTTTTTCGATGAATAATAAATTTTTACAAAAATTGTTTTCAGTTTTTTTTTTTTTTTTTTTTTTTTTTTTTTTAATTACCATCATTTATAAACTTTTAAATGTTTTAAAATTCTGTATTAATTTGGCGCGGTCAAGTGATATTGTTATTAAATTAAAACTGTATATGCTAAATGGAAATCTCATTACCATTCAACGATCTCCAATATTTAAAAAAAGTATTTTGAATTTGTGTGTATGTAAACGTCTTCATTTTGTTAATACGAACGTTCATACACATTGTTATCAGAAAATAAAATGTACCTATAATAAATTTAGAATTTATTAGTAATTATTTAACATTTTTCGCAGCAGGTGTTTTCGTAAGCCAAAGTACCTAAAATACAAAAAAAAACAAAATTAGAATGATTAACACATTTTTAAGATGACTGGACAGTTTAAAAAACTATATAAAAATGCGTTCATGTTGTATTCGTCAAGTAATTTCTTTCAGTCTGTCACCTTTATTTAAATTTCCCGAATAGCAGGTTGTCAATAATCCACGCCAGAAAAACACATTTTCTGTTATATTTTAAACAAAAGAACAGTAATATTTGCTTCAATTCAGATCGTCATCTGACCTCAGAAATGACCTACAATCTATTGTTAAATGGGGCAAGGATTGGCTTGTTAATTTTAACGCCTCAGAAACGAAACTGCTCTCTTTTAATAATCTGAGAGAACAATTTTTAACTTCCATCAGCATGGTTGATACTAACCTCCAGGACAGTGACTTATTGCACCTTCTCGTTTTCCGCTGACATGAAGTGGAAAGATTATATCTAATCGACTGCTAGGCCTGCTGATAGGAAAGTTGGTTCACTCTGTCATGCTAGACAATTTTTCTAACCAGAATCTTACATATTTACAAGTCTACCATTCGTCCTTGCTTTGAATATTACTGCCACATCTAGAAAGTTTATTCTTGATCAAATCAAAAGAAGAATTTGCAATGTTACTGGTCCTGATCTAGCATCTCAGCTTCAGTCCCTTTCCCACCGACACGACGTAGCTTCTCCGTGACTTTTCTATAACTACTTTCATGTTAATTGTTCTGATGAACTTTCTATAATACGTAGACTTTATGAATTTAAGCACAGTGCTAGATTAGCGGCAAAGTCTCATCATTTTACAGTTGAAATGGTTGGATGTTCTTGTACGTTCTATGCCAACAATTTATTCTATCGCACTTCTCGCTTGTAGAACTCTATTTCGGTTTCCTGCTTCCCAGTCAATTTTGATCTTCAAAAATTTAAATTTAATGTCAATCGTTATCTTCTGCATTCTTAATTATTGTTCTTCAATTGCCCGATCTCCTTAATTGTATTTTTTTTCTCATATTCTTTCACACTCAGTAACCCCTTAACTTCCCGTGGCGTTATTGCCTTGCTTGGGGTGAAATGATTAAAAAGAAAGAAAGAAAAAAAATAAATTTTAAATCCGTTAAATTTCCTCAAATAACGTTTCAGAAAAGTATATTTTATTTCTGAAAGATTTTTTTAATAAAGATAATTATTTTGTATTGACAGATTTGTCAATAAGAACGAATTTACAGATTTTACTGGAATTCGGTTTGAAATACAAAAACGCATTTTGGGAATATGAAATTTAATCTATTAGCTAGGAATTAAAACTAAAATTAAAGCTTCAAGAAAGATTTTTCATTGTTTAACTGAATTTTAATTTTACGTATCAATTTTTTTGAAGGTACCTAGTTTTATTTCTTAAAATACATGGCGGATATGCGTCACAATGAGAAAAAATTGCATCAAAGTTTTAAATTGTTTAAAATACAAAACGCAATATTATTTTATTTGGTAAACTTGCAGGAATATTAAAAACTAACGCTAACTCATTATCAGAAATGTAAAAAAAAAAAAAAAAAAATGACTGTAAAAAGATAATAATCAATATTTGATTAATACGGAGCAAAGTGCATTTTGATTACGTTTATGTTACTTTATTTTTTTATTTATTTTTTTCGTAGAAACGCTGAATAAATCTACTTTTATGTTCCGTGCTCTTTCAGGATGTGAGCGTTCATAGCTCTACACTACTTCCTAACATTTGGAGGTCTAAAGCTATGTTAGCCCCCTTACAACCTCGTCAAGTTCCTGTTCTGCTATTCATTTGCAGTCTTGTTTGTTAGGTTACTTTGCTCTACTTGACATCAATATGTCATGCTAGTGTCAAATTCTCCATGCCTCTTTTCCATACGAAGTGACCTAGAAATTTCAAGTGTCGCTTTCTAGATACAAATCGAAAAGATTAAAAATAATCTGAAGTCACCATCCTTTTTTTTTAAAAAATGAAGAGAAAGAGTATATAAGGATTTTGAAATAGTTTTTTTTTTTTTTTAAATATTCTTATATTTATTGAAGAAATGATTTCGTCGTTAGTACCTTAATATACTTACTACGGTTGAATTAGTCTAGCTGAGGATAACGGTACTATATCACCCAGTGGTGTTCAAAATCAAGGCACGAGCAAATTAGTTCCAACACTAATGATCTGTTATACTACTACCGGTGATCATGGCAATATTTGCGTTGCGGTAAGATTGGATACATGCAGCTTTTTACTAATATTATCACCAAGTATATATATATATATATATATATATATATATATATATATATATATGTGTGTGTGTGTGTGTGTGTGTATATACAGGGCCGGTACAAGGGTCTCGTGCCCCCACCCTCGAATTTATGATCTGGAAACCTCCAATCAATTACATTTCAATTTTCATAAATTACAGTTCATATAAAATACAAAACAAATTATGTACAATAATAGACACCTTTCTCTCTCTCTCTCTATATATATATATATATAGAGAGAGAGAGACACACACATTCAACATTTTTTTTAATATCTGGGGTTCGCTAACTTCTAGTAAGCTTTTCCATTAATAAATATAGTTTTTAACTTAATAACAATATTATCTACCAGGTACAAATTAGTACAGAATTTTAAAGAAAACTTTATAAATTATTATAATTAATATTTAAAACAAAATTAAAACAATTCTTATCAAAATTCATTATTCGTGGAATTCTTAAGTTAAACGTGTCCATAATGTAACTTATTCATATAAGCAATTAAAAACTTTTCTAATTAAATAGTGTCCTAGTTTTACTTAGGTACCTCTACTGATTCGCTAAAAATGCGCATAGCATAATGAAAAAATGCCTCAAACTTAATAAAAACTTAGTTTTATCGTCAAATTCTTTGTTATTATTCAAAGGAAATTCTTTGATTTTTTTTTTTTTTTTTTTTTTAGAACGTTCGAAATTTTGGTTAAATTTGTATCGTTTTTGAAGTTATATTTTACTAACTCAGTTCTTAGTAAATATAATTATATTTACTTAGGTGCATCTTCGGTGTGTGGTCAACGTACACGATTCTTCTTCAGTGTGTGATCAACATTTATCAAATATGATCTACATGTGCAATTTTACTGAAGTGCGAGATCTACACTTTTGCAAAATAATACCGAAAACGACATAAAAAAAAAAATAAGATTAAAATTTTAGAATTTATTTGTTGGAAAATTATGTGATCGAATGCCCAAAACGCATTTTCTGTATCTTTTAATGATATTCAAACTGTGAACATATGCCTTGCCAATACCTCATAAATAATGGATTATTCCATTTTGATCGCGCGGAAAGAGAGGGAAAGACACTACATGGTTTCAGTGAAAGAAAGAAGGAAAGATAAAAGTGTTTAACAGCTGTTTCAGTGAAATAAAAAAAGTTGTCAATTTCAAATATTTTCATTTCTACCCACTTCTTAAAATGACGACAAGCATTCATATTTATTATTGATATTGTAATATTTTGTTAAAGTTGTTAACCCCAGATATTTGTCCATGGGGAATTTCTACTTTTTATTTTATTGTCGTAGAACTCGTCGTGAGCTGACTCAATCATTAACATTAAGATTCAGCAGAATATTAAAATAGCAAAGCCGTAAAATTTCCACGGGTTAAATCTAGTAAATATTAATGTAGTACACTTTCTCAGATCACATTCAGCATGTAGATCATACGCTTTTTAGTAGATCATACGCTTTTTAGTAGATCATACGCTTTTTAGTAGATCATACGCTTTTTAGTACGCTTTTTAGTATCGTTGTCGATCACATTTGGCACGTATTAGGTTGGTGCAAAAATAATATCGTTTTTTGACGTTAAAAAATACGTCGAAAAACGATATTATTTTTGCACCAACCTAATAGATCATACGCTGAAGTAACACCTTTACTACTTTAAGTTATATTTAAACCGAATCAGTTCTTAGTTTTATATTCATTTTTAATTTTTGAATGAATAGTTTAATCCGTCATTAATTTTCATTACTATATAAAAACGTTAATTTTAGTCGGCCACGTGTTTGAGTTGCAATTCTTGTTGTTTTTTTTTTTTTTTTAATTTTCTTAAGCAGTGAAATTAATAACAACTGGCCTCGAGATCGAACAGTTCTATTAAAGAAAAATTGTGCCTCCCGATAGAATCGAACCTCAGCCTAAAGAAAACAAAATCTAACGATCATAATGTGAAGCCCGTTCTCTTTCGACGTTAGTTGAAATGAAATAAAATCCATTTTTCCGATGACGTTCTTTTATCAGCGAGACATGTCAAACTAAAAGTTTCCAAAATTGCCTTATATATTAGGTTGGTGCAAAAAATGATGTCGTTTTCTCACATAGTAACATATGTGAGAAAACGACATTATTTTTTGCACCAACCTAATACTTAGCCCATTATTTTAGACCATTTATGAGCAAACTGCGGCCAGTATAGCTTTCTGAATGGCGAACCGAATTTACGCCCAAATAACGCTTCTTAATAATATTGTTTGTTTCGTTCTTAATTGTTCACGCATACTCTGTCATAGATAAACACATGCATGATAATGATCACATACAATGTTTCTTGAATTTCTTAACCCTTTTTGTTGAAGGTAACGTTTTCAGTATTTGAAACCATTGATAATTTTCACTAAGGAAGATCATACGTGTAAAAATATTTTGCTTTAGAAAAAGGAAACGTTCAAAAAACATTATCAGGTGAAGAAACGATTTATCTTTTAAAAAATATTTTTCGTATAGCCAAATGAATAAATTAAAATCAAATCACTCACTGCAGTGTTTTTAGTCGCATTCTTACGAATGTTCAATTTTTTAATCATAGAAAAACAAAATTCCCGATTGAAAATAAACAAATTTTTCCGATTTTACTTCGTTTGCTTTACGGCGTACGCGTATGGTCTCCTCTAGGGAAAATGACTGAGATACCTCCAACGAAAAAGTAACTTGATTTTTTTTTTTCTCACTGTTCGGAAACTTTGCCCATGACTGTTTTAAATTTAATTATTAGTTTTTAAGTCTCATAAGGATTACGTCACACTGGAACTCTCCTTCCGGAAAATCTTTAAAAGTTGTTACACTCATTGCTAACTTTAACATGGACCAGTTATCACAGAAAGAGTTTATGTTTAAGAATGTATATACATTTGGCTGGAAAAGCATGTGACTGATGCCAACGCTATCTTTTGCAAAATTAGAAATATCTTAGAAGTGTCATTGATATTTACTGCTATATTTATTGCCTATACGGTCAGCCAAGTGTAATATGTCATTTACAAGTACAAGGGGAAAAAAAAGGAAAGAAAATTGCGTTTCACATGAACGTCTCTTACTCCACGCACGCACACTTTTTGACAAGAGTCTCTGACAATGAAAAATGGCTTTATTACGAGAATCTCAAATAAAGAAAATTGTAAATGAATAAAGAATAGCCTTCAACATTCCAACCCAAACACAATCTACTAAGGGATTTTTTTCTCTGTGTTTGGGGAGGGGGCATTAAAAGAGAATTATCTTGTTTTTCTCTTTTTTTTTAGATGAAGAATTGTCAACCATTATTCATTTTTGACTAGTATTTATTTCATCTTAATTTTACTTGCTTTTCATCTAATGAATTTAGCAGTAATATTATCTTGAATTGTCATTTGATGAAGCATTGTCGACTATTATTCATTTTTTTACTAGTATTTCTTTCATCCTAATTTTACTTGGTTTATTTACACTATTATTATTATTATTAGCAGTAGTAATATGAACTGTTATTAAATGAAGTATTGTCAACCATTATTCATTTTTGACTAGTATTTCATATTTATTTTATTGTTTTTATGTACACTACTACTACTACTAGTAGTGACAGTAATAGTAGTAGTAGTGTGCACTACAAATATCGATTGGAAAACAACTTGCAAATCGCAGAAGCTCTGATAGCTCAATCGGTAGAGTAACCACTGTACATAGGCAGATTTTCACAGGTAAAAAGGAACTGAGTACGAATTTCGTCTGAAGTTTATTCGTTGTTTTTTTGTTTTGTTTTTTTTTTATCCGCACCGTGTATTCGGTGCCGTAGATTTGAACGGTAATGGTCGAATTAGCCAAATCTACACAGAAAACATTCGGTATTCATCGAGCAAAACGTGTTACCGTCGTTTGAAATTTATAGAATCTTCCCAAGAAATTAGAAATTGAAAAATATCTTGATTTCGTTAAAGTTCCTTCTAGTATCGATGGCAGTTTCCTTTCGAACTGTTTGTTTTTGGTTGTGTGGAAAGTTCGTAGCTTGATTATATCTTTATTTTCTTTTCTAGTAACATGTGCTCCCCATTTTTGCTGTTGACAATGTTGGAATTGTTCAAATCATGTGAATTACAATATGTTCACTATCAGAGATAGAGCGTATTTACATATGAAACTGAACATTCAAAGTCAACATTTAGAGGGCAACAGTTTGTTTCATATTTAAACGCAATCGTAGAGGCCTGAAAATTGCGTTTAAGCATGAAACAAACTGTCAATGTTAGGTGCTGACTTCAATGTCCACTTGTATGTGAATATAGTGATTTTCTAAGCACAGCTTGGTTGTGGCACAAGGCCGAAAGTATGGAGCTCCCATTGAGGATCGAACTCACTATTTAGTCGTAATTGATTTAGCGAGACAAGTTTGCTAACCATTACACCGCCTATATATATAAATTAAATATATATTAAAAACGACAGACAAGGTACTACGGTTAAGTTTTTTAATTAATTTTTCTTGTGTTCGAACAAGAGCTTTTTCTGGACAAAGAGTGTGTAAAAACTGTCCAAATGTTTTATAGTTCCGAGCGCTATCGGCTATACCGTTAGCCATTATCAAGGATGATTCAATTTTTCCGCTTGTGAGTATGCATTATGTGTGTATGTTTTAGTGATAGAGATGTTTACGCTTTACGTTACACTTATCTGACCCGAGCTCCATTAGAACCCATTTAAACACACACACAAATTTACCAGAGTCCATTTGAAACATACTAGTAGAAAACACAAATATAATAACTGCATCCACCTGTAAAAAAAAAAGATTAAAAATAATGGAAGCTTTAATAATAAAAAAATGAAATAGCCAACTCTTAACAATATTAACTACGTACAAGGCCACAATGTGCTAACCGTATTCGGAAATTAAAAACATTTCTACAACACACTAAAATATACACATAATGTACACACTCAATTAAGCGCAAAAATTGAATCATCACACACACACACACACACACACACACACATACATATAAAAGGCGCGTGACCGAGAGGTTAGAATGGTTAAAACGTTTGCTTTCTGACCATGAGATCCAGGTTCGAATCTCGCTATGGTCGTTTTGTCAGGAGACTTCCTGATGTTATCGGCCTGGAGTGGAGTGGGGACGATCCCAGCGTGGAAAAGTGCCTGAAAACCATATAACGATTGGGTAAACCGTTATGAAATTGGATCGTCTACTCAATTTCACTGGGTAGACGAAACCCTTGGGGGCCGTTGATAGCTGTGTTAGCACGAAGTGACCGAGGGTTTGAGTGTGCTGGCCTTGTTCAGATTGTTGATCACGCTATATAACACGCTCTCTCCCACAAACTGTAACTAAGGTCTGTTCAGCATAGTTGCAGTGGGCTCTGTGGGTGTTAAACAAACACAAATGTGACTGAGCGAGCGTCTGCAATAGGGATTGGCTAGCGGGTATCCTCGAATACGAGTGGCCAGCTATTATATATATATATATATATATATATATATATATAAATACACACACACAAATATATATATAAGGATACACTACATATAAATAAAAAAATATACACATTATATATATTTATATACATAATCGCACACACCTATATATATATATATATATATATATATATATATATATATATGTAAAACACACACATATATATAAACACGCATACACATATATACAGCGGAGGGGAAACAAATATTCGTACACCTATAACTTTTTAATTTATTGCATTTACAATTAATGAATAAACATACTTTATAAGCACAGAAAACAAAAATTTGATTTAATAGAAGTAAATCCCTTTTATCCGTTTTAATGAGTGAAAAAGTATCCGTACAATGCAAATTTCAAATTTTAAAACTTTTAAATTCTTTTAATGCTTTAGATCATTCAAGTGGAATATTCTAGAATGTTCCAGTAATGTTATCAGTATTTATTTTTAGCCTAAAAAAATGCAAACAGAACATTCTGTAATTGATATTCGTGCAAGAAGGTTATCATTATGGCAAGAGGTAAAAGAATTGACAAATTCGAAAAAAGATTTGATTGTTAAGCTCTGGAAAGAAGTGAAAAATTACAGGAAAATGACAACGTGAATATTCCATTTACTTATATATTTTACTACCATTAATTCATTCATTGCAAGGTATGAAACTCAAAACCGTTGAAAAACAAAAGAACAGGTGTTTCACAGAAGATTTCTTCAAGATTTTCGAGGAAATTAATGCGTCAAATTAAACATCATCCAATGGTTACTCTTCAAGAGTTTCAGGATGATTTGCTTTCATCGGGAATCTGTGTCACTAACGGACAATAAGCAGTGAAATTCATAGGAGCAATATAAAGTTACGCACCCCTCGGAAAACTCCACTGCTATTGAAAAAACACAGATGTCAGGTTGAAATTCGTTCATGAACATAAGAATAAGGAAAAATCATATTGGGAAAGAGTATTATGGACAGACGATAACAAATTTGAGTTGTTTCGGCGTGATTCTATAAATCATGTATGGAGGAAAAATGGCGATGCCTTCAAACAAACGGACACAGTTCCAACAGTGAAATTTTTGTGTTGGCAGAATCATGTTTTAGGGATGTTTTTCTGCAAAAATTACTGGCAACATATCAGTAATAGATGGTAGAATGAATGCCGCAGTGTATCAAAACATTTTGGAAACAAATTTAATGTTTTCGGTTAAAAATTTTGAACTTTCTCTTGATTGGATTTTCCAACATGATAATGATCTTAAGCACACTACAAAATCTACGAAGAAATTAATTGCTGAAAATAATGTAAATATCCTGAAATGGCCAAGTTAGTCCCCAGATTTCAACCCAATCGAGAATCTGTGGCGTTATTTGAAAATTCAAATCCAATCGAGAAACATCTCGGATCTCAAGATTATATGCGAAGAAGAATGGAACAAAATACCAAGTAAAATTTGCAAATCATTAATTGAGAACTACAAGAAGAGGCTGGTTGCTATAGAATTAAACAATGGCTTTTCTACAAAGTATTAAATGAAGATTATATATTATTTTTGTATTATACGAATAATTTTTTCACCAATTAAAATGGATAAATGGGATTTATTTCTATTAAATCAATTGTTTTCTGTTTTTACGCATATTTAGTTATTATGCATCTGTATATAGTTAATTATATGACAAATATGTTCATTCATTAGTTGGAAAGAAAATAAATGAAAAATTTGTATGTGTGGTAATATTTTTTCGCCTCTGTATATATAAAAATACACACACACACACATATATATATATATATAAACACTCGCACACACATACATATATATAAACACTCGCACAAACACATACATATATATATAAAATCTCTCTTTCTCTTTCACGCACACACACACACACACACACACATATATATATATATATATATATAAAAAGTTAAGCTATGAAGAACTTGGTAATACGTATTTTGCTAATCCCAAGGAGGATGAAATCCTGAGAGCTCAATGTTAATTTCATTTCATTTTTGGAAGTGGTATCTGATGATCCGGCGTCCATTAAAAGGACTCTGGTGAAATAAATCATTATAATGGTACCTTAAAGTGGTCTGTTTTTCTTTTATATATATATATATATATATATATATATATATATATATATATATATATAACACAATAGGGCAGGTTGATTTTTCCCATTTAGAAAATCAACATTGTATTTGTTGTGAAAGCTGGGGTTTGATGTGAGAAGTGCTGACATCAAAAATTAGATTCATAGCTTTCAATAATTTTTGAGCATTTACTTTTAATGATCATCTGAAAAATATTTACAAATATATCTAATTTCCGCATGGTATTGCTTACAAACTGACTTCTAAATTTTACTATTTCAAATCCAAATAAAGTTAATATCTTTTAGATACATTGAATGGAAAATATATTCAAACCAGAATTCTCATTATGAATCACCACAAGCAAAATATGGTATATTTTATTGTATTCGATGAGTAAAAATTGTGGGAAAAAAATGTAAGATTACAAAAAAGGCTGCTGTTAGATGATTTGTTAGAGCATAATTAATAAAAAACAGAAAATAGATAAATATAACACTATATAACTGCTGGGCACAAATTATAAGACAAAATGTTTTAAATTTTCATTGTTTATTGAAAATTGTTGTTCAGTAGAAGTTCCCTTTGAAGTAAATATATGTCTTATTTGATGACACAATGATTTAGTAATAATGTGCTTGTGTCATGCATCTTGTCCATATACAATTTGTAAAGTTTCAGTAAATAATAAATTTTATAAGGCAGTGCTAAAGCCTTTCACTCATCACCGGAATGAGATTTCAATGCTACGAATTTGTACCTAAACGTAATTTTTGAACCGGTTTCCTCAAAATACGGTAACAATTTGACAAAAAAGTATTGTCATTATTTATAAATCAAATTGAGTGCAATATCACGATTCCAAAAATCGATATACCGTAATACACAATATATATATATATATGTGTGTGTGTGTGTGTGTGTAAGATTTTATAAATTCTCAGAACATACTGGATAAATTTCCTAACAAAAAACAAATATGACACAGCCCAACGTGTGAAGACGCGATATATCAAAAAACATGACGTGTGAAAAACGCAATACTTGAAAAAAGATGAAACCGATATAGCACAAAAACACAATATATGCATACAGTCACATTATCAAAAACTGTTTGCTAATGGATTATAGCATTATATATATATATATATATATATATATATATATATATATATATATATATATATATATATATGCATGTATGATATGTGTGTGCAACTTAAGACGACAGTTAAAGACTTGGACATCATCAAAAAAGGTACAGACAAGCAAATTAACAACATCCCTTGTAGCCACTGTTAAGAGGAGATTCAAAATGTTCAGTTGTGTCGAACTCTGAAGTGTAAAAAAAAACATAAACCTTGTACAAGTAGCACTTAACATCAGAATTTGTATAAACACAACGTATATATTTATTAGATTGCCTTACACTAGATCTCGGATAATGACTCGGAAAGGGATTGTACTAAACAGAAAGAAAATGACGATAATGATAATCCTATTATAATTGTGCTTGTCTCTCCTTTCATTAGTTCGTACGACCTACTAGTACCCCATGAATAATGGACTCTTCCGTTTTGATCGTGTGAAAAGAGGGGAAAGACACTACATTGTTTCAGTGAGAAAATGAAAGAAAGAATGGAAAATAGAAGAGGAAAGAGAAAGAGCATATCAAAATATGCTGAAAAGAACAGGTACTACACTTTGATGTTAAAGTCCGAGAAGCGATCGCGATATAAGAACTAATTTTCATACGCTCGTTATCGAAAACCGGAAACCGAGTAAGGCAATCGCCAAAAATCCACTTATCATAAATAAAATAACATCACCAGCTGAATTATTTTAAAATTATTAAGAAAAATGTTCCTTTTGCTAATAATAATAATAATGATGTACATATTGCAAACCTTTAAATGCATGGAGATACAGTGTAACCCGGATATAAGAGAGTTGTCGGGACCGGAGACTAAGTCTCTTATATCCGGGTTTCTCTTATACCCGGGTTTGGTCTGTTTTGTTTAGGTAAGTATGGCTCTAATTTTGGACCAGATAAAATCTCTCTTATATCCGGGTTTCTCTTATATCCGGGTTACACTGTAATTACATATGCAAACTACTAACGTCCCACCCTGAGGGAATGAATAAAATGATAGGAGAGTTCCATAAGTTTTATATTAAACTGTTTGATTAATTGCGCTTATAATGAATTAATGGACAGATTTCAAGATAAGCATGATCCCCATCATGTAAATCACATTTCAGTTACATTCCCTTCAGGCTGGTTGTCTTTCATTCGGTTTCACGCGATGAATAGCAATACAGTCGTTTTTTTTCTTCAAGACAGGCGATGTTTGTACAAAGAGTTGTACTTTTGCATGGTTTTATACTTGTGTGTAATTTTCATTGAGAAATCCGGGAGCCGTGTTCGAATTCCAGTCGAGTGCATTGCATTCACTTACGTCCCTAATACACTTGGAAAATGTATGAATCCATCTCTTCTTCTCATATCCATGAGTAAATAACAGAATAGACTGGATTGTATAGCATTGGGTGACAACCACTCGAGAATGAAAAACTCTGAGTTCAAAACCTCCATTTATTGATAAATAACAGAATAGACTGGATTCTATAGCATTGGGTGACACACGCTCGAGAAGGAAAAACTTTGAATTCAAAAATTACAACTATGAATAAACTAAATAGTAAGGAAGTCTGGGATCTGTAGCCATGGTTTGAAAGTAGGTTAGAAGTACAACCGTGAATTCATATTCGGAGCGGATTCACGAAGTCAGTCCGATGTCATTTCGGCCTGTCAACTCCTGCAACTACACCGGTGCCAAGCTGTATTGGCCTCTACTTTTCCTTAGTACAACATAGGTGGCGTGGAAAAAAAAAAGAGGCGTGCTGCATGGGTATCTGCCGATCTCCCATAATCACACTGCTCATAGTCTGTTGAGACCATAATAATAATAATAATAATAATATAATAATGCAATTTTTACACATAACTTGAAGAAGACGAGCATGTTGTCGAAATATTGTGAAACATTATTAAATACCGTGTCTTCTCGTTTTCTTTTCCTAATTTACACTCTTCTCCAAGTATTGCAAAAATTGAAAGAATAAAGTCAATCATTTTGCTTGATTAATAATAATAATTCTAATATTAGGTTGGTGCAAAAACAATGACGTAATAATGTCGTTTTTTGACGTATTTTTTAACGTCAAAAAACGACATCACTACGTCATTATTTTTGCACCAACCTAATAATAATAATAAATGTCCTAATAATGCAGCATTAATAGCTTCCATTTGTTTCTGGTATTTCGTTTTGATGAATGAATTATCCCATTCAGTCCACTCGAGTTGCCTGTCATTGGTCCTACCTTAACCAGTTGGGTATGTCCCCTAGGGACTGACGAAGTGTGCCGCTCTGTTCATGTTGTAATCTAGAAAAGGTTACTGAATGAGGAATAACCAAAACGGAGAAATGAAATGGCAATCTTTATAACATCAACAAAATATAATACTCTCCAGCGGCGAGAAGTAGGTAAACCACTGCTAGTGGTGGACTACATATTACTCCCACTTACAATAGTGTCCAACGTATTTATAAGGATTGGGACATAGCCACTAGTGTTCATAGATACGCTATATAACAGTCTGGGAGATAACAGGATTGGGAGAAGGAGTGCATCGTGGCTTAGTGTCGAGAGAATTGTTCATTTGAAGTTTAAAGAATTAGCTAAGGCGACTTCACAGTCACATCTAGATACTTGTGAACTCATTCAATAGGAGACCGTCTGTGTGGACTGGGTTACTCGACGACGTCTAACTGGGTCCCACCTACAAGTTTATGCGTTGATTTTATTAAAACTTATGTATATTTGGCTGTCGAATTTTAATGAAACTTTCAGGACTTATTCACAAATGAATGAAATTTATTTTTGAAATGTTTCTGTTTTAGAAAATCTTTGTAAAATATTTTTTTTTTACATCTGTTAAACCCCATTTATTGTTTTCATTAAAAAAAAATTTAAATTAGAATAATTTATAGTTTTAAATCATTTAAAATTCTGTATTAATATGTACCGATTCGGTGATAGTGTTGTTACGTTTTTATTTACTAACGATAAATGACAAACCTTACTACAATTCATCGACCCCAATATTTTAAAAAGTATTTTGAATTAAAACCAAATCATTTTATTTTTTATTTGGACCACCTCTACCTGAAAATCATCTCTGAATTGTAACATACAAAACTCAATAAAACAAAAATATTATTTAATTTTAAAAGCTTTTAATTGCTTTTATTTATGTTAATGAACATGGACAATATTGTCTGAAAACAAAAAGATATTTCGATGAAAAATGAATTTTTAAAATAATAATTTGTTATTTCTGAAATATTTTATTATTTTTACATTATGTTGTTAATTCTTCGAATGTTGTGATTAAGTAGATATATATTTACAGATTATAATTTCCAAAGCTTTTTACAAACTAACTAACAACAGTATATAAAAAAATATAATTTGTGTCAATAATAACACTGTAAATCAAATCTACGGAAGACCAGAAGTATCATGCGTGCAATAAAAAACGTCACGTGGATCGAGCTACTGTCTAGTATTTAACTTAAATACTGAATTTTTAATATAATTATTTGTTATTTCTTTAATTATAATAGATTTTTACATTTAAGTTGTTAAAATATTATAAAATTAGTTAAAACCCGTATCCAGTTTCGTAAATGTCCTTTTGAAATAGATTTATTTTTGCGAAACACGTGTGGAGAAGTTAATTTGATTTTTCAATTTCAACTGAGAAGGGTAACTATAAGTATCAGTATCATTTTATGAAATTTAAATTTGTATTTTATGCACACTTCTGATAAAATTTCATAAGAAAGGTACCTATAAATTAATTAGATACCTTTCTTAGGAAATTTAATCTCACTCTTAACAGTCTTATTTTAATTTCTTTATAATATATTTTCCATAAAGCAGCGTAAACGTAAAAGTGAAAGCAAAGTATAAAAAATAAATAAATAAACAATTAGAGCGCTGAAAGTTTTCCTTAAAAATAACGAGGTAAATAATTTGTTCGCTTAAATCTAAATAACTTCACTTCTCTCCTTCCGTAGAAGGAATTATCCTCACATAAGCTATCAAAACGTCATGAACGTCTTTCGTCACCTGTCAAGTGAAGCGAAAGGTTATGACCTGCTTTGTTTTATTTTCAAACTACGTCTTTTCAGCGCAGAAACTAAGTTAAGCTTGGTTTAAAATATTTTAAATAAACATTATAATTTCTGATTTTCTTAAAATAAGTTTTGAAAAAATTATAATTAATTTTTAAAAGAATTTCAAACTAAGATTTTCATTTTTTTTATAAATTGGAAAAAAATGACTGACATCATCGATTATTTGTCAATTTTGCTGACTAAAAAAACAAGATTTTTAACGAAAATTTTTAATGTGCTAGGAACGATTAAAAATGTAAAAAAAAAAAAAAAAAAACAAACCCCAAAATACTTAGATCTTTCCTCTTAATAATAGCATAAATATTTAGATGATAAAGTTTTGTTTTCGTCAAGTTTGGTGTCTTTTTCGTCATGCTATACTCTTTACCTTTTGTCAGCTTTTACTTTTTCAACCGTTTCGGGGGCGTGTGTGTTGTTAAATGTAAGTTACATATATTATGACATGTTACATATATTATGACATGTTACATATATTATGACATGTTACATATATTAGTAGTTGATAGAGGATTCCTTTTCTTTTTTATAGTGAAAAAATAATAGAACATACAACTCTTAAATACAACAAACAAAACTTTGCTACCATTGTTGAAATTAATGATAAGAATGTATATTTTCGTGTTATTACAATACTGGCTTTTATATATATTAAATATTTTTAGGGTTATTGTCTTTTTTTTTCTTTTAAAATTTTGTTTTCGTTCCGAAAATTTCGTGGTTGAAGGAGGCTTTTGAAACTGTCAACTGCTGGATTTTCATGGAGCGAAGAAAATACGTCTTGTTCAGTCTGTGTTGATTTCACTACTCTTTCTCTCTTTTGCTTGTGGTGGAATGGTCGCGTCCCTTGTTTCAGACTGTCATTGGCGACAGTAGACAAGCTATTTTTAGAATGATCAAATTTCAGATTTTTATTTTATTTTTTTATAGTGAAATATCATCGTCATTATCATGAATCATAACACAACTTTCGATAGTAACAATTATTTTGTAATGTCCAAACCAAAAATAAAAAAAAATAAAAAAAGCAAAATCAATGCGGCCTCAC
>OZ010575.1:47236786-47239286 GCA_963932145.1 Acanthosepion lycidas
GCTTTTACATGTTGTCTCATTTCTCCAATTTTTGTTTGGATACTATATTCAGCTAACATAATCACGCGCACGCGCGGAAGCGCGAGCCGCACACACACACACACACGCACACACACACACACACACATATATATATATATATATATATATATATATATGTATATATGTTTGTGCGTGTGCAAGTATTTAATATACATCATTTTTAGCGTTTAATGTAGACATTTTTAAAATGGTTTAATCTGGTAAAAGGCCACTAATTTAGAGTCTACTCTTACAAACCTTGTCAACGCTAGTAACCGTCATTGGCTCATTAACCATAAATCTTTGTATAATAGCTGATAAGCCTTGTAATGTATTTAAAATAATGTTGAGTTTGACACATTCTTCGTTCTTCAAAAATATGTGACCTTGTTTCAGAAAAAAGTAAGACAGGCAGCCATATCAGTCTCTGTATTTGTCGTCTATATGTGTGGGAGGACATGCTAACACAAAACCTTACATATCTACGTATACATATAACATGTTTTATACATAATTGTATATATGCTTTCATCTTGAAACTATGCTACGGATGTAAACGCACACGCATTCACACACGGATGCAGACATACATATATATGTGCAAGTATATATATATAAAAGTTTGTATTTGCATATTTGTCTATGTATGTGCAAATAAATATATACATCCCTATATATATATATATATATATATATATATATATATATATATATATATATATATATATATATATATGTGTGTGTGTGGAATTAACGTTTATTGAAATATTTATATTTCATCTGAAAATATTTTGATGGAAAATATTTACCATTTAACCAGTATGTTAAATTTGTTAAATATTTGCTATTCACACACACACACACACACACACACAGATTATTTAACATCAATCCGCTGAGTAACAAAGTTTATAATTTATTACATATATATACATATATATACATATATATATATGATTAATATATATTTATATATATATATATATATATATATATATATGATTAATATGTATTAATATTTATATATATATATATATATATAAATATTAATATATATTAATATTTATATATATATATATATATATGATTAATATGTATTAATATTTATATATATATATATATGATTAATATATATTAATATTTATATATATATATATATATATATATATATGATTAAAATATATTAATATTTATATATATATATGATTAAAATATATTAATATTTATATATATATATGATTAATATATTTTAATATTTATATATATATATATATATGATTAATATATATTAATATATATATATGATTAATATATATTAATATATATATATGATTAATATATATATATATATCCATGCATTGCATCTATTTTACAGTTTGGCTGCAAATACTGTTTATTTTTCATTGAGGACCACGAAAATATTTCTTTTGAGTTTTCTCTTACTTCTTTTTTTACAAATGTTTTTTTTTTTTTTTTTTTTTTTTTTTGCTAATGCACGCGATTATAGATGTGCTTCCCTATATTATATCTTCCGGTACTTTCAGCCACTTTGGCCATTTTCAGAGTGGAGGGTGTTATTCAACAAGGATAGGTCTTCGTTGCTTCTTCTCTGACGTATGATTTTGATAGTTTCTACCATTACACACGCACACACATATATATATATACTCATTAATAAGACATGCTCGTCTCAGTGTTAGCCATGTTTTAATATACCAATGTATCCAGACGTGAGAACGAGTAACCCAAGTTACTTTTATTATTTAAATTGGCTCATGCATATATATATATATATATAATATATATATATATATATATATATATAATGCTACATCTTGTATCTGTCCAACTTCGCATATTATCATAAGATAAACAACGATAGATCTTTGTACCAATCACATATGATACGGAAGACCAGACATGACGTAATTACGCACACATGCATATACACGAATATCCGAATATTCAATTCAAAGTACTTACACCTTCATGTATTTCTGGCAGCGCAGCCATACAAACACGGGTATAAATATCTGTATCCTCATTATGCGCCTGTCTATAGAAATGTATATATTTGTGGGCTCATCGCTATAGATTTTCGTTTTTATGCATCTATCTGGCAATGATAGGCGTATTGCTTTAGTTTTCTACCTAAATGAATTGATAAGTTTTACTCTACAACCTGAGCATGCATTTTTATTTTGATCATATATCTATGTACGTCTGTCCTTTCTATACTCCCTTTCTCTCTCTCTTTACAACACACACACACACACACACACATATATATATATATATATATATATATATATATATATATATATATATATATATATATATATACCTATATATGTATATGTATATGTGTGCGTGCATACTCATAGAGCGAGAGATAGACATTTCGAATATGGCCTATTTTCCGTCTATATCCGGATATGCACATAATATATGCATTTTTATAAGCAGGGTGTCAGGTATT
>OZ010575.1:47244286-47249286 GCA_963932145.1 Acanthosepion lycidas
ATATATATATATATATATATGTGGGTGTATGTATGTACATATTTGCGTGTATATGTATATGTGTGTATGTATATATTTCTGTACATATATATATATATATATATATATGTTTGTATGTATATATATATGAGTGTAATGTATATGTATGTATGTATATATATGTGTATGTATCTACATGTATGTATACATGTGTATATAAGTGTGTTTGCATGTGTGCGTATATGTATGCATATATATTCATATTTATGTAGATATATATATGTGTGTGTGTGTGTTTCCTGGGATAAAGAGCCACATTCATTCAACACATCAGTAGATTTTCTCCAAAATGGTATGTAGTAATGGTCGGACAAGAGTTGAAAACCACTAGAGAGAGAGAGAGACAGAGAGAGTGATTTATATATATGTATATATGTACGTATATGTATATACATCTATGTATGCATATGTATATATGTGTACGTATATATATGTATAGGTATATACATGTGTGCATATGTATATATATGTAGGTATAGGTGTATATATGTATGTATATATGTGTGTATGTATATGTGTGTATATACGTATATGTGTATATATACGTATGTTTACATATGTATATATGCGTATACATATGAATATATGCATATTTATGTATGTATATATGTATATATATGCATGTATATATTTATATGGATGTATATATGTACATATATATTTTTATGTATATATGTATATATATATATATATGTGTGTATTTTTATATGTTTACTTATGTCTATACATATTTATATATATGTGTATATATATTTATATTTGTGTGCATATATATGTATTTATATATAAATGTATATGTACATATTTATATGGATTTATATATTTATCTATATATATGTATGCATAAGTATATATATATATATATATATATATATATATTTATATCAGTGCATGTATATATATGTGAATGTCTATATATGTATGTCTATATATATATATATATATATATATATATATATATATATATATACATATATACATACATACATGTGTGTGCTTGTGTATTGCCATCATGTTAAAAAGAAATATGCTGATCAAAAATCATTTGATAATAAACCGTTTTTGTCGGGAATAAAAATCTATGTGTGTGAAAAATATAGATTTTATTTGCACGTCTATCCTAAACTTCTCTGTTTCTTTCTCTCCATCTTCAATATGTATATATATGTACATGCATACATACACTGGCTGGTAGCATTGCGTCCTCTCTCTCATCTCTCTCTCTCACACACACACACACACCTCACACACACACACCTCACACACACACACTAGGTACTTACAACTCATGTTCGGGCGTATGCATATAAATATTTGCAAATATTGGATATTTTTTCTGCATAAAATAAACGATGGAAAATTGTTCATCCGTTGTCATTTAAGCATTTTAACTCGTGTAGAACACAACGATGACATTAAATCTGAGAAGACAGATATATTTGCTTCCAACTTGTATATCGAAAAATACTTACTGGGTTTTATAAACGTGACTAGGCCATTTTTCCCAAAACTATATTTAACCTATTTGCATGTTGTGTGTTGTATGTATGTATATCCGTACGTATCTATCTGTCAGTATATCTGTTTATCCACACACATACTTGCAAACACAAACAGAAATTGAGAACAGCAAAGAAATATAGTCATATGAATATGAATTCTACTGTTTACTACAAGTTAGCATCTATCTATCTATCTATCTATCTATCTATCTATCTATCTATCTACGAATGTGCTGAAAAGTTCTCGGTCCGATTCACATACAACAAATGACCAAACATTAGCTATTTTTTGCGATAGGTAGATGGGAGGGCGGTTTCTCGGTTGGACCGAAACTTTTCAGCACCCCATCTTATCTGTTGAAATAGATATTTATCCTTCTCTTTTGTCTCTTTTTTACTCTGTCTCTCTTGATGATTATTTTAATTCATTATCTATTTATTTCATCCAAGAAATCGAAATGGTGCTATATCGCTATAGGTAACTTTCAAGCACGTATTTGTGACGAATTGATGCAGTTTTTATATTAAATAATGCTTATTGGCTAAATGTGTCGTTGATAGTGTGTAACAGTGTTGTGTGTGTATGTGTGTGTATGTGTGTGTTGCCTCCCGTATGTACGGGAGACGCTGTGAAATAAATCGCTTATTTTAGAGACGTTAATTTAAGCTTTCATTTTATAAACAAAATACGCAGTGAGATCATCAACTACTACCCAACAAGGAAGAAACATATACGGTTTTCACGTATCTATTGAGAATATGCGATATTTATTGTGTGTTGGGTACGTGTAATTGATCGTACAGACATATGAATAGTCCCTTATTACCAGCATTTGCGAACAATGCAGTATATACTTTCTTGTTAATTATTAAGCGGATTAGTTTGACTATGTAGTTCAGATTTATCAAATAAAATATATTTTGAAGTTCAACTTTACTTTATTTCTTGGTTCATACATATTTGTTAGTTTATATATTTGTTAGTTTTTGTATATATTTGTATATATTTGTTGGCTTATATGCATATTTATTAGTTTTTACATATATATGTATATGTTGGTTTATATATATATATATATATATATATGTTGTTTTATGTATATATATTTGTTGGTTTACATATATATATATATATATATATACTAGGTTGGTGCAAAAATAATGACGTTTTTGAAGTATTTTTTAACGTCAAAAAACGTCATTATTATAATTATTATATATATATATATATATATATATATATATATATATATATATATATATATATATATATATATGCTGGTTTAGCTTATAAGGTTAAATATTTCGTATATTTATTGGTAATTGTAGTCATTTACAATTTATTTATCTGTTATGTGTGTCAGTCGATTAAACCATGTGTCTCTTTGTGAACGTTTGTGTATATGCTTCTGTGGAGGAAGTCTCATTTCTTCTTCTTATTTAAACAATCGAAATGTTTTAATAACACGAAATGGAATATAACATATATAAAGACGATTTTCATTACTCGACTCTTCAACTTCTATACTGAAGTCCCAGATACATGTTAGTAGAGAGTAACATATATTTCGTTGTAAGATTTTTCAACGGCGTTGTATACGAATACCTTTTTAAAACACACATTTTCGTACGATTGTTCCTCGAAAAGTGACTATATATAATAGAAAATTTTAAATTATAACATTGAATTATTTTTAGGCTGTGCTAGTCCTACATGTTTATTGTATGTGTGTAAGATATCGTTCCTCTAGTACACAGTGCGTGTGTGTGTATAATGTGTGTATGTGTTTACTGTTTATATATGTATATATATATATATATATATATATATATATATATATATATATATATATATATAATGTGTGTATGTGTTTATATATGTATATTGCATGGGTATTTTAGTGTACTTAAAATTCGACATTATAAACAAAATATTATTCTTCGTTTGTGAAATTATTATTATTATTCCGGAGAGAAATCTCACTTTTTTTGTGTAGTCATTCTATGTGTGTTTCAAAAGAAAAATGTTTTTTTTTTTTTGTTTTTTTTTCACGAGTCCGAAAATCGACTTACATCGACTTCTATGGAGAAATAACTCGTAATATTACACGGCAAAGCAGTTTTATTTACTGTTTATTTTCAAATCTCTACCGTTCTATCAAGGTGTACTGTACACGAATAGAAGTTTTATTACACAGTGTGTGTATGTGTGTTTGTCAGGAGAATGGTAAAAATCTTTGTATAATACCTACCAATATATTTCCATTTTCAAGGTACTCGTCCTTATAAATAAATATATTCAAAAATACGTAGGTGGAAGAATTGTGAGAAACACACACACACACATGCGTGCCATATATATATATATATATATATATATATATATATATATATATATATATATATATATATATATGATACATATGCTTCTCTCTTAGGTTTGAAATTTTATATAAACTAAAAATGTGTTGCAGATATGAGTGTACGTTGAGACATATGGGTCCACGTGTATTGTTAACTAACACACAAGAAGAGCATTATCATGTGTGTTAAGTTAAACAAAATGACAAAAGAAAAAAATAAATTTAGGATTCGTGTAGTTAGTACACTGGAGGACTCAAGGAGAAATAGTTACAGATGTGAGAAATATCATTTTTGAATCTTCACTTCAAAACCGGGAACTTTGTGTGTGTGTGTATTTGTGCGTATGTTCTTGAGTATTCTTTCTTTCTTTATTTATTGTGTACAGTACACAATATTACGTGTAAAGAGGTACAATAATTAAATATATATACAATAATGTATAATTTCACGTTCAGGAATGTATGTCCATATGTGTATCATATGTACAGTATATACTATAGAAGAAAATTACGTTTGCGGGTGTACACGTGTAAACACGTACTGGGACACAAATTAAAGCCATCTTTTTACACACACTTTTTCTTTTTCGCACGCACAGACACACACCCACCCACACACGCACACACTCTCACACACACACACACACTTTCTCATACACATACACACACACACAGACACACACATATGCGTGACGTACATTCAAATCTGTACCTTATATGCGAGAGACGTTAAGAAGAAAATATTCTGAGTCCACTGGACAATAGCAAAAGATTTGAAGTCAATAACGTTTTTTAAACAATCAACAGTACAAATTAAGTGCATTTTTTCTTGCAGTTTCTTTCGCTTTTTCATTCTTCTTCCTTTAATAAATAGGGTAATGCCCCATATTTGTATTCGTCTTTCACTATTATTACACACTCTGTTAATTATTCCTCCCTACACAACACAGAACACATTTTATGAGAGCCGTGTCAGTTGCTTCTTTCCTTTCTACACAGTGTAACCCTCTTTCCACACAGTTCGCCCTGTTAATACAACGCTTAAACACACTCCAGGATAAATTTTATTAATTTTATATATAATATACAGTTTATC
>OZ010575.1:47254286-47259286 GCA_963932145.1 Acanthosepion lycidas
CATGACATTTTAAGAAAGCAGGTCCGAGCATGCAGGAAAACACGTGAATAAAAACAATATATATATATATATATATATATATATATATATATATATATATATATATATATATATATATATATTTAATAACTTGTCTAAACAGATGAAAAATGAAATAAAATTGTGATAAGTGCTAACAAACTCGTTTATTAACCAATGATATACGAGTCTGTGTTGTTAAATATATTGATGACACAGACAGCGTTAACATCAACGTGAAGATAAATTCATGAGAACATAATAAAACGCATGTCCGTGCACATGCGCACAGACACATTTCTATACATTTGCAATATATATCTATCTCCAACTATCTTTCTTTCCTTACCATCTATCTATTTCACCCTCTCTCTCTCTCTCTCTCTATATATATATATATATATATATATATATCAGAGAAATATTTAGAATCCTCACGTACACACATGCTAAGGTACAACTATGTTGTGCTGAGAGTCGGTATTTCAGTGAACAAACGTTTTGTGAAATGGGTCATATATATATGTGTTATATATATATATATATATATATATATATATATATATATATATATATATATATATATATATATATATATTTATATATATATATATACACTCAAGTTTCATTAAAAACGACTGTTGACAAGATACTGAAGTTGAGATTTTTATAATTTTCTTATAATTTTCTTCTTTCCTGGACGTAAATTATAATCCCAGAAAAGAAAATTATAAGAACAGGAAAAGTTAAATAAAAACTATTAAGCGCAGTACCTTGTCAGTCGTTTTTAATATAAAAGAGTGATTGCTGCCCAAATACCTAATTTATATATATATATATATATATATATATATATATATATATATATATAATACACACACACACACACACATATATTTATAATATATATATATATATAATAGACACACACACATATATTTATAATATATATATATATATATATATATATATATATATAATACACACACACATATATTTATAATATATATATATATATATATAATACACACACATATATTTATAATATATATATATATATATATATATATATATATATATATATATATATAAATATGGACAAAACGCGTCAGCGATAACTACAATTTTCCTATTATTTATATTCATAAATATTGTCTTTTCTACGGGTTAACTCTGACAAATTTTCATATATATATATATATTTTATGTGGTATATATTTATAATATATATTTATTTTTATAATATATATTTATAATATATATATTTTATACATACATATATATATATATATATATATATATATATATATATATATATATATATATATATATATATATATATAATCAGTTTTGCCCGAAAAACGTGGGAATGCCACTAGTACGCAGCGGGTTGCAGAGAGCGAAACTGATAGGAAAGACTGAGTGGAACGGATAAAAGATGAACGGGATTCAATGAGACAGAAGATGGCAATTTACGTTGCATTTAAATTTTTGCAGACTGTATGTTTGTTTGTTTGTTTGTTTGTTTGGGTTTTATGGCATATCAACCACTGTGGGTTATTTAATGCCAAATCCAGTTTATATGAATTTGAAATGCCTATTTTGTATGGAATAAAATGTGTATAGCTGGCAACATTATTGTTTAAAAAAAAACGTATAGCTGGCAACATTACTTTTTTACAAAAAAACGTATAGCTGGCAAAATTACTTTTTTACAAAAAAAAAACGAATAGCAACATTACTTTTTGGCAACATTACTTTTTCATAAAAAAACGTATAGCTGGCAACATTATTGTTTCAAAAACTTAGAGCTGGCAACATTATTTTTCTGAAAACATTATCTGAGACCTTGCTGTTGGATGCAGTTTATCGCCGTATCCAGGACGTGGATGTAGTTTATCATCATACCCAGGACGCGGATGTAGTTTACCGTCATACCCAGGACGTTTTGCAGACTGTAGTTTTCAGGGAAGCCATTAAATAGAAGGGAGTTCCACCTGTGGGAAATGAGTAGCTATTGGAGTAGGTGGCGGGACCTAGATACCAATCTATTAGCATGCTTAAATTGAAGTAGTCGGAGTACCAGGGTAAAAAGCAGTTGCCATGAAATTATTTGTAAAAAAGACAGAGTGTAGTTTCATCACATCTGTGAGAAAGTGACTGAAGTGGAGATAAGTCAAGATTGGTAACATTGTAGATCCTTTTTCTTTTTTTTTTTTTTTTTTTTTTTGATCTTGTCAAGAACCTCGAGATGAATAGCAGGAGCACCAGACCAGATATGCCAATAGTATTCAATGCATAGATGAATGATAGATTTGTAAATGTGCAAGATTGATTCTGACGAGAAAAACATTCAGGTATGACACATTGACCCAAATTTCCTTGTCGTAGATGCAGCTATTGATTCAACTTAGTCGTTCCACTTCAAGTCAGTTGAAAACGTGAGGCCAGGAAGTCGCTGTCTCTCCAGGAATCTGATGGCGGGCAGGAAAGATTCTCTATGGTTATTAAATAAGAACGGTTTCGTTTTGGAGGCATTTAGATCTACGAACCATTTTCTGCTCCATTTAAGCACTGATTGTAGGTCCTTTTCAAGAGCAGAGTTCAGGTTAATTGTGTCAGCTCTGACGGATTTTCTATTGAGACAAGAGTAAATGGTAGTGTCATCTGCATAAATGTCTGTTTGAGAACTGATTACATCAGGAAGATCATTGATGAAAATCAGAAAAAGCAGACTCAGGATGTTGCCTTGGCGGGGACACCAGCGTTCGTGTGAAAGAATCTGGAAGCGATCCCGTTCAAAACGATCCCCATTTCACGATTTAATAGGAAAGATTGGATTAAATAAAACAATCGTCCTGTAATACTGTAGCTCTGAAGCTTACGTAGAAGGCCAGCGTGCCAAGCCCTGTCAAATGCCTTTGAGATATCTAGAGCCACAGCGCTAGCTTCGCCGTTATTATAAAGAGCTTGATGCACATCAGTAGTCGCCTGGCAAAATGGAAGCCATATTGTTTGCTAGAGAATAGGTCGTGATAGGTAAGTTGCTTAACAACTTCAGCATTGATTAAAGCCTCGAATACTTTGCCGAAAAGCAGCAGGAGATTAATAGAGCGATAGATAGAGAAGTCATAAAGATCTCCAAACTCCAAAACAGGGACTACCGAAGAGGACTTCCAACAATCTGGAAAGCAGCGAAGCAATAGTTGTAGAGTTTGTAGAGAACTGGAGCCAGCTCGGGAACACGCATCATTTGGACGATGTCTGGAATCCCGCCACCTCCGCTTGCCTTATGGAGGTCTGATTTAGAAATTATGTCCGAGACCAGTGACGGGGTTATGCACATATCACTCAGTAGAGCCTCTGTTCTAGGAGTGAAATCAGGTGTGGGTACTCCAAATGAGTCGAGTGTTGAGTTGGAAGAGAATTTCCGAGCAAAGCATTCAACCTTATCTGCTGTAGATGTCAGGAGTTCGAATTCGTTGTATAAAGGAGGGTGTTCAATACACTCTTGCAGAGCCGACAATATTCCCTAGAATCGAACTTGCGAGATACTATACGTTGTTTCATTCTATCAGCAAACAGTAACTTCGCTTCTTTGAGGACAAGCATGTACTCATTATGAGCAGAGGCAAAGAGACGTCTGTTGCAATCAGGCGTGTCGCTCTGGTACAACCGGAAGAAGTGATACCTGTGGGCTATAGCGGCCGATCAAGCATGTGAGAACCAAGGTATTCCTTTATTAGAATGCAAGTATTGATGTCGGCTTTCACCCATAAGGAAACCTCAAACGCACATTTTTGAACAGAATGATTAAAAACTTCATGCCAAGGGACATCACGAAGGAAATGACGGAACGAGTTCCAGTCCTCTCGTTGATAACAAAAATGTTGGTAAAAGGTTCTTGGCTTCTTAAAGAGATGTTTACAGACACTACCGCAGGATCAAAGTTGCCAAGAGGGCAGAGCTGTATAGTACGACATGAGTCAGAGATAGAGGTAAAAAAACAAGAGATCTAGAAGAAAATCTTGTCCGTCAGGGTTACTGGGGAAACGCGTGGGGAAGTCCATCACTTGCATGAGAGATTGACTGACTTAGAAGATAAGGTTTTGAATGGTAGCGAGGTCAGTGACAAAGTGTTTAAGTGACCTGGCATGGTGGGTATTAAAGTCACCGCACACAAATATATGTGTAGACGGGTATAGGGAGATGGCCTTCTCTGTATTATCAGAAATATTATCTAGCATGAAAAAATCACGAGAGGAAGGGTAACTGTAGAGAAAGAAGATATAGCTGACCGAGTTAAGTAGAGAGAGAAGGATACACATGTAAGAATGGTCTCGATATTCAAAAGAGAGTTCCCTAACCAGCGGGAGATGTTCGCGGACATAAATACCCGAGTCATGTATGTGAACATGTCCTTCCTAAGGAGAAGATAGCCAGAAATCGAGAAATCAGAGGAAACGATTAAAGAGTTAAGCTTAGTTTCGCAGAGAGCTAGGATGTCTGGAGATTTTTTGAAGAGGAACGATTCCATATTGCAGAAGTTGGTAAGAATACAACGAATGTTGGAGAAAGAAAGGTTGAGGGGGTTTAGGTTGAGCTGGTTTAGTTTTATATCTTTGGTTGCTTATGATAATGGACTGTTATTTAGATAAGGAAAGACCTAGTGTAATAGTAGCAGTCGGTTGTCTAATATAACGTGCCGAAAGGGAACTGCCGCAGACTGCAACAGTATGGGCTCAGGGTTGCCCACCGGAGGAGCTTGCAGGGACCATATTTTTAGTATATATATATATATATATATATATATATATATATATATATATATATATATATATAAGTTCTTAGGAAAGGGCGGATTAATGTCGAATTTACTTCTAAAAGCACGCTGCACCGTGACAACCGTATTTGTTTTCGTGAACTCGAGAATGCAGAACGCCTTTGTTGAGAACTCGCCATTCCGGGAGTAAACAAACAAC
>OZ010575.1:47261786-47281786 GCA_963932145.1 Acanthosepion lycidas
CGAATAATATGAATATTGTACATCACTGACAGATCCACCTGACGTTCCTCCTTTTTTATATATTACTGAAATTCACCGAATGGAAGGCTTGAGAACCACCTAAGGTACTGGGTTGCTGTTAAATGGTAATGATGTATAAAGTGTATGATATGAATTAAATAGAAGGTGAGAGGAAGTGAAAATTTTGAAGATAAAGACTTTTCTTTTTTTTTTTTTTAAATGAAGCTGACTCTGTCCGAGTCTTTGAAATTGTCGGAATTCTCATTTCAGGTTTCAGCTTGGAAGCTGCTATGTTAAGGTTCGTGATATGTGCAAAAGAAAAATTAGTTGGTTAAAATTTAATACATATCACGTAACATTTATGGTCAACTGAAATATCTAACCAACCATTCATTTTCCTTTACACTGATATATATATATATGTGTGTGTGTGTGTATGTTGAATATACAGGGTGTGATGAATAAATTGTCGTCTAAATTACGCAGAAATGAAAATAATATTGACATTTCATTTTAACAGATATATTTACCAAAATTACACAAAAATATCTTAAAATACTAAAAAGTAGATTTATTCAATAAAATCGCCATTGGCTTCAACTATGGCCTTTAGACAACTTCGGAATCTCTTTAAACTCTTCTCGACAGTCTCCTTGTTTAAGTTGGTGAATGCTGCCATGATCATTGCCTTCAGTTCATCTTTGGTGTTACAAAGAATTTTGTTGGTCTCGCTTAACTGCGCCCCACACATAATAATGAAGGGGGTCGTAGTTTGGCGAGTTAAGCGGCGAGATGTAAGGTGTGATGTGATCGCAGAAATTGTCTTACAGCCATGACTGGGTCTCTCCTGCTTGTGTGGCATGGTCCAGAGTCCTTGTCTGACATAGTCTTCCAGCACTACCTCCTCAAGGCCTCCATGTTGAGTCTAGGCCCTCACCAACAAATTCGGATTTCTTTTATCAGAACGATCAGAGTGAGTTTTCCGAACTGATGTGCCTTCGTAATCGCCATTACTCATTGAACTCTTTCTGAATCCTCTGCACTGTCCTCAGATTGACACCCCAAACAATCTGAAATGTTCGTAATGGAGCTTCCGGTGCACATGCCAAGTAGTACAGCATGTCATTTCCAAATTTCTGGCGGAGTGAATTGCGTTTTTCTCACAAACGCTACCCAACTAACTAACCATACTGCGCAGTCGCCAAAATAAAAAACAACGCGCATGCGCGAAATTAAAAATATAAAGTAGCGACAATGTAACCACTACACCTCATATATATATATATATATATATATATATATATATATATATATATATATATATATATATAACAATAAAAAATATTAAAAAATGAAAATCTTCAGGCACACTGGGTTGCAGATTAATATTCTTTCGTTTTTATTATTATTATTCCATTTAGATTTCTCGACTAGTTTCGGACAAAATGGCCATCATCAGGGGAAGAAATATTTCTGCTTGCTGGTAGCAGTGAACAACAGAAATGAATGTCTTGATGAAGAAAATGAACTTTTGTCTGTAGTTTTCATTTGTTTTTTTTTATTTTATCTTTTTAACATGAATCTTTTAACATTCCTTGTGTTGGTCAAACAGTCTCTTTTAAGTTGTTATTTGAGATAAGAGCTGGATGGATCCATGCTGCTCTGAATTGCGCTGGTCAGTTTGACAGTTTTATTGGTTCCTGGAGAGGGGATGTGTCTCTGTTAAGTGTGTGTGTGTGTTATTTGGTTCTTAGGGAGTGAGTGAGTATGATATGTGTAAGCGTGTATATTGCTGTGGGTGTGTGTTATCATTTGGCTCATTAGGGAGTGAGTGAGTGAGTATGATGTGTTTAAGTGTGTATATTCGTGTGGGTGTGTGTATAAGTGTAAGGCTTCAACACCTCCGTAAGCATGTCTGTCTTGTGTGGGTGAGAAATGTGGGTAGGTTTTGATTTGTAGGGTTATATATTAATACTATCTATATTGTTAAATTTATGGTTTAGCCCGGCTGGATAGTGTGTTTTTAGACGCTGTATCCACTTATTTTCATAGAAATCTAAAATCTTTCTAATATTATCTGCTCTGAACTTTTCTATTCTCTCAATTATAGTGAATTTGGCATGGGTTTTGAAATCATGTTTTTCCAGGCGGAAATGTTGTTCTACAGGTAATAATTTTTCATGGGGAGTCGACTTAATTCAATTGCGATAATTATTAATTCTGTAGTAAAAGGGCCATTCAGATTTTCCTACATATTGTTTCTGGCATAGTGTGCATTCTGGGAGGTAAATTATGTTATGACTTCTACAGTTAGAATCGTGGTAGATTTTGAAAGTAGATTTAATGACTGAGCTAGTAAATGAATTCATGTGTTTAATGTGGTTGCAGCATAAACTTCTTTTGTTGTTACATGGTTGGGAAAATCCTGTTGTTTTTGTTCTTAGTTTATTACGGATTACCTTGTCCCCTGAAATGTGGTTACTACCTATGATTTCTTTTAGGTTCTTAGGTCTACGATATGCTAGAAGGCCGGGTTCCTTAAACAATTTTTTTAGGTCTGGTTTGAGATGTAGCATTTACCAGCGACTTTTGATTATTTGGGATAGTGGAGGCAGAGTTGGGTTGAAAGTGGTTACTAGTGGAATGCGGCTAGATTTATTTTTAATCTTGTACATTAGGGTGTCTTCTCTAGGTGTGGAAATTGCTTTATTTATTTGTTCCCTGATTAGGTGTTGTTTATAGCCACGTGTTGTGAATTGATGCTCCAGATTTTCAATGTGTTTATTTAATTCTTCATTGTTGGAACATATCCTTCTGAGTCTAAGGAAAGGTTCTCTTTGAGGTGTTTAGGGTGGTAAGACTTAAAGTGTAGATAGTTGTGGGTGTCGGTGATTTTAGTGTGCAGTGTCGTTTGTAGTTTCCTGTTTTCATCTATCTAAATGCGGGTGTCTAAAAATGTTACTGATGTTGTGGATTTTTCATAGTCAAACTTAATTGAGTCGTACACTGTGTTTAGAGTCATAAGGAATTGGGTAAGTTTGTCATCACTACCCGTGTATACAAAGAATATATTGTCAATATATCTTGCATAGAATACGCAGTCGCTACCAATGAGGGGATAGATATGGGTCTCCTCAAATTTTCCCATGAATATTGTAGCATATGATGGAGCTGCAATCGTGCCCATGGCACAACCTCTTACTTGAAAGTAGTGTGCTCCATTGAAGTTGAAAGTATTCAATGTAAGGAAATGCTCCATGAGTTTTATGATAACTTCTGGTGGGGGGGGGTCTTGTTTTCTTCTTTTAGTAAGTGTTTCCTGAAGGGCGGTTAGCCCTTCGATGTGTTTAATGTTTGAATAGGGTGACCTTACGTCCATAGTCAGTAGAATAGCATTCTCTGGAACTGTTTGTATGTGATTAATTTTGTTTAGTAGATCTGTTGTGTCTCTGATGTAGGATTTTACTTCCTTAGCTCGGGGTTGTATGTAATCGTCTGCGTATTTGGACATATTTGGTCGTGTGGGAGTTGAACGATGAAATGACCGGCCTTCCTGGGTTTTGCTTTTGTGTATTTTAGGAAGGAGATAGAAACGAGCAGGTGTAATGTTTGTGGGTGTAAGTGCTGTGTATGTTTCCTTGTCGATTAGATTGTTGAGAAGCATTATGTTTAGTGAGCTAGTTAATTCTTTTTGGTGTTCTGGAAGGGGATCTGTAGGTATGCTTTTATAGGTTTCTTTGTCGGCTAGCTGTTTGTTGGCCTCTTTAATGTATTCTTCGATTTCCCAGATCACTGTCGCACCCCCTTTGTCAGCCTGTGTTATGATTAGGTCATCTCTATGTGTCAGTGTGTCGAGGGCTATACGTTCCTCTTTATATATATTAGGTTGGTGCAAAAATAATATCGTTTTTTGACGTTAAAAAATACGTTAAAAAATACGTCAAAAAACGATATTATTTTTTCACCAACCTAATATATACACACACACACACACACACACATATATATATATAAACACGTTTGGTTAAATAATATCAAGTTTCTGTCTATCAATTTTTTCAAATTTCCGAACATGTTGTTATATGTTATCGCTAAATTTGCCAAAGTTTTTATTTTTATTTCATATTTTTCCATATACTTTCAAATGTGAATACATTCGTTTTCAAGGATTGTGTTTTGTGTATATATGTTTGCACAACTATTTTTCATGAATTGTGACGTCCTCACGTTTGCTGGAAGAAATTTCAAGTCACTCAATGTGACATCATTTGTAACGGTCAAATTAAATTTGTATGCGTATTTAAGAAACACAAATATATACATGCACACACACATGCAGATATATATTCAGCTCTAGGTTATCCTTTAGGCTAGTATAGGCTGCAGCCTGGGGTCCCTCAAGTTTTTAGAAAGCAATGATTTTAATTTTCTACACGTTATATCTGAAATGATATCAATTTGACAAACTCCTATTTATTTTACTTTATGGAAGCAAAGCAAGGAAAAGAAAGCTTTAATATGTGTTTCAAGTTGATAACATGTTTAATCTTAGTTCAGAATGTATAAATCTTATGAATTTTTATAAAGAAATGATTTTAATTTTGTAGATGTTATAACTTTAAAATTGTTTCATAAATTGAAATGATATCAATATCCATATGACAAACTCATATTTAGTTTTGATTACTTTATTGTTATAATGCTGGTTATAATTTTTGTTTGTTACTACAGTTGTATTGAAATATGTCCTAATATGGTTTGCAATAAATAGCAAAATAGTGAGATTTCATAAAGAATGTTATATATATATATATATATATATATATATATATATATATATTGTGTGTGTGTGCACGCATGCACTAATTATTTGCAGATTAATTTAATGTTAATTCTCGATGTCACTACATTTAATGGAAGCTCTTCTAGCGTGGTAAACTGACCGGAAATTTTCTTGATGCTTTTCCAAAAAGTCGATATTGGGCATTAGCATTTACAATTGTCAAAATGTAAAACCGTTAAAAAAAGAAAAACAAAAAAGAAAGGTGAAAAAAGAAATACACTCACACGGCCATTCGGCGAGAGAAATTTGCTTCGTCCTATTCCACTTCGGTTGTTGGCGGCATTTAAAGTTATCCTTGCCTTTTTTCAACATTCGTTCAAGAACCGACCACAAAACTTCGCCTGTCGTAATGTATGTCATTGTTAATTTTGAACTGATTACTTTTTAGTGTTTTTACTTCTTCCTTCATCTTTCCATGTTTTCTGCTATAAATTATATACATATTTTCCTACCAGTGTACCTATATATATATATATATATATATATATATATATATATATATATAGTATGTAAAATTGGAAAAAAGATTTTGTGACGCGTTTCATCCGTTTGGATTTCATCGGACTGAAAACGCATCGCAAAACTTATTTGCAACTTGTCATACTATTTTTATAGATACTGTTTGTTGATATATAAAATTATACAATATTATATATCATTATGCTATATATATATATATATACGTACACACGTCTGAATTAATTATTTGCACATTAATTTAATATTAATTCTAGATGGCGCTAAATTTAATGGAAGTTTTTCTAGCGTGGTAAATTGACCAGGAGTTTTCTTGATGCCTTTCCAGAGAGTGGATATACGGATTTATACTAAATTAAAACATATGTTTCTACTCCCAGTTCACACTCCAATCCTTAATCCTTCTCGTAACTCTTCTGGTTACCTTGTCTTAACGAACTTGCTAAGCAACTATCAACTCTTAAGTGATACCTGGGTTCAGGTAAGTTGTAATTCCAAAGCCTGAATGCTTCTTTTTTTTCTAAACTGGATAGATAACTTGCCTACTGCATGTCCCTCTCTGCTAATTCTGCCTCTAAGTCAAATGGAAGTAGCGGGTGCGCATCCACCTCCAAGCAAACTTTGTTACCCACACACTTCTCTCAATATGTCTGTTAGTCCTCACGAATATGAGCGAGCTTGTCTTGGTACCTTTTAAATCTCTGGTCGGTACGATGGAGTTCTGATGTCCTTACTTCTGGGCAGACGAGACATGTATCACTCCTATATCTTTTTACCTAAGTTTATTGTCTCTTCATTGAATGTGCTGGATATAGACGTTTGGCTAGATTTTGGCATTATCCGCCTGATCATCAGAGATCCGAACCTTCGAGTAACATCGGCGGGGGCTACCCTATCAGCAGGTGTATTATATCGGGGCTACTGTATTGTCATTTTGCGAATGGTTTCTGTACTGCGCAGTATTCTCTGGTGGGGCCTCTCGATGTCATGATGAAGAGTACTGCTACGGCAGTATCTCCGGACGTCTATATCCAGGTTATTTATACATGTAACTCCTGTGGGTGGATCTGTCTCACTGCCTACTAGTCTCCCACAAACCAATACAAACATGAAGCCAATTAAAATGAAAATAATGAAAACTAGCAAACCCAACCTAAAAAAAGTAGACCTCAGGCATACTATCTCCAATACCAATGTTAGGGGGTCTACATTCCAACTTTACAGAAGTGGAACTCCATCTTCAGTCCAAACTTGACCTGTTTCTGTCTGAAACAAGTATCAATGCCTCAAGCCCACTACAGGAGCTCACCATCCCCGGGCTACTCACCTCTTATCACAAAGCATGACCACCTAAATCAAGGACGGGTTTCCTTGTGGCAGGTACACAAAAACGAGGACATTTGCTCTATATCGACCTCAGGACGAAGGGACGGTAATCTTCGATGGAATATCTGAGAGGCTTGATAATATCGTCACTGAATTTATCTTGGCTAGATTTTCGATGACTTCAATATCCACACCAAAGAGTGGTTACTCCACTCCAACAAAACCGGTGATGAAGGCAGATACTGTAGAGACTTCTCCATCGCCTATGAGCTAAACCAGATCATCGAAGAACCCACCTGTGTCCCGGACGCGACGTACATCAGGCGAACTTTCTCGACCTCTTTCTAACTTCCTGCCCTGATAAATGTATAGCAAAAGTTTTACCTCTCCTAGCCATGACAGACCATTCCCTAATCAAGGACTAGATTAATGCTAAACCTAATGCATCCCCTGATGTGCCGTTCTATAGAACGATTTTTCGCTGGACGAAAACTGACTGGGACAAGTTTCGAACCGATATGACAGAATTTCCTCTCTCAAACTTCTTCAAGCATGCTGCCTCCAAAACTGCAACCCTTGTCTCGGAATAGATCCTTTCTGGACTTTTTTACCCTAGAAAAAATTCCAGCAGAAAACCAGTCATCATTGGTTCACCCCTGAATGCACTGCAGACATAGCACACCGGAACCACAACTTCAATAACTATCGTAAATGGCGGCTTAGTTTGATCTTTACTGCATTCAGAACCACCCGCAATCACTGTAAAACGGTTCTAGAAAACGCAAACTTCAGCTATGCAGATGCCGTCCAGGCCAAGTTTGAAAAGAAACAAATTGAATCCAGTGAATTCTGTTCTGGAAGATTGCCAACCAAATCATGAAGCGGCTGTTCCCAAAATTATAAATGGCCCTGATATTGCATCTACTTTGACAGACAAGGCGAAGCTCTTCGACTCGAACTTTGCCTTAAACTCAACACTAGGCGACAAAGACCATCTCCTCCCCAACTTCCGCGTCTCACTGAGCACAATCTAAATGAAATTACCATTACAACAGGAGAAGTTTCAAGACTTACAGCGGGCCGACACTATTTTTCAGACACTTCATTTTTTCAAGATTTAGGTAACACTGTCTGTACTGTTTTAGTGTAATGGCAATAACATTTAAAAACTGTTTCAATACTACAAATGGAAAAGCAGAATTCAAATTAGAAGTATTTTTATTTTTTACAAATTTTCACATTACACAGGCGACAGTATTTTTCGGACATTGCAGAAACAATGCTAATAGTTTATGGAAGCACCCTTCTTTTTCAATGACTTCTATCAATCTATCTTCATAATGTTCGTACATGTTGATAATAACGTCTTTTCGTGTTTTAGCATCTTGTATGCGCTGCCACAGTCAGCCTCTCTGGTTAATTCTGTCCCGTCGTAAACAAGCTCTGCAAGCATTTCCCATGTTTTCAATTAAATTTAAGTCTGGACTTCTTGCAGGCCATTGCAGAGTAGTTATATTTGCTTCACACATCCAATTTTTCACTGATTTGGCCACATGGATGCTGCAGTTATCTTGCTGCAAAATAAAATTACTTCCCATTTCTTTTTCTATGAGTGGAAGGGCTCTCTTTTCCAAAAGTTATCTGTAGCTCAAGCTATTTTGACGTCCTTTTAACCACTCGAGCCACAAGTTTCCATTCGGAAATACCATACCCCAAACCATGACTCCTCCTCCTTCCATCTGTCTCTTGTTGAGAATAGCAGGTTCACCTTTACTCGACCATGTACACCACCCGTCTCATCCATCGAACTTAAAAGGTTTTTCATCAGTAAATATCACTTTCTTGAAGTCGACATGGTTTGTTATCCATCTTTTGGCGCTTCCCAGCCTTGCCTCCTTGTGTTTTCTCGTTAGTGTAATTCTTTTCTTGATTTTAACATACTTAAGTCCAATTTCGTGTAGCTTTCTTTGCACAGTTCGAACACTGACGTCAAGTTCACACTTCTCCTTTACTTTCTTCGCTGTCACCTTTTCTTCAGATGATTACAGCCTCGTAACACTCCTCTTCATTCTTCTTTCTGTTCTCTTGGAAATTGTTTTTTTCCGTCCTCTCTTCTTCTTCTTCCGCTCATAGTCTGTACTTAGCATGTATTCAATTGTTGACTTCGGTAGCTTCATCTCAGCGGCGATCTTTCGGATGCTGAGCCCGTCTTCTCTCTTCTTTTGGACCAAACTGATGACTTCTTTTGAATGCATTCTTCTTCAGGATTTTAATACGTTTTCGCAGTGAATGGGAAAGATACTCAAATGTAATGGTCAGGGTACAATTTACCTGCAGAAAATTTGCATATTGTAGACGTTCGACGACTAAATCATTAATAAACCCGGAATTTGTGTCATGTCCGAAAAATAGTGTCGCCTAAGTTGAAGTAAAAATAAAGAAAACATGAAACCAAAGACAAACCCATCAATCAATGTTCATACCATTAATGGACAGTTACTGCTGAACTACCTACTCATCAACACAAAAGCTCTCGGCATCAAAAAACACCTTTAAGCACACTTTTCAAAGTGCCCCCAAAATAGTGTCGGCCCCCTGTATCAAAAGCCTGGACTCTAAGAAAACCACTGGACAGACAAAATTTCAGTAGTTTTCCTTAAGAATATCAACCTGGAATTATTTCTGATCCTAACAAAGTTATTCAACCACTGCTAGAAGGAGAAATCCTTCCCAAGCCCATGGAAAGTAACAAGCGAACGCCCGGTTTTCAAGAATTCGGGTGTGCGATCTTCCCCCTTCCAGTATAGACCCATCAGTATCATCAGCAAATACTTATAACTCTATAGCCAACAAGAATGTCGTCGGTCACCTAGAGAAAAACAACCTCTTAAACGACGAGCAGTACAGGTTTCGATCGACCCGATGCACTGCTGACGTCCTAACTACACACAAAATGAGTGAGGCTCTTGACGACAAACACACTTCGAGGACCGTAGCATTAATATCTCGAAGGCCCTTGACAAGGTGTGGTCCAAAGGGTTGCTACACAGGCTTCCCAGTTATGGAATCACTGGAAGGGCCTTCTCAATTATAAAATTCTTCCTAGCAGATAAGTCACTGAAGGTAGCTATAAATGATCAGTTTTCTGGGGCCCTTGTGGTCAACGCAGGCAACAGCAGGGGTCATTCCACGAACCAACTCTCTTTTTGATTTGCATAAATGACTTGCCTAAGAATATTTTCAGATCATTTATAAACATTTATGTCGATGATACGACTATAGACCGATGCACCTCTAAAACTTTTGATGATCAGAGATTGGCAGCTGATCTCTCTTCCGGTCTAACACGAACTACCCAGTGAGGGGAAAACTGACTGATTACATCCAATGCCTCATAAACCAAACCAGTTACATTCTACTAGCGTCGATCGGACCACAAACTACCGCTGGTCACGATGAACGAATGTCCTCATAGAGAGGTACCATGCTTTGAGATACTTTTGGGCCTTAAAACTCACACCTTACTTCAAGTGGGACTCGTACACACAAGCCATCGCTAAAGATGCAGGTAAAATGGTCGGTTCCTTGTACCGCTCCAATAAATACCTGACTCCACGTGCCAACTACCAGATCAGGCCAAAAAATGGAGTACTGTTGCCATATTTTGGCGGGAATTGCACAGACTGCACTTTCAGCATCGATGGAGTCAAAAAGCGTCTCCGATTCCTTGTGGGTGACGAATTATTTTCCACCTCTCTAGATTCCTTGGTTCCGCCAGACCTAACCTTCACGGCAAGAACCCGCCACTTACATTGTAGCAAACCAACCACATTCCACTCGAACAGCTTTGTGGAACCGACTCCCAAGAAGATGTTTCCCTGAACAATTACACTCTTAACTTACCTTCATCTATCCGTAAAAATTGCCTGCTCACGTAATCCTCTACCTCGAGTGGACCTCGAGTGGACCTCGGACCTTGTACATTACTGTAAAAAAAAAAGTTAATTTAAAGAATTTGCAATAAGCTTACTTCAAGCTAAGTAAATGTCTCTAAAATATATCATGAGTAAAAAATATTCAAGATTGGTGCGGCTGAGTCAAAGACGGCTCAAAGCCTGAGGGACATAATTTCATTAGCCTAGAGGACCTACAAGGTCATAATCCGGCCCTATAAATTCAAGTTTGTTTAAAGACAAACGAAATATTTTTCTTTCGGACCATTTTAATATGTTTCGTTCTAAATTTGATAATCATTTATTGTTGTTCGTTTGCTTGTTTTTTATACTTAATGCTTCTAATATCTGTAGTCGGTTTTTATAGTTTTATGTGAGATGGCATTTTTAAGTTGTTTATAAGGGTGTGTTGGATTTCGTGTTGTGTTTTTTCTGTTAATTGGTGATATGCGATTAAATTGAAATGGTACGTTAATCTGTACAATAATGTAGTAGTTGTATAACTGACGTAAATGTGTGTATCGCTTGAAATATTAATTAATATAGAGTTGCTTATTTTAGCAAAAATCCCTATCTAATGCAGGTTACATTAAAATTGACTGACAAGGTCCTACTGCTAAGTTAATACTTTTGCGGTTTACTTGAGTACGAACGAGAGGTTTCATTTTGTGCTTAGTGTCTGTAACAATTGCCTAAATGCTTGTTCGTTACCAGTGCCTTCGGATAATATATAATCGTCTATATAATAATAAGGCCATGTGAAACGACTGGTTAGAACGTCAGCTTTCCCACTATGAGACCTGGGTTCGAATCATCCCATGGTCGATTTGTCGGGAAGGTGATTTCTTGATGCGATTAGTCATCCCAACGCGCCAAAGTGCCTGAAAACCATACTACAGGTTGACTCAAGCATTGTAAATTAAATTGAGTGAACAGAACTATTCGGAAGCCGACGACCATTGAGCCAACACAAACGTACAAGTCATCGTTACCCAGGTTTTGAGCGTACTGACATTATTCAAACTGTTGATCACGCCAGATTATTCCCTCTCTTCTAAAAAGAGAAGATGGAAATCAACATGGCATCTGAAATCATAGAACTGCAGTGTTTACATATATATATATATATATATATATATATATTTACACACATAAATATATATACATTCATACAAGTTTACATATATATATATATATGCATTCATATATATATATATATATATATATATATATATACACACACGCACAGTGTGCATCAAAAATACTTTTACAAACTTTGGGGTCGGGTTTCTCACATCAAAGCCATGACAAACATCTACAAAACATATGTCCACAAATTCTTCTTTTTTTTTTTTTTAGTTATGTTCAAAGTAAGTTTATGGTAGTTAACTCTGTGTTGCCATGTAGACTAGTTTACATTTGTTATTCTTGTTAATTAAGAAGTCTTCCGTTTAACAATGACAGCATATTCATATCCTAAGTAGGTAGATATGATTTTAACATACGGCCGCGCGAATGGTAATGGACGCGTGACTGCACGGCTGTACCAGATTACATAACACATAATCCGTGATACTACAATCTATGGTATGAGGAAGACCGAGGTCCTCTTATACGTCTGACCATGAAGAACAAATTCTACAGGCTGTAGGAAACATTCCAGGTATCCGCACATGTCAAGTGGCGCTAGCATGTCGTACACCTCATAGTACCGCATGGTGGGTACTTCAAGAGCAGCTACTGTATCCGTATTATTTGCAACGCATGCAAGGCCTTTCCCCCTCTGATCACTCAACATGGGAGAACCATTGCCAATGGTTTATTGTGCAAGCTGATGATCCGCTGTTTGTCTTTTCAGTCTTGTTTACGGATGAAGCAACATTTGGATGAGATGGAATAACAAATTTACGCAACCAACATTTGTGGGCGGATCGAAATCCCCATGATAAAATACAGGCTAGACACCAGGATCAATTTACGATTAATGCGTGAATTGTAATTGTAGGTGACTGTCTGCTAGGTCCACATGTTCTCCCAGAACGTCTTGTGGGAGCTGTCTACGGGGACTTTATTTCGGGCACATTCCCAGACCTAGAGGGTGTACTCGTGCAAATATGAATTATCATCAGGATACTCTGTATTCTAGTGTGGCAAGCCAAAAGGTGAAAAACGTGATGCTGGTCTTTGGTTTGTATATATATATGTGTATGTATGTATATATGTATGCATATATATATATATATATATATGTGTGTGTGTGTGTGTGTGTGTGTATATATATATATATATATATTTGTGTATATACACTGCGTGCCAAATTATTATCGAGATAACTTTTTTTCTAATATTTGAAAAACCGCCCAATCAATTCACACAAAATTTGGCAACACTGACCTGCGCAATTACTGAAATTTTCGTATTGATCTGCACAATGTAAACACACTGGCGCCATATTTGTTATCAGCACGGTGATTTGAGCGTGCCAAATTATTAGAAAGGTTTAGTAAAATTCCCACAATTGAGCAAACAAAACGTTTATTAATGTTGCATATGAATGTTTATGGTCAAAAGAAGCTAATAAATAAGATAATCAAACAAATATAACAGATACAAACAAAGGCACAGTTTTAAACAAATTAATAGGGAATGTGCTTTCCCTGTTTTGAAATTACTTGAAGAAGTCGGCGATCCATAGAATTTGTTAATTGTAGGATGTCATCTGCTGTAATGCCGTGAGATATGTCAAGAATTGCTTTCCACAACTCAGCGTTGCTCCTGAATTGTCGTCCGTTGGTGTACAGTCTTCGCTTCATGATGCTCCAAAGGTTTTCGATTGGATTCAAATCCGGAGAATATGCTGGCTACTTCATATTTCGAGGTCAATCGAAGTTTAACTGTTTCAAATATTCAGTAGTCTTGTGAACAGCATGTGAGGGAGCATTATCTTGCATAAAAACAATGGCCCTTCTGAAGGCAACTCTTTTCCTTTTTCATCCACGGTTCAAGATGCTCCTTCATAAACGCTATGTATGCACCAGCAGTCATTTTGACCCCATCTGGTACTCTCCATGGGCCCACTAATGTTTTTCCAATAATACCACCCCAGATCATTATGCCTCCACTGCCTTGTTGGTGTCTCAAATGCTGATGGCGATTCTGTCCATTCATTACCCAGTCTTTGCACCATCTATCTGGCCCATCAAGTATTGCTCGAGTTTCGTCTGTGAACAAAACTTTAGATAAGTCAATCTTCATATTGTCCTCGGTCCATTTCAAGCGATTTTCAATGTGATTTCTCGTCAACGGAGGCTTCGATACAAGTTTGACTGTTGTTGCTATTTCCCTCAGATACCAACACCGAGTACTTTTAGACACAGTAAGATCCCCAATGCGACTGAAAAGCTCTTGACTGGTAAGTCCAGGGTTCTTCGTGGCCTCTCGTTTAATTCATGACATAAGACAACGTGAAATAACACTCGGCTTGTCTTTATCTACCTTTTTACGTACTTGTGTAGGGTCGGCGGTGAACTTTTTCACTGTTTGATGACACCTCCCTATCATTTTAGAAATTTCTAGGGTAGATTTACCTTTTGAGAGTTCTGAGGTGATAGTTTCAGCATCACTTAAACTGCTTTTATGGCCCATCTTTTCACTAAATTCTTACACTTTTCTAATAATTTGGCACACTCAAATCACATTGCTGATAACAAATATAGCGCCAGTTTGTTTACATTGCGCAAATCAGCACGAACATTTCAGGAATTGCGCAAGTTAGTGTTGCCAACATTTGTGTGAATTGATTGAACGGTTTTTGAAATATTAGAAAAAAGTTATCTCGATAATAATTAGGCACGCAGTGTATGTATATATATATATCTGTGTGTATATGTATGCATATATATGTATATTTATGTATATATATGTATATGTATATATGTATATATATATATATATATGTATATCTGTGCGTATATGTATGCATATATATGTATATTTATGTATATATATATATATATATATATATGTATATGTATATATATGCATATGTATATATATATGTATCGCTTTGTATGTATGTATATATATATATATATATATCTTTGTATATATTAGTGTATATATGTATGTATATATATATATATCTTTGTATATATATATATATTTATATGTTTGTATATATATATATATATATATATATATATATATATGTATATGTATGCATTTATATATATGTGTGTATATCTATGCATTTTATATATGTATGTGCATGTAGATGTGTATATATATATATATATATATATATATATATATATATATATATATATATACATACCTAATGTAACAGCAAAACTGTCCAATTCTTGTTACAGCATAATTATTCACCCCACAAACAGCCACTAAACTGAGTTTCTTTTTTGCGGGTATTCAGACAAGACGTTTAGCCATATTGAAATAATTTATTGAAAGATATACTGAAAAAACCTTTGTGTTATTCAGCTAAAAGTAGAGCACGTTAAAACTGTTTTGTGTCAGACCCACTGTTTTCTCAACTGAACAATAGTGAGAGGAAAATATAATTCAGGCCTTTAGTAATGATACCAGCATTCATACTCTGGCCTCCATTTTCAAAGTCCATCCAAGAACCATCAGGAGGAGTATAGTGAATTCATAAGACGTTTGGCACCTGAGAGAGAAGTTTGACCTACGACAGTCCAAAGAGCAGTGAATAAAGACTTGAAAATAAAATCGTACATGAAACCCGTAAGGCACCTTGTGACACCAAAACGCAAACTGAGAAATTTAGAGAGCACGAAGATCAAGTTGGAAAATAATCATGGAATAAGATATATATATATATATATATATATATATATTTGAACTCTATTTCAAGACTCCATGGGCTTCGGGGTCCTTAGCTACGATTAATTAATGACGAACCAGTCATTTGCGTGATGATCGAATTCATCATGATACTTCTGCTAAGCTTAGAGACTAATTATACATTCATTTTGCTCAAAGTAGAGTCCAGTAGTATTATAAAAAACCTCGGAGATTTCCAGTAAGATATCTTTAATCATTTCTAACATAAAACGGTTCAGAACTTAAGCTAAAAATTGGACAATTTTGCTGTTACATCCATTATATATATATATATATATATATATATATATATATATATATATGGGTTTCAATCCTGGCTTGAGGCATTCGGATGTCTAGTCATACTGAGGAGCTGTGATACAGCGAAACAGTACTGTCTGTGAATGACATAATATATATATATATATCTATATAAAAAGAAAAACTTCATAATCAAATTTAAACCAGCACTAAATAGATCATAACCCCACACGTAAAAGCACACGATGTGCACACATAATGGCCAAATACAGTGGTCAAACCTCTCACATCCATGCGCACACGCTCACACGCGGGTATATGTGGAGCACGAATATGTATACGCATATTGGCAAAAACAATAGACTGCTAACAGGCACGCGCGCAAGCCCTACACAACATAGGAAGTGTGTGCATGTATATGTATGTATGTATATATGTATGTATATGTGTCTGTATGTGTGTATACTAATTCCTTACAATGAGACAGTATTTATGTACAGAGAGGGAGTGCCCATGTACATGCGCGTACTGGTATATATATATATGCGCATATTGACAAAAACAAAATTGCTCTCGGGCCCACACCCGAACCCTACAAAACCTAGGAAGTGTGTGTTTGTTTGTACGTGTATGTATGTATATGGGTGTGTTTATGTGTATTTATGTATGTGCGTACATATGTGTATACTAATTCCTTATAAGACAGTATGTATTTATGTAGAGGGAATATACGTATGCGTACTCATGCTGACAAAAACACAAAAAATGGAAATAGATCTAAGAACACACTGGAGTCATTAAAAGATAAGAATATAGATATCTTTCTCACCCTTTCTCGGACCAGTCTTTACTGTTTTCTTACCCTTCACGCAGACGTTATTCACTGCCAGTTCAAGAAAGACATTTGGGTCACTAACACACAAAAAAGAGAATGTCTAATATCGAGAATATTTAACATCGAAAAACATAAGAAAAATGAATTCCTTTTAATAATATGTCGAAATCTCCAATCTTTGGCTGATGAAGGAAGCGAGATCGGAAACGCGTGTAGCAAAATTATGGAAAATAAGGCATAATATTTTTTAAAAAATCCACATTACAACCAAAAAGGATTGCGGTTTCTCTCTTCTTTTTAATATTAACACTCGATAATAATTTAGCACGCAGTGTATGTATATATATGTATATATGTATACATATATACATGTAAACAAACTTTCTGTATATATATATATATATATATATATGTATACATATATACATGTAAACAAACTTTCTGTATATACATATATATATAGGGTATATCAAAATACTTTTACAAACTTTGGGGTTCAGTTCCTCACCAAAAGAAGGACAAAATCCATATAAACATATGTCGGCAAATCCTTCGTTTTTTCGTTTTTGCATTATTATGTTTAAGTTTTAGCTTGAGGTAGATCGCGCCGTGTTGTCGCGTAGACTAGGTTACATTTGTCATTCGTGTACATTTGTGGCTAGTCTGTTTTTAACGTTTAACGTGTGTAGTAGTGTGATAACTTCGAAGTATTGCGTTTAACAATGGCAGGATATTAATATTGTGAGCAGACAGACGGCCGAGCGAATTGTAATAGATACGATGGCGCACGGCTGTATCAGATTGCCTTTCCAGACTGAAGGCAGCTGTATCATCCAACCTGCTTATCGTGGCGTTGGTGAGACAGGATTCGTGGCATCACAAACTAGATCCTGGTAGCAGCGCATCTCATAGTACATGGTGGAGGATACTTCAAGAGCAGCTCCTATATCCGTATCTGTCTTTCGCCCTCTGATCATTCACCACAGAACTTTTGCCGATGGTTTATTGCACAAACTGCCGATCTGTTGTTTGTCTGTGCGCACATTACCGTATTTGTGTCCCTATTGGACGCACCCAGATTTTGGTATGGAATATTTAGAAAACACAAATGTACATTTTACAACCCCCAAAAATCAAAGTTATAACCTTAACATTATGTGAAATTCTCACTAAACATGAAAAAACACTTACAGTATTAGCACAAATTATAATACTGGTATTTTTTTTTTTTTTTTTACTCGAAGTGAGATGAACAATTTTGGAGGAAAGATATATGACAAAGGTGAATATATATATATATATATATATATATATATATATATATATATATATATATATATATATATATATATAACGATATTACGAATTAAATTTCTAGCGTAAAGTGTACGACCACTACTGTCCGTTTCCCGATTTTATGCAATCCTCAGTCTGTCGGCAGTTGTGGTGTTATGGAACCCTTATTCACCCCCACCCCCCAGGCATGCCTGAGATGGAAAAACATAGCTGTTGCGTGCATATCATGCACACATCAACCAAATTCACCTGGAAGGGGATAAATCACCCATCAAACCAAGATCAAAAAAAGCCGTAGACACACAATTGTCCCCCACCCCAGCACACACACACAGAAAATAGTTTGCCGGTGCAGCAAAAACGTTCACAATGACAGACGGAAAAATGGGACCACGGTGTTGGAGCATAATGCTTTCAATCAAAAATATTGCTCAACAGAATTGGGCACCTAAAAGTCACCCATGGCAGTGCTTTCTAATATTAATAGAAATAAGCAACTCTAAAACGAGTCTGCCGTGAATGCAGAACGGAAAGAAAAAATGCCCGACGCCATCTAAAATGCCAGATCTTTTATAAATTACGAATTAAATTTCTGGTGCACAGTATCTGATTACTACTGTCAGTTTGATGCTTTTACGCAATCGTTACGGTAGAGGATTATTTTTATCGACTTATATATATATATATATATATATGTATGACTTCTTTTTATTGCTGTTTCGTTTTTGGGTTTTTTTTTTTTAATTGTGGTGCATTTGAAATTATCAGTTTATATTAATAACATTGCTGTCAATATCTATGATTACGGTTTTTATTGTTAAAATTATTGTTGTTTAAATTAAATTTAATTTGTTTGTCAACTGTCATTACAGTACCCATTATTGATGAGTATTTGTTTTATATTATTCAATTCTTTAAGGAAAATTATTTTGGATGAAGAAGTGAGTTTCGCTCTTTCGATTAGGATATTAATGAGAGCAGTTTTATATTTTCTTTAGGGCATTCATTGTTGTAGTTTAGCAGGCAATACTTAGAACTAGTTAACTTTTTGTACGAAGTTGTGTTAAAAATATAGTCAATGAGAATTTCCAGAGCATCAAACTTTAGATAAGAATGGCGAAGCTCAGGCAGTGGCTATAGATATCTCAAACGTGTTCGAAGGAGTTAGGCATGGTGGCCGTCTCTGCAAGATCAAGGGTTAGTGTGTCATTGTATAAATATTAGACTTAATCCAATCTTTCTTGATAAATCGTGTAAAGAGGGTCGTGATGAACTGGCATTCTTTCACATCACCCCTTACTAACGCAGAAATCTCCAGGTACCTACGCTGTTTCCGATCTTCATTAATGAACTCCCCGATGTCATCAGTTCCCAAATAGGTACTTATGCAGATGACACAACTGTTTACTGTTGTCTTTGTAACAAGTGTGACAGACTCGACAATATAAACCTAGCGGTTGTGTTAGAAAAAAACAAAAAAACTAAACAATCAGTGGTTAACTGTGGCAGGAGAAGACTTGTAAATTTTAATGCCTCCAAAAGAAAACTACTTTCACTTAATCACCACAGAAAAAAAACTTTTCTGTGTGCAATGGCAGATATTAAACTACGGGATATGCGCTCACGAGATTTATTTTGTAAAAATACAAAATTGTGGCACAAGGCTGAAAAGGTGGGTGGGGTTAAGTTGAGGCTGGTCATCACTGCTATCCTATACCTAGTTAATCCGACTCGCGACTCACTCACTCATTACAATTTACCACATTCACCAAAAGAACCTGTTTGTCAATCCCCCATTCACCATAACACCTCATACCCTCAGGAGGCCTACAAAAACGCACCCCATGACATGGAAATTTGAAAATTCCATGATTCTTTTCTTTTTTTTTCTCTCAAAGATTTATGAATGATGAGGGGGAAATGATCCCAAATAACAAACGAAAATATAAAACAGAGAAAAGAAACAAAACTGATGAACTCACTGACGTGAAATGGTGCGACTATATTGAATCAGTTGCTAGGATTGCTGCCACTAGGAAAGTTGGGTCAGTGTGTAGTGTCCGAAAATTTTTCTTTTCATTATCCATTATGCACATTTATAAATCAACCATTCGTCCGTGCAAATATTGCTGCCATGTCTGGTCAGGAG
>OZ010575.1:47284286-47286786 GCA_963932145.1 Acanthosepion lycidas
TACATTTTCCAAGGAGTCCTGCTTTTAACTAATAAAACACATTTTGGCCCTAAAAATTGAATTTTTCGATATTTTATAAAATTAATAAGTGTGTGGTAACATATGTAAAAAAAAAATAAAATAAAATACCAAGATTCTAAAAAAAATAAAAAATTATTCCATTCATTTGTGAATGTGTCCTGAAGGTTTCATTAAAATCCAACAATTTTTTGATTTATGCAAGAATTTTCAATTCATTGTGATTTTCTCCGGAAAAAAAAAACGAACAAAAAACACTAATTGTAATTCTTACGTCGACCACTGACGTAAACAAAACAAAATTTTTAACCAATATTTCGAACGTGCTAGAAAGGATTAAAAAAATAATAAAAATATGCTTTGGTTTTTCCTCTTAATAATAACAAGCATTTCGACGATAAAACTTAAGTTTGGGGCCTTTTTTCATCATGCTATGCTGCTTTTCAGTGAAGGTACCTATAATATAGAACGGAAAGGAAAAAGTGTTCTTTAAGGTGTTTGCTAGGAGGCTAACAGAAATAACTACATGAACACTAGTATTCAAAAGACAGGAGACCCAGGTTTTCCAGGGTGCTTAGAACATGTGTCAATAATTTGGGCAAAGATTCCCGAGGCTAAGACTGCAAGGAAGAATATTCAAGTCATCTGGCTAGATCTTTCTAATGCGTACAGTTCAGTTCCTCATAGCATGATACAACTGGCATTTGGAGTTCTTCTATGTTCTGCAGAGACTTATGGATTGCCTGGGTATGTATTTCAGTCAGTCCATGTTGCGTTTTTCAACGATGAAGACCTGCAGAGGGGAACGGCTATGGGATGTGCCATTTTTCCAGTACTGTTTGTGATGGGGGTGATCCTGAGAGTTCTGAAGACAGAACAGTACCGCTTTCTGCAGAATGAAGTCAAAATCCGGGCATTTATGGATGATTTAACAGTAATTCAAGACGATAGGAAAGCAGCACAGTTGGTTCTGGAGAGACTTGAAGAGTTGGTAGAGTGGAGTCAGATGGCCTTCAAACCAAAGAAGAGCAGGTCACTGTCTATGAAGGGAGTTTCTGTCATTAATGAAGTGTTTTGAAAAGATACCAACAATGTGGCAGCAAGATGTGAAGAGTCTTGGGAAGTGATATAACTGCAAGGTTGAAATCCAGCGACAGGTGCAGACGGGTCTGAGAAGCATAGACCAATGCGGGCTTCCTGGGATATTTAAAGTTTGGTGTATGCATTTTGGGTTAATGCTGAGACTAATGTGGCCGCTAACTATATATAAGGTGGCACTGTCTCGAGTTGAGGTAATTGAGAGGAAAATCAGTAAATGCGTACGGAAGTGGCTTGGTGTTGCGAGGATTCTGTCGCCGGCCGCCTTGTATGGCAGCTCGGGGGAGGGCGCTTCAGTTACCTGTTACTTATTTGGTGGAGGAATACAAGGTGGCAAAGTTGAGATTGCAGTCCATGTTGTGTGAATCTAAAGGTGCTGTAATCCGGGAAAATGTGTCAGAGGTTAAGACAGGAAGAAAGTGTCAGAGTTTAATACAGGAAGAAAATGTCAGCAGTGGAAGAGATGGCAAAGCAGGCAGAGGTTCAGGGTGTTACAAAGGAGGGACGTGCTGGACTTCGTCTTCGAGTGGGAGTGATTCTGGTCAAAGGCCAGTGGACAGAAGCAACGCAAGTTACAGCAACAGGGGCTTCGGAAGCTCGAGGAGAAGAAACGATTGGTGCGGTCTGTCCAACAGGCCCAGCAGGGCCGATGGCTCAACTGGGAGGGTATTGATTGTGTTCAGATCAGTTGGTCTGATTGGTGGCGTCTCAGCGCAGGACATTTAAAGTTTCTCATTCAGGCAGCATATGATGTGGCGGCATCACCGGCAAATTTGAGGAGATGGAGAGTGCTGGAATCACCCTCCTGCCGGTTGTGTGATGTATATGGAAACCTGCGCCATATCCTGCCTGAAGGCGCTACAGAATGGATGGTACACCTTTAGACATAACTTGGTCCTGGAGGTTGTGGCAACAACTTCAAGAAATGCTAATATACCCTCGTCGGACCTGCAAAGGATGGCATTCCTGAAGCAAGGTGTGACTGAGACAAGGTAGAAGACCAGGTTGGAGGACTCAAGGAAATGGATAGTGTTGGTTGATGCTACACTATCAGTGGGGGTTATTATGTTTGGACTGGGGCCAGAGCTAGTGTTAATTGATAACGAAAGAAACATCTGTTGCTTGGCGAACTGACGGTGGCATGGGAGTAAAGAATTAGAAGAGGCTCATGAAAGAAAGCTGCTTCGGTATGAAGAACTGGTCCGTGAGAGGGGATACGGCTACACCCTGATGCCTTTTGAGGTTGTCTGTAAAGGATTTCCTGCTGTTTCCTTAAAGAGATTCCTCAAGTGTGCGGGTATCCAAAAGCCGAATAAGAAAATAAAGACTTGTGGTGAGAAAGCGATGGAAGGTAGTGCATGGATTACCCAGAAATTCCTATCGA
>OZ010575.1:47301786-47314286 GCA_963932145.1 Acanthosepion lycidas
GTACTTTATGATTACAGCCCGATTATAAACGCAAATTTACATTTCTTAATTACTGCGGATCTTCTGATTAGTCAAAACGATACAATTTACAACGCGCTAAAAAAAGATGTATCTCATAAGGACACTTACGAAAGTGGACGCGGCTTTTAACTAATTTTATAATATTTCAACAACTTAAATGTAAAAATCTATTATAATTAAAGAAATAACAAATAATTGTATTAAAAATTCATTTTTCATTGAAAATTTCTTTTGCTTTCAGAAAATATTGTCCATATTCATAAAAAACAACTAAAAGCAAATAAAAGCATTTGAAATTAAATAATATCTTTGTTTTATTGTGTTTTGTATGTTACAATTCAGAGCTGATTTTCAGGTGGGAGGGGGGTCCAATTAAGAACAAAAAAAACATGATTTGCATTCCTCAAAGCCTTTTGCTTTTAACTATTGTAATCACTAAACTGGATTCGATCGAATTTCTAGCGTTTTCATAAAAATAGTTATGGGGGTAATAAATATAAAAAAATATTTCTGACATGACTCTGATATGAAACAACATATTTATAATAATTTCGATCAGCTGTGAATAGTTTCTGAAAGTTTCATTAACATCCGCCAATTATTTTTATTTTTGCAAGATTTTCCAAATTAATGTGTGTCATATAAAAAAAAAAACGTTTTAAAAATTGTATGTTATTTTACTAGTTCCGGTGATACAAAGAGAAACAAGGTTTTTTAAATCAAAATTTAGAATGTTCTAAAAAGAAGGAAAAATTTAAAAAAAGAAAAAAACTTTGGTCTTTCCTCTTCTTAATAACATAAGCATTTAGACGATAAAATTTTGTTTTCGTCAAGTTTGGTGTCTTTTTCATCATGATATGCTCTTTTTTAACGATCTCATGGAGTTACCTACGTTAAACATGTTTGTTTTGGTGCCAAAGAAATTATATTTGCGGGGATTTAATTGCACTAGTTTATTCGAAAGAAATCTGTTACGGAAGTACACAGAAGTTTTGTTGAGACTTTTTATTGTGAGACCGGAAACTACCTATACAATAGACTCTTCCAGGCCTATATTAAGTAGGCGACATAGCACTCTACTGAGAGTGATAGAGTCTCGTACGACTACCAGTTTTGGACGCTAACTTATAGTAAGCTCTGCTTACACTATCTCTGTAACCTGTTGTTAATATATCTTTCTTACATCTAATCCGTGTTCCGTGTTTTACTTCTGTGGGCCCAAATTTGGCACCCACATCACTTATGTTGACCATGCTCTGTTGGAAACAACATGCAGAGGTTGGTTTAAACGCTTCAAAAATAATGATTTTGATGTTGAAGATCAAGAATGCTCTGGTGCGCCGAAAAGTTTGAAAACGAAGAATTGGAGGCATTACTTCATGAAGACTCATGTCAGGCGCAAGCTGAACTTGCAGAATCATTAGAAGTTGATCACATACCAGTTTTAAACGTTTGAAAATATTCGGAATGATTCAAATGCAAGGACATTGGGTGCTGTACGAGTTGAAGCCGAGTGGCGTCGAACGGCGTCTTGTCACGTGTCATCAGCTGCTTCAACGGCAGAAAAGGATAGGTTTGTTGCATTGTATCTTGACCTGCAATGAAAAGTGGATACACTACGATAACCCTAAGCGTAGAAGATCGTGGGTTAAGCCCGCCCGTGCATCAATATCGGCGGCAAAGTTGATTGTGCATGGTTCAAATCTTCTGTTCTGCATTTGGTGGGATCAGCTGAGTGTAGTTTACTATGAACTGCTCAAACCGACCGATACTATCACTGGAGATCGCTATCGACTATAATTGAAGAAAAATGGCCGTTATACGAGCAGAGACACGACAACGTGATTTTGCAACGTGACAACGCTAGACCACATGTTGCAAAATGGGTAAAAAACCTAATTGGAAACGCTTTAATGGAAAGTGTTGAATTAAAATTTTATTATTGTGTTTTTTTAAATAATTTAAATGCAGAACAGAAGATTTGAACCATGCACAATCAACTTTGCCGCCGATATTGATGCACGGGCGGGCTTACCGCACGATCTTCTACGCTTAGGGTTATCGTAGTGTATCCACTTTTCATTGCAGGTCAAGATACAATGCAACAAACCTATCCTTTTCTGCCGTTGAAGCAGCTGATGACACGTGACAAGACGCCGTTCGACCCCACTCGGCTTCAACCCGTACAGCACCCAATGTCCTTGCATTTGAATCATTCCGAATATTTTCAAACGTTTAAAACTGGTATGTGATCAACTTCTAATGATTCTGCAAGTTCAGCTTGCACCTGACATGAGTCTTCATGAAGTAATGCCTCCAATATAATAATTAATAATTAGAATTAGAACCTGTAAATCCTTACATGTTGACAAGTAAAATTGCATATTATAAAGTTTCCTAACAATAAAATCTTGTTAAACCAAAGAAATGAATTAACGATGCTATGTTGCCATTATCTACCTTTTACCTTATAATATAGTTAAAAATGTTTTCATAAATAATTAGGTATTTGTTGTGGAAGGATCCACCTAATTTGCATAGTGGAGTACCGACCATATAAATATGGTTGGTACCGGGAAGAGAGAGAGGAATCAAGAGATTCAACCAGAGACTCTGCCCGACTGCGACTCAGTCAACACATTCTCCAGGAACGGTCTTCCCAGGAATATACAATAGACTATATGTAAATATTGTGTACACTTTCTTGTTTCAATACATTTTGTTCTAAGTACATTTTGTGTTGCATTATTATTCCATGCATTAGTCAAGTTTCAACAATGGCGACGAGGTAGAAAGAACCATACGAAAAAAAAAAAAAAGAATTAATAATTGGTAGCCTTCAACAATTGGGACAAGTCATTGAGGAACCCAGGCAGAAGGAAAAAATTATTAATTAAAACTCCAACAGCTAACGGAACGGCGACGGATTCTGAATTTCTGGATATTTAGAAATCGTTAAAGGACGACTAAGCATAACGGAACGTTCACTCAGAAAAATTTGAAAGTTGTCGTAAACGAATAACGGTGATTTTAAATTGAAAAAGTTATCTATGAGACACCCGTTAAAAAAAAACTGGCCGACTACAAAAACGTGCATGGAATTAAAAGGCGCACAAATACACCGTGTCGATTTTGAAAATTTTTAAAAAATTATTATTTTTTTTGTTTTGTTTTGTTTGCTCAACAATATTTTATAGTGACGAATGTACCGCTGATAATAAAAATCAGTGGTTTGTCATTGAAATACGCGAACAGAAGTAGTAAAAAAAAAAAAAATACCAAAGTTGATTATCACGGGCTTGAATGTAAAAGCAAGACATAAAATAAAAAAGTCGTAAGTTGTTTTGATTTTTCTGGTCAGCTTATATTATATCCATAGATACACAAATTAAAGGTATATTCTTTGTTGCATGAACACTATCAGCTAAAGATGGATGAATTATCCAAAGTCATATCTGAATTATTCAAATCCCAGCAGTTGAGTCAGGCTGAATTATTCAAATCCCAGCAAAAATATCAAGAAAAGCAAGAGGAAAGACTTTTAGAAATTCAAAAGTTAATACTGGAGAAATTAAACAACAATCAGGCAAATGAGGGAAATTCTTCATATTCTAATAACACCATATTTAATTCGCTGGAAACTTTCAACTATGTGCCAGACGAAGAAAAAACGTTTGAAGCGTACTTTAAACGATATGAAGATATTTTCTACACAGACAGTGAAAACTGGTCGAATTCAAGAAAAGTCAGTCTATTACTAAGAAAGCTAGGTACAGCAGAACATAGCAAATTTGTAGATTTTATTCTACCGAGAAGAACGAATGAATTGGAATTCTCGGAAACAGTGAAATTGCTAAAAGAGCTGTTTGGAGCAAATATGTCGCTTTGGCATAAGCGATGGTTATGCATGAATGTCACTAAATCCGACGATCAGGATTATTTAACATATGCATCTATAGTGAATAGACATTGTGACAATTTCAGATTGGCAGAGATTACGGTGGAAGAATTTAAGAGTTTAATTTTTGCTCAAGGACTGGTATCCAGTAAGAGTGCCGAAATAAGACGTAGAGTTTTGTCTAAACTCGAATCTGAACAAAACCTTACCCTGAAAAAGTTAGCAGAGGAGTGTCAGCGGGCCGTAAGTTTAAAGAAAGAGTCTCAAAAAATAGAAGAAGCTGACATTGCTTTTATTAAAAAAATAAAAAAACAGTCAAATTACCCATCAGAAAAAAATTGGAGTAAAATTCGGCGTATTTTAAAAATAGACAAGAAAAATTAAATAAGAAGAACGAGGAGGAAAAAAAGGTTCCACCATATAATTGCAGACGTTGCAACGAAAGACACTGGGAGGTAAATTGCCCATATAGAAATAAGAAATGTTTCGTGTGCCACAAGAAGGGACACAAAGGATCGTGTTGTAAAACGAAAAAATTCAATAGCCGAATTAGACAAACAAATTCGAATATCAAATCAGATAGAGATTTGAGGAAATATGTGACGACTGAAATATTTAAAAAGAATATAAAATTTCAACTCGATTCGGGTTCAGATTTAACAATAATGAACTATAAAACATGGAAAATTTTAAAAAGGCCTACAATAATGAAGTCAACGAAACGCGCTCGAACGGTAACTGGAAAGGAAATTAACTTCGAAGGCGAGGTTGTACTTCCCATGAAATTGAACGGGATCGTTAAAAAAATAAAAGTTTTCATTTTGAAAAATGGAGAAAACTTGATGGGTACAGATTTTATTGAAACATTCGAATTGTGGGATAAACCGTTAAACTCATTCTGCAGAAAAGTAGAAAGTAATACGCAAACAAGTCAGGACATTAAAGATGAATTAAAGAAAAAGTTTCCAGAAACCTTCACACCTGGTCTTGGAAGATGTAACAAGTTTGAAGCTAAATTTGAATTAAAGGAAAATACTATGTCAATTTTTAAAAAGAAACGTAACGTGCCTTTCGCAAGTGTAGAGAAAATTAACGAAGAACTTGATAGATTGGAAAAAATGGGAATTATTTCGAAAGTAGAATCTAATTCATGTGCTGCGCCGATTGTGTGCATAAAAAAGAAATCAAACCAAATCAGAGTCTGTGTTGATTTTTCGACAGGGTTGAACTCGGTAATCAAAGACAACCATTACCCGTTACCGAGTCCGGAGGAGATTTTTAACAAGCTAAATGGTGGAGTTATATTTTCAAAAATCGACTTATCAGATGCCAAATCTCCAAATTCCCGTCGAAGAAGAATGTTCGAAGTTGCTAGGGATAAACACGCATAGAGGGTTATTCAAGTACAACAGGCTTCCTTTCGGTATTAAAGTGGCACCAGCCATTTTTCAACAAGCTATGGACGTCATGTTGAATGACTTAGACTTTGCGTGCGCTTACTTAGACGACATCATAGTAAGGAGCGAAACCGTCGACGAACATCGAGAACATCTCAATCAAGTATTTAAAAAGATTCAGGACTTTGGATTTAAAGTCAGAGTCAAAGTGCGAATTTGGTTTGGAGGAAATTAAGTATTTAGGTCACATAATCAACAAAAATGGCAGATGTCCAGATCCGGAAAGGTCCATTGCTATTAGAGACATGCCGACGCCCACTAATGTGGCGATGCTACAGAGTTTTCTGGGGCTCGCAAATTATTATCAAGCGTTCATTAAAGGAATGTACAATCTAAGAGCTCCGTTGAATGAACTACTAAAAAAAGACAAGGCATGGGAATGGACGGTAGAATGTCAGAAAGCCTTTGATGAAATAAAGAAAATGCTTACATCAGACCTCTTTTTAACCCATTACAATCCCAAACTTGATATTGTAGTGGCAAGTGACGCCAGTTCATACGGGATAGGAGCGTGTATTCAACACATAATGCCAGAAAACCAATTGCACATGCTTCGAGAACTTTACTCCCAGGAGAAAAAAGTTACTCACAGATCGAAAAAGAGGCGCTGAGTATCATTTTTGCCATAACAAAATTTCACAGATACATCCACGGCAGACATTTTATTCTTGAAACGGATCATAAACCTCTGATCACTATTTTTGGTTCGAAGAAAGGGTTACCCGTTTATACGGCAAATCGTCTGTTGAGATGGGGAACCATTCTTCTCAACTATGATTTTCACATAAAGCACCTATCATCCAAAAATATAGTTCATGCGGATAGTTTATCAAGACTCGTACCGAGTCAAGAAGAAAGATTCGAAGAATCAATTATTGCAAATATCAGAGCAGATTATGAGGTGAAAAGCATGGTAAACAACATTTTAAGAGAGCTACCGGTTACATCAAAGGAAATCAAAAAAGAAGCTGAAAGCGATGATTTCATTTTAGAAATAAAAAGCAAAATGGTAGCAAATGACCAAAAAGTGCAGAAGATTTATTCAATTTGTGACGGAGTTTTATTATATGGTGAGAGAGTAGTAGTACCAAAAAAGTTGCAGAAAAGAATACTACGGGACTTTCATATGGGTCACCCGGGGGTTAATAGAACAAAAAGCTTAATGTGAAGCTTTGTATATTGGAAAGGAATGGATGTGGATATCGAAAACATGGTTCATCGATGTAAAGGGTGTGCGTTAGCAGCTAAGGCACCACCTATAGTACACAAACCATGGCCCAAGACGGATCATCCGTGGACAAGATTACACATTGATTTCGCTGGTCCAGTAGAAGATTATTACTACTTAATAGTGGTAGATAGTTTTACAAAATGGCCGGAAGTACTACGCTGCAAAAAGCCTACGTCCAATACCACAACTTTTTTGCATGAACTATTTGCACGGTTCGGTGTGCCAGAGTGTATTGTGAGTGACAATGGTACACAATTCACTTCTGAAGAATTTAAGGAATTTTGTGAGTTATATCAAATTAACCACATAACGACGCCGCCGTATCATCCGAGGTCCAATGGACTCGCAGAAAGATTTGTCGATACGTTAAAGCGCGCGCTGAAGAAAGCCCCAGGAGTTCCAACGGAAAAGGCGCTTCAGCAATTCCTACAGGTATACAGAATTACGCCAAACCAGAGAACACACTCAAACATGTCACCAGCTGAACTAATGTTCGCTAGGAAAGTTAAGTCAGTGTTTGACAAGCTTTTGCCAGGAAATAATAGAGTAAAGAATACTATGTATGCGAGAAAAAGATACACCGCCGGAGAGAAGGTGTTTTTCAAGTGCTACAAAAACAACGTTGAGTTCTGGGAGCGAGGCATAGTGGACAAGAGAATCGGTGACCTGATTTACATAATTAAAGGGCCGAAGAATAGTCATAAAAGGCACCAGAACCAACTTAAAAAATGTTACGTTCTAGAGAATGAAGAGAGTATACCGGATGAGGAGGAAGATCCCATTGATGTAATGTATGATATGTTTCAAGTAGAACCTCCGCAGAATACTCCTGAACCGAGAAGATCCGGTAGGAAACGGAAGTTCACGGACCCATTGGACGTGAATCCAAAACGAAAAAAATATTAAAAGTATGCAAATGGATCTACAAAGAAATAGCCATAATCATCAACCCATATAGGAAGCCAGTTTGAAATCCAAAAGGGATTCCAAGGCTTGGGAGGGGGGTGTTGTGGTAGGATCCACCTAATTTGCATAGTGGAGTACCGACCATATAAATATGGTTGGTACTCGGAAGGAAGAGATTCAACCAGTGACTGCCCGACTGCGACTCAGTCAACACACATTCCAGGAACGGTCTTCCCAGGAATATACAAAAGACTATATGTAAATATTGTGTACACTTTCTTGTTTCAATACATTTTGTTCTAAGTACATTTTTGTGTTGCATTATTATTCCATGCATTAGTCAAGTTTCAACATATATATATATATATATATATATATATATGAAAATGTTTTTCATAAATAATTATATATTATAAGCATTATTTTATTAGTATATAATAATCCACTCGATATTTATTTGATTTATTCATCTATAATATTGCCATGTTATACCGTCTATTTAGTATAATTAACAGCCTATATAGTTGTTTCCACATTTTAAATTTTTCCTGTTGGCTCCTTTAAGAAGCTTCCTGAGAATATTAAAATATTTAAAAAAAAATCTGTTTCTGATAAATTTATGTCTATTTCAACAAATCGGCAAATCATACTTGGATACACCAATAATACATTTGTACCTGAAATTGTTCCCTAGTATCATTGAATGAAATGTCTAAGTATCAGTTTTCTTGACATGTAAAAATAAACCTCCCCGAATCTGACCTTATTTTAGCGTAGAGCTGACGTTCATTGGTTAATCTAGACATACCCATAAGTATATTTTTAATTCTGACCTCAGTCTCCCTGTTATCCTCCCCATATTCAGGGGTGCAGGTAGTACCCCTGAACAACATATAGTTTTATACTACTTGCACTCCAGAAGATGATCTTGGAAGAAGATCTAAAGTACTTGTGAAATGAAAATAAAAGAACTTTAAGCACATTTCTCTCATCCTTTAATATCAATACACGGAAGATTATTCGTGAGTATGAACGGATTTTGATAAAAATTAGCAGACATAATTACATAGTCTGTAATTTATTCAATTAGACATCTGTATATATATATATATATATTTATAAATACACATATACATATACCTACGTTTGTAGTGCAACTCAGAGTTTTATGGTTGCCCAATTCATCAGGCACAAATTCTAAATGAACTATTTATAGTTCATTTACGTTTATTACTCTATACTTTATAGCTCTGTTTAACTACATTGAGCATGTTTTTGTTTCCACCTTAAATAAATATTTATTTGATCATCTGTATATATGCGTTATCACACGCACATATAGTTGCTAATATCTCGTTATTTAGTTTATGCTCAGACTTTTATCTCTGTATATATATATATATATATATATATATATATATATTATAAAATTATCACCATTAATTATAGCTTCAACAAAATTTTATTGACATCCATGTGTTCGTATTGAATTAGCATTTGACAAAACCAAGTTTGGAAAACAACGCGCCTCATGCGGTGTCTGTTTTCACTTATGCATTTCTGAATCCGTTCTTGGCAGTTGGCCTCCACATTTTCCAGCATTGCTCTGTCGACCTGGGCGACTTGCACGCGAATAGCTTCTTTCAAATCGTCTAAAACTGGAGTCACCAAACTACGGCCAACGGATCGGATCCGGACCCCGATGTCTCTTCATCCGGCCCGCTGTTTCACTGTGCCGGAAATGTGCTAAAATATAATTATTTATATGGAATTATCAATAGACTACAGTTAAACTTACTATGTAGAAAAATAAATGTAAGTAAAAATGCCAAAATTTGGCCATTCTGATTTTTGCATCTGACAGTAATATAAGTTTTACGAAAATCAGTGGAATAAAATATTCGGCGAGTTTTTTGCAATTTTTCATATCCGGGCGCTTTTGTGTAAGTTTCTGCAATGAAATTTCTAAGAAAAAGCAATTACAAGCGTGCTGCAGTAATAATGTTATAACTTGCATTGCCGTGTTTAAACCGGTTTGAAGAGTGTCGCATATAAAAAAGGCCTGACTTCAGCGAATTATGTCATATACTTTGTCTGAACTTATAAAATCTAAAGTCAGCACATGTAACGTGGTTGACTGATGAATATTTGAAAGCATTTCTCTTGGTTGGATACAGTAATATCAAAACAAATATTAATTATATCTTAAAAGATAAACTTCAGTTTCACAAATCTCACTAACCTTTTGTGCTGCTTAGTGTGTGAGATTCGGATATGTGCGCACTTGGTGTGATATAATTATTTTATTGCTATTTTAGTCTTCTTGGATAACTTTTTAGTATAAAGTATGTTTGCTGTCTTTATCTTTTGTGCATTAAGTTTATTGTGTTGAACAAAATTGTTATCCGGCACGCTCGTCATTCTCTCCGTTATCTGGCTCATATACACTTACCTTGAGGTTTCCCCCAAAGAAATAATGACATATTGACAAATCAGGGGACCAAGGTGAGCAAGTATTGTCAGCGAACCTGGAAATGAAGCGAAGAGAGAGCGAAGAACGTTTATTGATGCTCTGGTTGTGTGGACCGTCGCCCCATCCTGCTGAAGCCACATACACCGGATAGGAATACGTTTTCTTCGTAATTTAGAAAAAAAGAAATTGTTCATCATTTCGATATAACTCTCGGAGTTCACAGTAACAGCATTTTCATTATGGTATTCAAACAATACACCAAACCGTCACTTTTGGGCTGCACTGTGGTTTTCCTTGCAGTTTTCTCGAATTTTCAAGAGATCGACAACAACAATTCTATTGATTCACCATACCATTGAGATGAAATTGCGCTACATCACTCATTAACAAAATGAGGTTGTCATTTACCTCAAAAATTGCTACTATCTGACGTGCAATGTTAAGCTGCTGTGCATAGTTCCCTGGTCACAACTGTTGGCCAATGACCAATTTCTAGGGGTGGAAATACAGGTCTTTATGCAAAATACGCCTTACTGAACGATTATCGATGCCAAGTTCAGTAGCATGCCTCCGACTAGAGAGATTCGGACTGCTCAGCAAAACTTGCTTGATGCATTCCACATTTTCTGGGGTACATACCGTTTGTGGGGCACACACAAGTCTGTTACTCATTAGTGTACATCGTAAGATTATTACGACTGGGAAAAGCCTGATTCTGGTAAATGTTGAATCGGCAACTAAACACATGCTGAACTTCTGCAACAAACACCTTATTCTCAAGACGTCGGTTAAATGTTCCGCAGACTTGTGTGTGTGTGTGTGTGTGTATATATATATATATATATATATATATATATATATATATATATATATATATATATATATATATCAGTAATAGTAGTAGTAATAATCTTATAAGTATAAGAAATTATACACGTTCGGAATACCTTCGGTGTTTTGATTTGCAAATAATAAAACCAGTTCCAAAGGGGAAAAAAAGGTATGAATAAAAGAAAGAACCAAGAACATGTACGTTAGCCAAAGATAATCGTCTAGCATCCAAGTCCAAAGCCCAAAGAAAAAAAAACCCGATACGAGTAAGCAAAATAACAAAATAAAATGCTCAATACAGTAAGTAGACCAGACCTAGTTAAACCGAGAGAGCCAGATAAACCTACCAAGGTTTCACCTCAGCGGATCGTCAGGGAAGGCTGGCTAAAAAGGTAAAAAGAACAGAATACAATATTTGCATATATATATATATATATATATATATATATATATATATATATATATGCATGTATGTATATATGTATATATATATATATTTTGTGTGTATATATATGTATAAATGTATATATATATATAGTATATATATTCACATTTATATACATAAAATTTACATAAAATAAATAGACAACACTTGTCTATATTATTTAATGAAACGTGTATATATGTATATATATACATATATATGTCTGTATATCTACGTATATATATATGTATGTATATATATGTGCATATATATATGCATTTATGTATATATATGTATGTATATATGCATATATATATGCATGTATATTTATGTATATATATGTATGTATATATATTTGCATATATATATGCATGTATATATATGTATATATATATGCATGTATATATATATAAATATATATCTATACATACGTATACATGTATTTACACACACACACACACACACATATATATATATATATGTGTGTGTGTGTGTGTGTGTGTGTGTTAATCTACCCATGGACACTCTCAGCTATAAATCCGAGCAGGTACTGCCTTTTGGAGAGGGAAGTTTCTAGCACTAACCTCTCACAGTCGGACCAAAAATTCTTGCTGTAATACTCTCGTTTGTATATGTTTGTATAACTGTTTCTGTTTAACTCAATTCCTCTCTTGTATCTTTATTTCTAGCCCTAACAAGGCCACAACAATATATATATATATATATGTCTCTATGTACATGTCTTTATATATATGCATATATATATATATAATATATATATATATATATATATATATGTGTAATATGTATATACGAATGTGTGTGTGTGTGTGTGTATATATATATATATATATATATATATATATATATATATTTTATGTACAAATATTATATATATTTGCATGCGTATATATATATATATATATATATATATATATAAATTAATGTGGAAAAGCTTTTCATTCAGTTGATGTTTATTTCAGTGTTTTTGTCTATATATGTATAAATACTCGTCGAAACAGTTAATTTGCTGACATTTCTTGGTTCTCTTGTGCTTTTATGTATATATTCGTGTATGTGCGTCTGTGTGTGCGTTTGTGTTAACTGTATTCTACGTCTAATTCTATGTTTGTGTTTATGTTATTGTTAACTGTATATATATTTTTAGTGTGTTGCATATTTAAATTTACTTAGTATTTTAATATATTTTAGTAAGTTTTATTATTTAACTTAGTTTTTTTACTTGCATATCGACGAAC
>OZ010575.1:47359286-47366786 GCA_963932145.1 Acanthosepion lycidas
ACACATTAAAAGTATATTCCTTCATATATATATATATATATATATATATATATATATATATATATATATCTGTGTTTGTGTGTGTGTATGTATGGGTGAGTATGTGATCAAAAAAAAATGCTAGAATGTAGCCAACAAACTCAAAATCTTGTCTAACACACTGACAACACCTAGTTCATGATCATGTCTGCTGTGGTCAAAAGTAATTTGCTCAAAATGAGGGAAATACCATGAACTTTGCAGAGTTTATCAACAATTTTGACCCTCATGGACATCTTATTTGAAAGTTTAAACAAACAAAACTTCTCAGTTAAATTTGATAAAACCTGTATATATATATATATATATATATATATATATATATATATATATATATATATATATATATGTATATATTAATAATAACACATATACATATCTTTACAGTACATTGTTGTTATTCTTAATATAAACTTAGTAAATTTAACTTTAGTTTAACTCCATTGAACACTGTTTTGTCTACACCATTGTTTAAAAAGTTACTCAACTGTATGTGTACATAATAATTGTTCAAATATATGGTGGATCATATCTCTTTATTTAGTTCATTTCTACACACACACACACACACACATATATAAAATCTTCTTTCGAACATATTTTGTTGAATAGGACAGACAAGGAAAAATTTGATAAATTTTTGTATTTATTAGGTTGGTGCAAAAATAATGTCGTTTTCTCACATATTTTACTATGTGAGAAAACGACATTATTTTGCACCAACCTATAGTTTGGGAATAAGTGAGTTAAAAATTGTCCACAGAGTTTATTATCCCAAACACTTTTAACCATGACTTTATCTATTTTCAAGGGGTTTGGTTAAGTTTTATTAATTACTTTTCATGTGTGTCTGATTAAGATATAGTATTTGTGATACCTAAAAAATTGTAGCATTTATTCCAAGCCACACAGAATGATATATATATGATACATTATATATATATATATATATATATATATATATATATATATATATACACAAAATGTCTGTGTGTAACAGAATGTCTGAAAGCCTTTCTAGTATTGAAAGTCATTGCAGAACCTGAGTACATCAGACAGATGCATCAGAGTAAAGATGGTCATTTATATAATTGAGTTGTCAGACACCACACACACACACACACACATGTTAGTATGGGTATGTGGTCTAGTGGTCCAGTACATATGTATATATGCACATAGATTTTATTAAATATGACTGAGCAGCAACTCTGTTAACAGTTTTATTCTAATACAAGAAATATAAAATAAAAGACAACAGAATTAATGTTTAATCACACATATATAACAGTGGGATTACTGCCCAAATGCAACACTGTGTTATATATATATATATATATATATATATATATATATATATATATATATATATATATACAAGTATAGGATTGGTGTATATGGAATAAATTACAATAATCAAAAATACTATTCATAAAATAGTACTCGATACAGAGTAGAGTAAATAGTATTTATTCAAAAATTATGACTTAAATATGTTATAAAATCACTACAAATATAACAATTTTGTTTCAGCACTTCTGATGTCTTATCAAGTGATGGTGTTGAATGTAGAATAAAGAGTTTTTCCAGAAAAAAAAACTCTTTATTCAACATTCAACACCATCACTTGATAAGACACCAGAAGTGTTGAAACAAAATGGCTATTTTTGTAGTGATTTTATAACATGTTTATGGTATAATTTTTGAATAAATTATTTATATATATATATATATATATATATATATATATATATATTGATCTGTTACCCAATGAATTAAATTATAATTTTTATTCGGGTTTTCAATGATGCGTTAAGTTTTTCATTGATGTATATCATATTGCTCTGTATAAAATACACTGAGCTCTCTTTATGAACCTATCTTTGTAATATTTTATATTAAAAAGACCTACTTGGATTATCCTTTCCACTTATGGATTTGACATTATTATTATCTACATCTATCTATGTATCTATCTATCTATGTATCTATCTATCTATCTATCTATCTATATATATATATATATATATATATATATATATATATATATATATATTAAAAATCTAAATAAAAAGAAAATGTAGTGCAATTTAAGATATATATTATTTAAATATTGTATATCTCTTACACACACACACACACACACACACACACATATATATATATAATTTAGTTTTAAAGCATGCTATATTTATAGGGCAAAGGCACTCAATATCTGGAATAGAGCATGTTTAAATATAGGTAATGTGGTCAACAATGTTTCCCCAAATGCTGACATTTTGTTTGATGTTTGAAACAGACTGTTGCCACCAGAATCCATACTACTAATATACACACACACACACACACATACATATCTATATATATATATATATCTATATATATATATATCTATATATATATATATATATATATATATATATATATATATATATATACTCACACACACACACACATATATATTATGAAATTAATTAAGTCTGATAATTATTTTAATATATTTTCTTTTAATGCACACACACACACACACATATAGCTATATATGTAGTGTTAATTTGAAATACTGTTTTTGAGGTCAAAATTGCTAGTTTTTCTGTTTGCTGATATGGAGGCATTTAAGGCAAGCAGGTTTTTTGGTAGAGGGATCAATATCATAGATAGAAATAGAGCATTATACATATATATATGTATATATATATATATATATATATTTATTTATTTATATATATATATATATATATATATATATATATATATATATATATATATGAGGGCACCTCAGTGTGGTGTGATTGTTAGCAAGCTTGTCTCGCTAAAACGGTTACTATTGAATAGTGAGTTCGATGAGTTTGATCCTCCCTTGGTGCCCAGTACTTTTGGCCTTGTGCCACAACTAAGCTTTGCTTAGAAAATATATATATATTTATATATGAATGTATGTGAAAATGATGAGACAAAGTGGAAATTTTTTATCAAAAAATGTAGGAAGCTTATGTTATCATTTTGAATAAAAAAAAGACAAAACTACGTGTAGGGAGAGCCAGGAAGTGATAAGCTAGAGTAGTTAATATGATTTATGACAACCAAGTTATCCTCAGAGATCCTAATACACTCTCCTAACATATAGTTTTGTCTTTCTTTTATTTAAACTGAGTACACCAAAGAGAGCATAAGCTTCCTCCAGCAAAATGCGTCTTTGATAAAAATTTTCCACTTGTCACACCATTTTCATTTTTGTTTCAGATACAATTATACATCCCACAAACACACACACAGACACACATACAGACACACACACACACACACACATATGTTGTAAACTAGGGAAGGGTATTGAATAAAATAATGAAACAAAAGTTGGTAATAAACGATAATACTTAGGACAAGAAAAACACACATAAGATTTGCCAGCAGCATGTAGAAGAAGTAGTCAAATGTTAGAAGTGAGCCACGTGAATTTCACTATGAATCTTCAACTGCAGACCAACATACAGTATTTACTACTGTATTTATATGAATGGGGACATACCCATTATTGTCCATAGGTATTCTAGAACAATATATATCAAGAGTGAGAGAATGAGTGAAAGGGATAGACATATAGAGATGTAAATAAATATATATACTGATAGCTGAACAATTACTTAGTTAAATATCTATGCATGTCTATGTCTTTATATATATATATATATATATATATATATATATATATATATATATATATATATATATATCCCATTTTGTGCACCTATATATTTATTTTGGGCTTGTACTTTTTTCATCTAAAACTATGTTGCTTTCCATCATAACGCCCAGGTCATTTGCCTATCATTGTCAAGTAAGCAACTCAGATTGGAATCTTTTTTTTTAATATAGTAACTCATTACAATATCCTTAGACATTTTGAACGTTTCATAATGTCCATTTTGTACATGATAAAAATCTCACTGTAAAAAATACTGAGAAGTACACATCATGTAGTTGATAACAGTTAATCAATAAGTTAATTATCATTACATTTTATTAATTACTAGAACAGTACCTACCAAAATTTACTAACACAGTGCACAGATTTTTTCATGTAGATCAGGATTTCTGTCTTGGATCAGAATTGCTGTGTACATTTGTCCAGAAATACCACAACCATCACAAGTTGAAAGGTTATATTATTTCTGGACAAATTTTTAATTTGATCCAATCTTTCTTATCAAATCTCAAAATGAAAGTTGTCTTGAATGGCCACTCTTCTAGATCCCCCATTGCTCTGTCCTTGAATCTCCATTGTTCCTATTTTTCAACAGTGACATTCCTGATGTCATTAATTCTCAACCCTGGTATCTATGCTGATGACAACTAATTACTCCTGCCTTAAAAGTCTGATTGGTTCAAGAAGGTCAAATTGGCAGCTGGTCTCAAAAATGGTTTTTGATCCATTATTAACTGGGGCAAAAAATGGCATTTTAAATTTAATGCCTCCAATACAAAACTGCATTCTTTCTTTGCCTTAGAAAACCGATCTCTTACAATGGTAAAGCTGAAAGATGTAATCTTTACCTTCTACAAAAATTAACCATTCTAAAAAATATAAAGAAGCCTAACTTACTAAACAAAAGAAATGAATTAATGATCACATGTAGACATTAAAAACATACCTGTTGAAAAATACTGAACTAGATTTGATTTCAATTCTTGATATCTATCCCCATTTTCTTTTAATATAAATCTACATCATTGATTTACATTTTCTTCTTCTTTATATTCAGATATTGATATTTAATCATATATTTACTAATATTTATAAGTATATTCCTATATGCTTGTAAGTATGTTTATGTTATTTAGTTAATATACATTTTGTATGCATGTATATTTTGTTATTTCTTTTAAAGGATGTAAGTGTATTTATGTGTATGTATCTGCAATTACATAAATCATGTGCATGTATATATGTATATACAATGTCATTATTTTATGTGTGTATAAATTACACTTAAGATATATACATTAGATTTAATGATAGTTGTATATATACATATGTATGTGAGTGGGTGTGTGTATATATATGGATATATGTATATATTTTTCTGTGTATATATATATATATATATATATATTAAAGGGAAAGTCAAAAATTATCTGTACTCTTATTATATTATATGTTATGATGAAATGGTGTATGTTATAGTCACAATTTTTAATTCAACTTCATATAGATATATATATATATATATATATATATATATATATATAACGTCATCCACAGACAGACTGTTTCGCTGTTTCACAGCTCATCAGTGTGGCTAGACATCCAGTTGCCTCTAGCTAGGATCGAAACCCGACTGAGATTATACCACTAAGCCATCGGCGCACGGCTGGGATGTAGGTGAATTTTTAGCGTATTTTTATTTTTAAAAACATGCCCAGTGACTGACAGTAACTCAATTCGCTATGCGAAGAGTCTCACTATATTAGCTGTAATAGTCACTGTTTTACAAACCCATATATATATATATATATATATATATATATATATATATATATATATATATATATATATATATATATACACTCCTGTCAAAATCTTAAGATAAGATAAAAAAAGTGTTAAAATAATTTAAAATACTGTTACTTTAATCATAATATATTTGTGAAACATTTACATTTAAATAGAAAATGTAGTTTATCAAGAAACAAGTGAAAATTTTAAGCTTTTAATTGATTAATTTAAACAAACATTCAAAAAGTATTTTGTTGGTTGGTTGGTCAAAACAAAAAATTACTAGGCAATAATTTTAGCACTAATCTGTGTGCTAATAGCTTCAGGCATGAAGACATCCTAGTTAGCTCATTTCCAGCATTAAATTTCAGATTTTAAAATGGTTAAGGGTAAAATTTTAATGAAGTTTGAATAGGGCAAGATTCTTGAACTTCGAAGATGTGGTCTTTTGCAACGAGCCATTGCAAATGAAATTGGCCATAACAGAACTGTCATTGCTAACTTCATTAAAAATCCAGATGCATATGCTTCTAAAAAATCAAGCAGTCACACCAATAAAATCCCACGATTTCTAAACAGACGCATTAGGTAAGATGCAAAGAGAGATCGAAGCCTAACATCAAATCAGATAAATGCGAATACAGATGCTGAATACAGCTCTTGAACAATTTGACAGCATTTAAATAAGAAATAGTTTAAGAATGTGAAACTTCTGCAGAGGCCTTGTCATCATCTTTGCCATAAAACCTCATATTTACAATTTGCTTCTGATTATCAAGCTTGGGATATGGATAAATGAAAGAAAGTGTTGTTTTCAGATTAGAAAAAATTTAACCTTGATGGCCAAGATGGTTTTCAACATTACTGGCATGCAAAAGATATCCCTAAAGAAACATTGGAGGTGGATCAATTATGCTCCAGGGTTCATTTTTGTACAATAGAACTTTTCAGTTACAGGAGGTAAAAAGTCATCAAACAGCTGCTACTTACATTGACATGTTAAGAAACACATTGCTAATTAATGAAGGCCTTCATCTATGTGAAGAAAACTAGATTTTCCAGCAGGACAATGCTTCAATCCACAATGCTCGAAGGTTGAAGGTGTTTTTATGGAAAACAACATTCAGCTTTGGAGCCATCCACCATTCTCTCCAGATCTAAACCTAATCGAGAATGTTTGGGGATGGATGGCAAAGGATGTTTATGAACATAGATTGCAATTTAAGACAGTGGATGCTCTTTGTACTGCAGTTTATGCATCCTGGGCAAACCTCCCGAGCACCCTCATGTAAAAGTTAATAATGACTCAGCCAAAGTGAATTTTCAAAGTAATTCACAAAAATGTAGGAAATACTGAATATTAAATTGTCTTTGTGACTTATTTGTTTTGTATTTTCTATTTATATTTATATGGTCTTTACGACCAACCAAAAAATGTCTGTTTAAATTAATCAATTAAAAGTATTAAATTTTTACTTATTTCTTGATAAAGAACATTTTCTAATTAAATTGAAATGTTTCGCAAATATATTTTGATTAAAGTAACAGTATTTCATATACTTTTAAACTCTTGTATTTAGTCTTAAGATTTTGACAAGGAGTGTATATTTTATGAATGAATGTGTATGATTGTAGATTTATCGGTGTACAAGTATTTATATTTTTGTGTGAATACAATAGTGAACATGTTAATAAGTGGATATATATTGTAAATAAATATTTGTATATACATCTATGTAAATGTGGATGAATATGTAAAGAAAAAAGTAAACAGGTTTAGGCTTTAAGAAAGATTTATCCAACTGAGAATATCAGGTTTACATAGACTGTCCTTTTAAAGTTATAGTTTTAAATCAGTACTAGATGTTGCATCATGAATGAAATTATCAGTGAGGAAAAAAATGTATATACAACTAATATAAATATTAGCTTGATTATAATAACACAAGTGGTACTTTAATATA
>OZ010575.1:47384286-47419286 GCA_963932145.1 Acanthosepion lycidas
CATATATTGTTAAATATAGCAGTCAACGAATCACTCTTATGTTTGATCATGAACCGTTCTAAGCTTCATCTCGTGGCTTAATTTTGGGAGAAAATAAAGACAAAAGTGTCCTACATTTGGATATTTTTTTATTATGATGTTTCTCATTCTAAGCTTTCAGCTCACATGAGCCCTTATTAGAGTGGTTATATGGAACAGCATAATAAAAAAAAATATCCATTTGTTGAACAGTTTTTGTCTTTATTTTCTCCCAAAACTAAAGCTGCTATATGAATCTTAGAAATGGCTTATGATCAAATATAATAGATATTTGTTCTCTGCTATATTTAACAATATATATTTGAATATATAGATATATTAACAATATATGTTTGAATATACATATATATATATATATATATATATATATATATATATATATATATGATAAAGTGAGAAAAGTTTCATCAAACTAAGTTTGTTTATGCATCTACACATGCACACAATTGGGTGACACTGGGAATTTAAAATTTGAAAGAGAAAACAATTCTCTGAGACAAAATTGTTTAGAAAATGCTTTAATCATGAGAACATCCATAATAAATTTGCATCCAGCTTCTAACAATGTTTCACCATTCTTGGCACATCTTACATTAGAACAGTGTGGGATATTTAATAACAAAAGTGATGGAAACCAAAAGAAAAAGAATCTACTTGAAATCAGCTAGATTGCATGCCCAAAACACACATAAAAACATAAAAAACATTATTTTTAGTTTTAAAAAGTGTCTCATGTGTACATCAGTGCAAACAAACTTAGTCTGATAATGCCCTAAAAGACAAAACATGTCACATGAAAACTTTTTCCACTTTGTCATACTCCTTTGCCCCCCCAAATTTATATTGTTATCCCATATATATATATATATATATATATATATATATATATATATTTATTTATTTATTTTTTTTTTTTTTCTAAAATTGGTTAATACAAGGCCCAAGGGGCTCAATCAACAGAGACTGTTATTTAATGAGGTGCATGATATGAACTTAAGATGTGGATGTAGAAAATGAAGATTACAAGAATATGGTGGATAGATGTGTGTGTGTGTGTATGTGTATATGTGTACACAAGTTGAAATTAAAATGTAAAACAACAGAAACTCATCTGCAAGTTAACTTTTGCCTTCTGGCTCATCAGGCTGTCAGTGTCAGTTTCGTAAAGATGACATATGTAGTGGTTTCAATAAATTGCAAAATATCAACCAAGCCAGGGGCATGAAGGTTACCACTATCCATACAAGATGCACACAAATACACACACGCACACACACACACACACACATATATATATATATATATATATATATATATATATATATATATATATATATACATATAATTCTAGAAATTAATATACTTAAAATTATATAATTTAACAAAATATCAAATTTAACAGAATTTCTGTTAATAAAGTGTCCAGTATTAGACAAGAGGAATAGTGATAATTAAATGCTCAATATTTTTTTTTCTAGGGTCTACTCAGAGTTTCATAGTTTTTCAATCACTCAGCTGGGCTATTGATGAGACTTTCAACTTCAATTTGTGTTAAGAGTCTCAATAAGAGATTGAAAATTACAAAACTCTGATTTAACTTTTGAGAAGTATTGTGCATTATTGCATCTAATTTAATAATAAAAATATAATTATATATATATATATATATATATATATATATATATATATATATACTTAAAGACTTTTCCGTTCTTCCATTAAATTCTTGTATAAGTAATTCTGTGTGAATAGACAGAATCTTTGTGGCACTCATGATATGGTATTTGAAATATATATATATACATATATATATATATATATATATATATATATATATATATATATATGTTATATTATATTTAAAAAATTTGTGGCATTTATGAAGGAAGAGAACTCAACACTGAAGAGTATTGTCATCATGCAGCGTTCCTATATCCCAGCAATCTATACCTATTATCTATAGCTAGCTGTCTGTCTGTCTGTCTGTCTCTATTTATATATATATATATATATATATATATATATATATATATATATATATATGAGAGAGACAGAGAGAGAGTGGAATGATAACTCAATACCGAGCCTGTTTCATGCTTGAATACAATCTTCATGACCTGAAAATTGCTTTCAAGCATGAAACAGACTGTCACCGCTCAGTTTTGGCCTCAGTGTTTATTCTTATATCTACACGCACTCTATCCCTGATATTCAGCATTTTTACTATAAATATAGCATACCTTAAAATTATATTTTCATCATATTATGAGCATAAGAGATATATGAGTATATAATTCACCTTTGAAAAATCGTATATATATATATATATATATATATATATATATATAAAGCAAACAGAAAAGTTTCTAGAATGTTTTATTAAATTTTTCCTTTATACAAATTCATAGACTGTCGTTGATGTTTTTTTCTTGGTTCTTTATACCTTTATGCCAACTTACACCAAACACACGCATTGGAGGGTGCTGAAAAGTCTCTCCTTTCACCAAAAGTGTCCATTGCATTTGAATAGGTTGATGTAAATGTTTCCAGCATTTTCTTTACCCAAATTTGTTTTTCATAGCCTCATGATTCACGTGTCATGCTTTTGTGATCAAATGCTGCCTTTCAACTAAATTCTCTACTTTTTTCATACAAGAATGGTTTTTCGTTTTGATTCAATTAATTCTTTGAGGAAGTTTCTGATATTCTCAACTTAATAGAACCGCTGAACAGATAAGCAATACCGCTCCAAGCAATACAAGTGATAGTACAAAAGTTTTTAATACTAGAATTCATTCAGTACAAATATCAAAAGACACTCGAGGGAGCATGTTACTGTTAAAATGGTAATGCTGAATAATGCACATGATCACAATGGAAGAAAAGGTGTTAGAAAGTGAAAATTATGAGGATAACAAAGACACATAATGAGTGACATTTGACTTGAAGAAATGAAATGTGTTCAGGGAAACCTCCATGTGGGAGTCTGCTCTACAGAGTGGCAGTTCTTGGGAAAAAGTTGTTTGAGCAGAGCTTCCTACTATCTAAGTAGGAAGCTCTACTTAGAACACAGAGGAAATGGGGGCTGATTCAACTCCATGGAAGAGGCACAGTGTTTGGTTTGCATACCAAAATACTAGCATAATGTATATAAGTTGGTTGTCTGATTTTGCAAGAGGGACAGGTAGCAAAACTTTGTTCCTAGGCAGAATACATAGTTACAATACTAATCATAGGGAGATAATCAAGAAGTGATACTTTCATCCAGGGCAGAGCACACAGATACCACACTGATCCCAGGGAAAGTGCCAAGTAACAACGTGTCTATCCTAAGCAAAACCCACAGATACTACATTAATCATAGGGAGAGAATCCTAAGGAGAAGGCCAGATTTCAAAATTTTGATCTTGGGCAAAACACAGATACTGCACTAATCATAGTGAGGGAGCCAGAGTGTGATACTTTAATCCAAGGCAGAGCACAGACATACTAAACTGAGAAAAGAGAGAAGGCCAGGGAGTGGCGTTTAATGCTAGGTAGAGTGCAGATACTACAGTAATACTATGAAGGAGACACACTTTAATCTTAGCCAGAAAAACACAGATATTATACTGATCCTAGGGAATGTTTGGATGCAACACTGATCCTCAGATACTCCAATTCTAATCAGAAATGGCAATCCATATGAAAATCTACTCAATTTCTGCTGGTGTTATATATATATATATATATATATATATATATATATAAGATTCGTACAAATAAAAATTTGTCACTTAGCTAAGGGATTTAATATTCAGTACTCAATATTGGAGTTTGTGAGATGAAACTTTTTGTAATTGTTCTGTTCAACCATTGGGAGGCATCAGCAACTGACTGTGAATTTTTTTTAATTTTCTTTGTTTTTATGCTCAATATATATATATATATATATATATATATATATATATATATATATATATATATATATATTGATGAATAATTCTGCAGCTTATTAACTGATTTTTATTTTAAATTTTGACTGTTTAATGTATGGACCTATGTCATTAATATTATAAACTAAAAGTCAAATACAAACAAAAAGGACACTGATTTCTTGGGTTCATAATGAAGAAAAAGGCTTGGAAATTTTTATACTCATGGGACTTATTCAAGGTGAGCAGGACAGAGGAAATCAAGGCGTAACTTACTTCACAAGCTTATATAAATAGATGGTTGAACAGAGATTAGGAGAGATAGAAAAAAGACAGACATTGCTAAAAGCAGCAAGGGACAGGGACCATGATCCCCTATGTCCTGAAAGGATACAACACAATGTAGAAGATAAAAAGAAGATTATCTTGAAAAACAAATATTTTGCTTAAAATGCTTTCTTTTAACATTAGTAATCTGGAGACTTGTCAATCTCTATCTATAAAAGGCAGGATGTGTGTGTGTGTGTGTGTATGTGTGTAACGAATGCACGGCCGCAATTTTCAATGGATTTGAACCAAAATTTACATGCACATGCTCCAAGTTAGTGGGAATGCCAAGACCAACTTTGCATTTCCCAACACCCATTGATAGTGGAAATAATCGATTTTTTCATGCTTCTACGGCAGTTTTCATTTATTTTTCGGCCATTTTGTACTGGCCAGAGTGAGAGCCAATAGCTGGCTGCCATGAATAGGCAGGAAGATTCTATTGGCCAGCGTGAGAGCCAACAGCGGACTGACACGAATGTTAACTAGCATACTAGCTTACTAGCATGCTAGCATGCGAAAAAAATTGATAGCTGCATTTGTCACAAGTGGGAAAAATTTAAATCTGCATGGCACTTTACTCCAATTGGCTCATTCGCTTGCTTAAACTCAACGTTGATTCTGATTCCGCAGAACTGGGTTGGATGTGAAAAAGTATTTGTTGTTAACATTCTTTTTTCATTCGGTTTTTCCAGTTACGAGTCCTTTTTTTAATGCTGATCGTTTTGTGCTCATTTTGTTTAGTTCTTTTTTCGTAACAGATTTAATGTTTAGTATAGAGCTTAGAAAAATTCACAGTGTGAGATAGGCAAGAAGTAAGGCATGTAGCAACATCAGCACAGTAAAGGGCACTCCTTTAAAGGCAAGGAAGGGCAAAAATATTTTAAGTTGAGTGATAGCGATTGCTGTATGAGTCGTACGATTTTTGAATCAAGCACGGGCAACGCCGGGCCATGCTGCTAGTATTCATATATATATATATATATATATATATATATATATATATATATATATATATATATATATGCAATTATATGCAAATGTATTTGAGCCTTGGACTATTTCCCTTATTTTTGCTGAGAATATATTTCTAAATTTTATTCAATAACAATTATATACTCAGTTAGCAAAACACACCCCCATATATACAGTGGGCTAGGATAAGTTTTTAGCCACCCTTAATTACAGCAATTTTGGTTTGTGTAATAATGCATCTTTTTTTTTGACAATATCATGTTAGTATCAAGTTACTTTAATCGATGAACGATAGTTGACATATTTTGCAATGAAATTTTGCAGAAGTAAGGAAATTGGTGAATTTCAATGAGGCAAAATAATAGGATGGCAGCAGTCTGTCAAGTCAAATAGAGAAATTGCTTAGTTTTTCCAGGTTAATCATCAAAAGGTTAATAATATTGTCAAGAAATTTAATGAAGGCCATTCTCATGTGGAACAACATTCGGGAAGACCAAGCATTGTGTCTGAGTGAATGAAAAGGGCGCTGAAGATGGAAGTCATCAGAAACCATCATCAGAGCATCAAAAATGTCGTCAACAGCGTGGAAATGTCGGCATATGCGGTGAGAATGACTCTGAAAGAGCTAGGCTATCAAAGAAGAATTGCAAGAAAGAAGCCCTTGATTTCAGAGGTTAACAGAAACAGGCATAGGGACAGAGTGAGAGAATTCAAGAGCAAAGATTATGAATTTTGACAGTCTGTAATTTGATCAGATGAAAGTAAATTCTGCCAATATTCGAATTCGAGACAGGTTTATGCTTGGAGAAATCAGAATGAGACTTGGAACACTGAATGTCTGCAGGCAACCATGAAGCATGTAGGGATTGGAGTAATGTTGTGGGGTGCTGTTTTGGTTGGAGGGAAATCTGAGCTGATTCTTGTTGATGAGTGGTTGAATGGTCCAAAATATTGTCAAATATTAGAGTAAGGACTACTCTCACTATTTGAAACCAATCAGATTGATAAGAATGTCTACCTTTGTCAAGAAAATGGAGTACCATGTCATACAAGCAAAGTAGCAAAGGCCTGGAAGGAATTGCAAGGAATCAAGTTACTGCAATCGGTAGCCCAAAGTCCTGACATGAATCCAGTAGTTTGGGAGCACCTTCACCGAAAACTTTGAAAGCGTGTAACCAAAATCACGTCAGTGGCAACCCTTAGAGAAACATTGCTAAAGGAGTGGAAAAATATGGATCAGATGATCGTTGATAACTTGATCAAATCCATGAAAAATCGAATACAAGCACTGAAACTAGAAAATGGAGGACCTACTCCATACTAGTTCCAAATACTGTTTATTTATGTTGAGTAGGGATTACGTAATTAAATTTTGAATTTGGATTCAGTTTATTTTTCCTAGCTAAAAACTTTTCTTAGGCCACTGTGTGTGTATATATATATATATATATATATATATATATATATATATATATATATATATATATATATATATATGTGTGTGTGTGTGTGTGTGTGTAAATTGAGATAAGTGCAATAATTTTCTTAATTGTTTATAATAAATATATTTTACAGATTTTTACAAGTATGTATACTATATATAATTATTTTTTCTCCCCCGTGTGTGTGTGTGCCTTTGAAAAATCTGATCAAACTTCAGTTTTTTAATAAGACCTTCAAGAAATTTTGCAGTATCCATAGCCACTATCTTTTTGAGCTTTATTATAGAAATTAATATGTTCATCGAAAATTTTCTCATTTGCTGAATTTGTACGTATTCTTTTTTCAATAGATAAAGATATAGGCTTAATTATGGATGGAGGATGATTACATTTAGGGTGTATATATAAAGGATTAGTATTGTTTTTTTTTATAAGGTATGTATACATTTTTCATTAAATATAATGTTATATCAAGTAAGTTCACCTTTTTCAATTTAGTGCTTACAGTAATTTTTATGTTCAGGCATTTAAATTCTCTGTATAATATCTTTCTAATTTTATCGATTTTAAAGTTCGTAGAGTTCTTTATAACCATAAGTCCATCATCCAATTTAATCCAATGTCAGTTATATTAATTTCATGATATGCTGTGAGATTGTATAATATAAAAAGACCTATAAGGTCAGAAGACTCAGCTGAGTCTAGTGATCCCACTAAGAAGACCTGAAATAGGACTTCTCTTAAAATTGTTGCGTTGTGAATATCATGTCTATCGTTCCCCTGCTAGGCCGGAACTATCGTATCCACAATATAAGCATTGAATCGAGATACCAAAATCTCCACAGCGATTTTACCAGCTGGTGAAAGTAATGCTATATGACGATAATATTCACATAGCTCCCTTTGTACAATGGTAAACTGATCTCATCTCTCCGGTCTTTTGGAACTGTCCGAGCATTTCAGTGGTTCAGATCACAGATTACACATGCTGCCATAACGCTAAACAAGACTCTAAACAACCTTTCAGTAATTTTCCTTACATTCCATTTGAGAATAATACTTTCAAGCCAATAACTAGATGCTAGCATTTATTTCTTTATAGATATTTTAATTTTAACATTGATGCATTTTTCCAATCACATATTGTATTTAACAATAACATGTCCTTTAGAGGGGGAACTGTCAACTGTAGAATTTTAAACACCAGTCATCATCCTCGGTTTTACTCAAATTGTTTAACTCTTCCATTTTCCTCTACTCTTGAGAATGGGGGATTTGGAGAGGTCTCACAAGTGGGATTCCTCTAAATCCGGCATTGTTTATGTTGTTTATCTGAAAGGATTAAAAGTGTATTGTTTATTAAGAGTTCCTTCAGTAAAATCAGATGTTGAATTCAGACAAGTAATGTTCCCGGATGAAACGACTAAAGCAAGAAATCGATTAAATTGGCCAGATGTCAGGGTATCATCTTCCATCAGGACAACGCCAACGCTTCTATTTGCAGACCCGGCAGAAATTGGCACAGCTTGGCCGGGTTGTCCTACTATAGACCTCGCACTCACTTTAACTTACACTTTCATATTACCACTTATTTCAATCCCTAAAAAACTTACTTAATGAGAAGAACTTTAATTCTCTGGAAACATATAAAAATCACTTAGATCAATACGTCTTTCAGAAAGATACCAAGTTCTGGGACGATGAAATCATGAAACGGTGAAAGTTAATGGAACAAATTGTCACAGGTGTGGTTGAATTTATCCATATACAAAAATCTAAATATTAGTTTTGAAATTCCTTTATAAAATTCTACAAACGTTTCTTCCAAGCTAATATATTTTAATGTATGTTGGAACCTATTTTGGGATTTCTATTCCTTCGTCGACCAAAGATTTAATTTGATTTTTAATTTCAAATGTAAGGAGAAAAAAAACTTTTGTTTCCCCCTCTTTCTAAGAATTTTGGATTATTGTCAGTTACAAATTTGCATTGTTCTTGTGCATTTGAATTTGAAAATAACATCAAATTAAAACTTTTGCTGATGAAAGGACTAGACCTCCCGAAACATATTCTAACATGCAATAGACACTATATGTCATACAGTTTTGCGTACTATATACAAACATGATCCAGTTATCCCTGACTGAGGAATCGGAGGGCCGAGTTCGAATTCCAGTCGAATCCATTACACTCACTCACGTGCTAATGCCCTTGGGAAAAGTATAAATCCTCTTCACCCACCAGCTATGGGTAAATAGAAGAACAGATCGGGTTCTATAGCCACTGGTCTGCCGCAGAAAGAAATGGCAACCTACTGCGGGAAAAAAAAATCTGCCTCGTCAGTCATGTATCTAAAGATACATGATCGCCTAAGCGTGTATCACGTATGGTACATAACTGACTGACATGCATCTATAACAAAAGACGTCTTTTATGCCCACAGTGGTAACATATATAGTCAAACAGAGTTATTATTGGATCAAGCAAATATTTTATGAGCCTTTTTGTTTCGCGTTGAATGTCAAATAATTAAGGTATTGAAGGAACCTAAAATCATTTTTAATGTATTTTTCCTCTTCATATAAATATTTAACAATTTGTTCTAACAGGGCTAACAATTCCAATTGCTCTTAAATAGAGTCCGATGATTATTCAAGGTTTTATATTGTTGTTTTAGGTGAGAATAGAAATTTAGGTAAAATATTTTGGAAAGGGCCAGATTCAAGAAATCCTAAGATACACGCTAAAATATTTCAAAATCGAAGATTGTACCGTTCTGACAAATTCAACGAATCAAAATATATTATTCTGCCCACCAACTCTATCACAATTCCAAAGTTAACATAAAATTTGTTACAACTACTTACAATAAAAGACAATGCAAAACAAAATAAGAATGAGCTATAACCTGGAGCGTGGGGAATTTACTCTATCACCTGTAATAATTGCCACAAGGAATACACAGGAGAAACCCCGAAGAATTTAAATAAAATATTATATGAATAAAAGAGATATTTTAAAAAGCAACACTCTCAGTACAATAGTTGCTCATCATAATACATTGGTTATAATTTTGATTAAAAAAAATGGTACTTTAATTAAAATTGAATGTAATTTATTAAGACGAAAATATGTAGAAAGTGCTTTAATCAGTAGATCATCCTAAGTAAATTTACGTTCAGGTTCTTAAAATATTTAACTTTCTTAGCAGATCTTCTATTATCAGAATGTGGGATATTTAATAAAGTGAGAAAAACAAAGTAAATGAAATCGTCTAGGTACCTAAATATATATATTTTTAAATCAAATATCAGCGAAGCCTTTTCATCACGTACATGGGTAAATATATCAACGTAAACATCACTTTTGTTTGATGAAAGGACGAGACGCATCACATAATTTTTTTCCACTTTATCATAGATTTTCTTAAAATTGTTCTAATATATAAAAATTTATATATCATTTTTCCATATATATATATAATGAAAACAAACACTTAAAAAACAATAGGTGATATTTTATTTCATTGAAGTCGATATAACATGGTTCCAAATTCTCAGACCTGTAGACCAACTTGGTGTACAGGTCTGAAGATTTGAAGCCATGTTTTATCGGCTTCAATGAAATAAAATATCACCTATTGTTTTTTAAGTGTTTGTCATTATATGATAATTTTTGTTCTGTCTTTTGACATAGAGCTCTCAACAGATCTATATCCTCTTGGAAATTCCATACGGATTACCAATAATTTTATTATTCATATATATATATATATATATATATATATATATATATATATATATATATATATATATATGTCTGTGTGTGTGTATGTGTGTACAGAGATAGAAGGGAGGAAGTATAGTTAGTGATATTTTAACATGTCCTATTAAATAGAAAGTCAAAGAAATGTATGTTAAGCCTTTTGGTGAGGTTTTTTTTTCTGATGTTAAATAAGTCGTTTGACATTGGTTGAAAACTTGTAAAAGCACCTGCCGAAATTGTGTGCTATTTTCCGAGTGCTTTGGACCATCGCTGGTCGTTTTATGGAGATTTTTCCATATAAAAGAATAATTTATTTATCTCTTTAGTTGCCTGATAAATAACAATTCCCACTCTGTATGAAATTCAAACAAAAAATTGTTTATTTACAATAATTTATGTGAGACAAAGAAAGGTGAAGAGGCTTCCTCAAAATATTATTTTGAGCAGCTAATAAAAATTAAAATAGGTTAGGAAAAATCTTTGGTAAAGTTACAGTGAAATTCACGATTTGTTATTATAATTTTTGACCCATTCGAGATTGATAGGTCAGCGTAATAACGGAAGCGTCCATAATTGGATGGAATGAGAGTTGGGAGAACTTGTTGAAGCTGGTACAGTCTTGTAAAATTATAGTTGCAGTGAATGAGTTATTGTGTATCACCGAAGAAGTCTTGATGGTATTTTAAAGTGAACAAGTTAAAAAATTATCCGCTTTTAGCTTTCGCGTGTTGCCTGGAGTTTTTTGTTGACTAGATGGTATCTCTGAGTCCAGCGTCCTCTTCTCAACTCATTGCTGAAGGTAATTTGATCTGATAACTTACAATTCTCTGACTACCCACTCTGAAATTAAATCGGATAGCCGCTTGCCATATATTTGCACCGGGATTCTCATCAAGCTATCTTACAAAATTGTCACAGATTTCAAATTTCGTTCTTCTGATAATCCTGAGGAGTTATATCCCCAAGACTTTTCCAGTACCTTTTCTTTTAATTATCATGAAACAGACACAGAGTTGCCATAATCACACTCAGAAACAAGGTTTATCAAAAACCCCATTCTCAAGAGATAGACAATACTGCGTTTATGTTGTTAACCATCCGAAGTTTGGAATGGACGTGTCTTCACGTACTGTGACGGTGAAATTAGATTTTAAAATGACTTTACAGTTCAAACTAATGATATTGAAATGATATTATTTTTCCCACTTGTGACGAATGCAGCTATAGATTTTTTTGCATGCTAGCATGTTAGTTAACATTCGTGTCAGTCAACTGTTGGCTCTCAGGCTGGCCAATAGAATTTTCCTGCCTATTCGTGGCAGCCAGCTATAGGCTCTCACTCTGGCCAGGAGAAAATGGCCGCAAGCTACATGAAAACTGCCGTAGAAGCATGAAAAAATCGATTATTTTCACTATCGATGGGAGTTGAGAAATGCAAAGTCGGTCTTGGCCTTCCCGCTAACTTGGAGCATGTGCATGTAAATTTTGGTGCAAATCCGTCGAAAATTGCGGCCGTGCATTTGTTACACACATCCTGCCTTTTATAGATAGAGATGCAAGACTTCCAAGTTCCAGCAATTCAGTCGTTTACAGCTCAGACCCGCCATGCTATGTACACGTGGACGAAACATCCTCACTCCCTTCGCACTCCATTGATAAGAAAGAATTTCCATTTTAAACAGCTTCTTCCGAAGAGACGCTACTTTATGGAACAAATTCCTGAGTGGGTGCTTCTCCGAACACTACAATTTTAACCAGTTCAAATCTAGGGTCAGCTGTTATCTACTGTTAAGGGGTCCACCCCTTTTTCTTACAAGTGGACTCGCCTAGTGTGTACTTGTACTGCTGCCGGTGAATACCCGGGAGTGACAGAGACAGTGATACAGTGAGAGAGTGAGAGTGTGAGGTAACCGCTTTGTAGGAGTCACAGTTGCGAGCACATAGACTCAGAAGGAAGTCATATTTCGATACTGAATTTCCCAGACTGTATATATATTATTATTGCTACTAACCGCATTTATGGATCTATTAACTCACACGAGAAGAAGAAATAGAAAAATCCTCCCCTCGTCCACAACAAATTGACGACAAAGAGTTACAAGGATTAAAAATACGTAAAATTGAGTTATCATGGAAAATTTTTTAAATATTTTGGCAGAACTGGTAAAATACCAACATGATCAACAATTACAACTACAAGAAAAATGGCAAAAGCAATTACTACAAACGCAGAAGGAAAATCAAGAAAGACAAATAGAGCTCCAGGAACTAATATTGAAAGTAGCGGGTAACAAGCAATAAGATATTGAAAAAGAGGGAACTTTTTCGCAAGACGCAGTGTGGAATACCATAGAGATTTTCAAATATTCTCTCGATGAGGATAAAAATTTCGGAGATTACTTCAGAAGACATGAAGTCATCTTTAATATCGACTGTCAAAACTGGACAGAAGCAAAAAAGCTACGTCTATTGCTTAGAAAATTAGAAACTGAAGAATATACAAAGTTCATGGATTATATCTTGCCAATAAAGACGAACGAATTAACATTTGACGAAGCAGTGACATGTCTTAAAGAACTCTTCAGGTCAAAAACATCACTCTTCCACAGGAGGTGGAAATACTTTAACCTGGTAACGGGCGATAATGAGGATTATTCTACGTTTGCCGCAATCGTAAATAAACATTGCGACGACTTCAAATTAGCAGAATTAACCCCGGACAATTTCAAGTGTCTCATCTTTGTTCAAGGGTTAGTTTCAACAAAAGATAGTGAAATGCGCAAAAGAATGCTTTCAAAATTACAAAATGAACCTGGACTAACACTACAACAATTATCGGAAGATTGCCAGAGATGCCTAAGTATAAAGAAAGACGCAAAGGACATTGAGGAGTCAGCTGTATCTCATATACGTAAGTTAAACAAAAGTCTACGTTCTTCACCCTCCCCGGAAAGAAAACAAAAATTCTATAATAAGAGAAAAAGTACAACATACAGGGCAAATTATGACGAAAATCGAAAGAAATATCCCCCCCCCCTGCCATCAGCATGTTATCGATGTGGAGGACTACATTGGAACAAGGATTGTCGTTTTAGATATAAAAACTGTCTTGGGTGTGGAAAAAAGGGCCACAAGGCATCCCAATGTGGGAACAGATAAGATACTAATAGAATAAGAGCTACTAGGATGCATAACGAAGACAACACCAACATAAGGAAATATGTGGAACTTGAAATTTTAAATAAAAAGATAAAATTGCAACTGGATTCGGGTTGCGACGTCACGATAATCAACCTACAGACATGGAGAAAACTTAACAGACAAACCATGTTACATACACAAAAAATTGCCAAGTCGGTTACTGGCAAGTGAATAAGATTCGAAGGAGAAATAATCGTGAATGTTAAATTTCACGGGAAAATAAAAAAAAACTTAAGATATACGTCATGAAAGATACTGAAAATCTAGTAGGTATTGACTGGATGCAAAAGTTCAACGTTTGGGACCTACCTATCAGCTCTTTTTGCAAAAGGTTAGAGGTTGAACCATCAGATACTATAAAGTTAAAGGAAGAATTATATAACCAATTTCCTGAGGTATTTTCGAGTGGGTTGGGACGATGCAACAAATTTAAGGCCAGAATTGAATTAAAAGAAAACGTCCAACCAGTTTTTTAAAAGAAGCGAAACGTACCATTTCGCTACTATAGAAAAAATCGACAAAGAATTGGAGAGACTCGAACAAACTGGGATTCTTACAAAAATAGGGTTTAGTGAATGGACAGCACCGGTAGTTTATGTCAAAAAGAAATCAGGAGAAATCCGCGTATGCGCAGATTTTTCGACGGAGCTTAACAAGGCTATAAAAGACCATCATTACCCACTACCGAGCCCAGAGGAAATTTTTACGAAGCTCAACGGTGGTAAGATATTTTCCAAAATAGATCTAAGTGAGGCTTATCTACAAATCCCAGTACAAGAAGAGAGTACGAAAATCCTTTGCATTAATACGTACAAAGGGTTGTACAAATTCAACAGACTACCATTCGGAGTAAAAGCTGCACCAGCAATTTTTCAGCAAACGATGGACACCATGCTCACGGGCCAGAATTTCGCGACCGCTTATCAGGATGACATTCTAATTAAGAGCGACAATGTTGAAGAGACACATCACACATAAAGAAAGTTTTCAGAAGACTTCAGGACTTTGGATTCAAAGTAAAAGGAGAAAAGTGTGATTTTTTCTTAAATGAAATTAAATACTTAGGTCAGATAATAAATGAAAATGGCAGGAAACTGGATTCAGAGAGGGCATCGGCAATTAAAAATATGCCTGAACCAAAAAATGTTGCAGAACTACCAAGTTTCCTGGGCCTAGCTAACTACTATGGCGAATTTATTGATAATATGCATAAACTGAGGGCCCCACTAAATGAGTTATTAAAAAAGGAGAATAACTGGAATTGGACAGAGGACTGTAAAAAAGCATTTAAGGAAATAATATAAAAATTAACTTCGGAGTTAGCATTGACACATTTCGATCCTGAACTCGAAATCATTATTGCAAGTGACGCGATCTCACATGGGGTAGGTGCGTGTATTCTACACAAGATGCGGAACGGTACAAACAAACCCGTTGCACACGTATCTAGATCATTATTACCGGCGGAGAGAAATTATTCACAGATCGAAAAGGAGGCATTGGGCATCATTTTTGCAGTAACTCGTTTTCACAGATATATTTATGGGAGAGAGTTCACATTCCAAACGGACCACAAACCACTTCTTACGATTTTCGGTTAAAAAAAAGGTCTACCAGTCTATACAGCGAACAGACTTTTAAGATGGGGAACTGTGTTACTAAACTAAAATTTCAAACTTGAGTTCTTACCATCAAAGAAAATAGGACACGCTGATGGACTATCGCGATTAATACCTGCGAAAGGCGAACCGTTAGAAGATTCGGTTATTGCGTCATTACAAGCTGAAGATGAAATCAGTAAGGTACTATGCAATACAATAAAGGAACTACCTGTAACGCTGCTAGAGATAAGACGAGAAGCAGAAAGAGACGATTTTATTTAGAATACCAAGAAAAAAATAGAAGAGAAGGTGAGGAATTTAGCAAACAGTTTCTCAATCTGTGACAACATATTATTGTATAACGAGAGAGTAGTTATACCGAAGTCGCTACGAAGACGGATCTTGAAAGATTTTCACTTAGCACATCTCAGAAAAAACCGGATGAAATCACTTATGAGAAGTTTTGTCTACTGGCCGAACATGGACGATGATATTACGCAAATGGTGGAAAGTTGCAAAGGTTGTGCTGCTGCGGCGGCGAAAGCACCACCCTCTATACAAAAGCCATGGCCTAAAGTCGACAGACCGTGGTCCAGAATCCAGGTGGATTACGCAGGATCCATCGAGGGTTACTAACTATTTAATAACAGTAGATAGTTTCAGTAAATGGCCAGAGGTTGCCAGATTTAAACACCCGACGACAGAAAATACCACAAACTGTTTACACGAACTATTCGCGAGATTTGGCGTCGCGGATTGTTTGGTAAGCGATAACGGCACACAATTTACGTCCAGTGACTTCAAAGAATTTTGTGAGACATATCAAGTAAAGCATATCAAGATAGCTCCGTACCACCCGAGGTCGAACGGACAAGCTGAAAGATTCGTTGACACGCTAAAAAGAGCGTTAAAAAAAGCCGAGGATGTACCGACGATAAAAGCAATACAACAGTTCCTCCAAGTGTACAGAATAACACCTAACGTGAACACGCCATCGGGTCTTTCACCAGCGGAATTGATGTTTGCTCGGAAAATAAGGTCTCTGTTTGACAAATTATTGCCAAACAAGAACAAAAACCAGTATACACCGATTGTAACCAAGAGATCATTTAAACCAGGAGAACGGGTGTAGTTTAGGATGTTTAGAAACAATATGGCTTACTGGGATCCTGCCACAATAATTAACAGATTAGGAAATATGATGTATACAGTACAAGGCGAGAAGTTTTCACATAGAAGACATATTGACCAATTACAAAAAAGACGGGTTGAAGAGCCAAGCTCGTCACCCGCAGAAAACGACGATTCAATGGATGCAATCTTTGAAGCTTTTGAGATTCAAAGACCACAGGAAGACACAGAAATGAGAAGGTCAAACAGGAAGAGAAAATTTACCGGACCTCTGATTATCAACCATAAGAGAAAAAAATACTAACTCCCCCCAAAAGGGATCTAAGGAGGGGGTGTTAAGGGGTCCACCCCTTTTTCATACAAGTGGACTCACCTAGTGTGTACTTGTATTGCTGCCGGTGAATACCCGGGAGTGACAGAGACAGTGATACAGTGAGAGAGTGAGAGTGTGAGGTAACCGCTTTGTAGGAGTCACAGTTGCGAGCACGTAGACTCAGAATGAAGTCCTACTTCGATACTGAATTTCCCAGACTGTATATATATTATTATTGCTACTAACCGCATTTCTGGATCTACTAACCGTATTACCAATTGTATTATTACGTCAATACATTTATTTGCTATATTTCATTCCTGCGTTTGTCATTCATTTGAGACCGGATTTCATCCCGGAATCCGCAACACTTACCATACATATTCTCATAACCTGCATTTACTTTTCCCTCCTACGTCCACACACCCACCTCATTTATTAACCCTCTACATTTAGTAGCTCTTACGCCTTGCACTGGATGAACATTTATTAGAAATATAAAATAAATAAATCGATATTTCTATGGAAAATGTTTGGATGTACTTTATTCTTTACTTCTACCAGCTAGAACCAGCCATGCTACGCCCACAAAGTCGAACCATCTACATTTCTTTCATATTCCAATCGTAAGGAGGAACTTCCACCCAGGCAACCTTTTGCCAAAAACCACTGTTGTGTAGAACAGTCTTCCGTGTGGTTACTTACCCAACTCCTACAGTCTACAAACCCTTTTCAAGTCAATGTTCGATCATTATTCTCCATAGTTTCACAATCTTCACCCATACCCCACTATTTCATACTCTTACATCCATATTACACACCATTCTATCATTCCTCTGCCTTGGGTGGTTCTTAAGCTTTGTGAAGTATCACAACCAGATAATGCTTTGGTCATCAGAAAATAATGTATTTTCCAAAAACGCATTCAGTGATAATAAGAGGATTCAGCCTATGTAGTATAGGGCACACCTTCGAAAAAATTTGGATAAATGATCACGATAGAGATATACATTAATGACAAGAGGAAAAAACGTTCATGAAAGTATGTTTCGAAAAAATATCGGATATTTTTTTCGAAACATTATACTTTCATGAAATCACGCGCATGCGCGCGCACACACACACACACACATATATATACCCTTGACAGAATAAAAGACAACAGGCATATTAGACGCACTCCCATTTCAGCAGGGCATATTCAGAAAAAAAAAAAAAAGATTTTAGATTTGAGTATGTCATTTTAAAAGAAAGCTCTCAGTACCTTTACTTTATTAATTGTTGTAGGCTTATAAAAAATTATTAGATCTAGTATTAGGTTGGTGCAAAAATAATGTCGTTTTCTCATATAGTAACATATGTGAGAAAACGACATTATTTTTGCACCGACCTAATATTAATTATAGCTTTCTAAAATAAACCGGTACTTTCAACAAAGTACCGTATTAACTGTAGATTTATCTTTAAAAAACTATTAATTATAGGTTTCTTTGCTTTGAATATGGTATTAATTATATAGTTCTTTAAAACTTCCATATTAATTACATGTTTCTTTAAAAAAAAATCCAATATTACGGGTTTATAAGAAAACATCCGGTATTAATTATAGGTTTCTAAAAAATGCGGTATTAATTATAGGTTTTTTAAAATAAACCATGGAAATGTGAGTTGTATAATTGTTATCGGCGCAGAAAGTGGTAGTGGTGTGTTGAGTTCAAATCCTAGCCAGAGCCGTTGCGTTCACTCGAGATGATCAGGGCCTGGCAGCTGATCTCTCATTTGAGCTAGGGAAAACTGACTTGTAACTTTCAATGCCTTAAAAAATCAAGGTAATAACTTTTCATCAGCGCCAAACTGACTCTGAGTTCTCACCAGTTACTATAAATGGTTGCACTCTCGAAGAGGCTCTTTGCTTCGAGCATCTATTAGGATTCAAGTTTACCACATGTCTCAAGTGGAACTCATATATATAATCTATTATACTGTGTTTATCAAGATTTCTTTTTGATCCTCAAATAGATTTCACTAGACATGTCGACCGGATGTGAACGCTGAGAAAGCAAAATCCAAAATAAAAAAAAAAGTCGTCTTCTGCGTAGGACCTCCAAGCAAAACATCCGACCCACAAAACAAATCCCCGCAAAAATCTAAAATACAGTAGTCGATCATGAACGTCGCTGCAAAAAAAAAAAAAAAAAAGAAAAAAGATTTGTGTTGGAGCCAGCATCTGTTAAACCATGAATATAAAAACGGTACTTCTCGCCGACAACAGGAGTTCGGCTCAACACTTCAACATCACACGACCGCCGGCGCATCTACACGCCTTAGTTGTGTCTGAAGAAAGGCGTAAGACAACCCCGCCTAAAAAACACCCCGCTCATACTACCATGCGACTTCATTAATCCACTCCAGGCCTCTCCCCTGACACCAACCGTGATCTTGGTCAACTAACCCAACAAACCTGTCAACTCCCTGTCTTACCAGCATAATCTTTACACATAATCACCTCTCTTATTAACGGCAACTAAAGAAACACATAACAACAATTGTGTCACCTTTTCACACAATTATGTATATATTCTGAAAATTGATCAATACCCGCTGTTGAAATTTGAATCTTTCTTTGTTCTTTCCTTTGCAACCATACGCTAGTTATAACAAATCCGTCGCTACAGATACTGGGGAAAATGGTCGGCACTTTATACCACCCCAGAAAGTAGTAACTCCACTTGCCATGACCTATCTTTACAAGAGTTAGATCAAACCCAAAATAATGTATTGCAGCCATGTCTGGAATAGACCTATCCAATCCCCTCTTTCCAGCCTTGACAGGGTTCAAAAGCGTTTACGTGGCCTTGTGGATGATGAATTATTTTCTACCTACAACCCTTTTCCTATAGATGCAACGTCGCAAGCCTATCCCTGCTCGATAGTTATTTCCGTGGAAAATGTTCTGTCAAGCTAAATTCCATAGTTCCACCAGTTCAGACATTTAAGCTAAGATACGTCATGCCATGTACACAGAAGCAAACTACTCACATTCCTTTCACCTTCCATTGAGGAGAAGGAAGTTCTATTTGGATAGCTTTTTCTCAAGAGCCACTGCTTTGTGGGACAGATTCCCTAGGAGTGCTTCCCAGACTACTACAATCTTAACTTCTTGTAATTCAGGTTAACCCATATCTATCATGTATATACTCATAATGTACAATTCTTACATCCATAAGACAGCTCCATCCAGTAACCCCTTATTTTGAGTGTCTCTTTGTCCTTGTATTGAGTGAGTAATTGGGTAAAATGTAAACAGCTAACAGATGACGCTTTCTAAATTTGTAGAACAGACTTCTGTGTACAACCTAGGAGAAGGAGAAGTCTGAATTCAAAACCAGTTGGCCGTGGGATACCAACTCCGTCCCGTAAAAATCTGTTTGTTACGAGAACCACCGCAAAAAAACAACCTACCGTATTGAGACCGCGGTACTTTACTCTATAGGGGATACTAGAACATTATCAAATATCCGGTTTTAATTATAGATTTTATAAAAATCCGATATTAATTATAGGTTTCTGCCTATAGCCCATGAATATCCACCGTCCCATTTTGGCTTTAAAATGATGACTGTCATTTATGACAATGGTCTTCAAAAGAAAAGCCAACAGAAAGGCCTCTGATTAAGAGGTTTTGAGGAGCGTGGAACCACTTCTTAATTGCTGATGTTCCCAGGTCCACCCTGAGCCGGGATGGTAGCACCTGTTAGGGTCCCAGCTATGGGCAAATAGTTATCCTCCAAATTGATGTCAAAACACTATAAAAGTGTAAAAATAAGTTTTAATACTCGAAATACTTTGTTAAAAAATTATTACTAGCGATACATATTTGAAGAGATTAGATAGATTGAAAAAAAATATTACCAACAATAAAATTTTGTCGGCATTAAATATCTCATTGAAGTTGATATGCCGTAAAACAAACCAAACCAAAACAAAAAGAAAAGTACTGGCTTTGAACAATTCAAATTCTGGAACCTCAAACCTAATATAAAGTTATTGTCGTAAAGACTAACAAAAATTGGAAACTAAATCTCTCATACGTAAAAGTATTGTCAGTTTACCTCCAGACTTCATCAGTTAATATCAATAGTTTCAGAGAGTGTGGTCAGGGTGGGGGTGCTTCCTTTAAAGGTAGGTCATCTCGAGATGATGTGAGGGCTCCTCTGTCTTCCCTTCTTGGATGGGGCGCTTATATAATTTCCTGACCTCTGGTTGACACACATTACATGCGTGCATGTCCCAAGCGCGGCTGGGTCGACCACCTGTTTACATGTCAGGATCAGTCACTGACATTCGGTGTGGTGCGAATCTGCTTACCTTCCACGTCAACCTTCTGATGCACCTGTTTCCTCCGATGTTCTGATGTGACACTCCGTGCAAGGTTTACTTTGATATCTCTTAGTGTGAGACCAGCACAAATCAACTGCTATAAAGGTTCCTTATTGACATTAAATTCGATTCATACTATGCGGTTATTTTTCTGACGTGAATTCCGTACAACATTAATATCTTTAGTTTTCTAAAATTTCCGTTTGTAAAAAAGAAAAATTTTACTAAGACAATGAATGGTAAGGGCAATAATAGCCATTTTCTTATAAGGAAGCATTCGATATTCATTGACCAAGCAACCGATGCCACTGTCGGTTGAAATTAGTAAAATCTTCAAACATAAGTTTTTTGGGTTTCTTTAACTAAAAACCATTATATATAAAATTCTCTTTCCACAACTATTTACACCTGTCTTAATCATAAGTTTGATCGGTTTAATCCATTTAAATTGGCAGCTGATCTAAAAAATGACCTACAAACTGTTGTTAAGGTCTCATCATTTTACAGTGGAAATAACTAGATGTAACCGTAAGTTCTATGCTACCAGTTTTTTCTATCGCTTGTAGAAATCTGTTTCGGCTTCTTGCTTCCCAGTCAATTTTGATGTTCAAAAATGTAAATGGAATATCAATCTCTGTCTTCTTAATTCTTGTTCTTTTAATTGTTCTCGCTCCTTAATAGTGTTTTTCTCATTTTCTTCAACAATCAGTAACTCCTTACGACTTTGTGACTTTATTGCTTTGCTTGGGGTAAAATGATTTAAAAAAAAAAAGTAATGATGGGGCTTCTTTTCTAACCTTTTGTTTGAAATAGTATGGAACGTCAACAGCTTGATTATAATCATGTTTCTTCGAGTGATATCCATTTTAATTGTTGATGCTGTTGAAAGTCATCCAATGATTCGACCTCTAGTACTTGATAAAGTTCTTTGTGATTCTGTAGCGCCATTCTACAAAGTTCGAAGAAAGGTGGTCCTCGCTAAGACCTACAGGTTTCATCCGTTTGAAGCCACTTTTAACCATGGATTTGAGAAAGCGGTTCTATACAGCTGACTATAAAAATATTTCTGAACGAGTTTGACGCTATGCATGGCATCCATATGAAAGTCTCAATTTAATTAAGCTATGTTTTTTGGTTAAAAAGCTAAGTTTTTAGGTTAATGTTTTGGTTTTGTAACAACTTGCTGTGTTAGGCGAAACTACGCCGGGCAGAACCTACTCAATATTCAATTTCCTTATCGCCTATACTAAATTTGTTATAACTGATCCGTATATCAAACTCTTTGAAGTATTTAGTATTTACTAATTCCACATCTTAAAGTTTTTATGATGGATTCAGACTTGGTGATATTGCCGCTTTAATTCCAATTCTGTTTCGGAAATGTTTATCTTCAGTCTTATTTCTTGGCACACCTTGTAGAGGATGGTGATGTTTTTTTCTTTTTTGTTCAAGATCATTCTTATCCCAACTACGAGTACCTCTGTCATCAGCATGGCTTTCCGTGTCATCAGCACACGAACCTCGAAAGGAAAAGCAAGAACGTTGTTTTCAATTAGTAAATTCGTTTGGAGTGTAGTATGGATTAAATGATCAGAGCCCTATTTTTCCAAATCGACTTTAATCAACCAAAATATAAATTCATCGAATTGTTTTTGCATGCATTTATGAATTAGTATGGTTCAAGATATTTTTGCGTTGCATTATCTTAAAGAATTATCTCATCAACCACTCCAGGATAATCATCGATTTCACTGCTTTCATTACTATTTACACATTGCCTTGAATCACTATCCAATTCACGTCATGAGTCAGAAAACCTAGAACATGGAAATTTCTCATGAGATATTTCATCAGCTACAATGGTACGATTTTTGCTTCATTAGTTACCTCACTATCTACAACTTGCCTTGTATCTGATTCCCTGCTAGAGAAGGAAGACACGTAACAATATATATATATATATATATATATATATATATATATATATATATATATATATATATATATATATATATACGAAGGACGTTCAAAAAGCTCGTGGAAAAAATGGAATTAAAAGTTAACATTTTAAGATAAAAGCTTTATTTGTCCACATAAATTGAATTAACATCAAAGCACTTCTGTAAGTGACGAAACCAACCGCGTATACAATTTCGAAAGAACTGTGGGTCCTGAGAATTTACCCATGTCAAAGCTGCCTTTTTAAAAAGTTATTGTCTCAAAAAAGATTTTACGGTCAGGTAATAAGAAAAAGCTAGAAGATGTTTCTTCACCAGAACTGTCGCAATATGGACCGGACTCCCGAGAGGATGCTTCTCCGATCGCTACAATCTTAACCTCTTCAAATCTAGGGTCAATCGTTATCCTAACATTCTCATAATATGCAGCTTTTACGCCATTTCTGTACGCCCTTACAGAAACCTCATTTAATAACCCCCTAACTTGAGTGGCTCTTGGGCCATGTACTGGGAGAGCAATAGTAAAAAAAATAAAACTAATGACTTTCCATTTAAATTCTCGTAATGTTTCCCTTGTTTGATGAGAGAAACAGACGGGCATTGTCGTGCCATAAAAAAGGATTCTCCGATGTGAGCTTTGCAGAGCTCTTTCTCAAAACATTTTCGTGATAAGCAAATATTACTGTCTTTTCTCTAAAATATAAACTAGTAAAATGACCTCAGCAACCCAGAAAACTGTTGCCATAACTTTTCCGCTTGGCCAGTTTTCTTTTGCTTTAACTGGACCCTTTCTACCTTTCGGTAACCATGGCTTTGGCTAAGATTTGTCTTCAGAATCATACTAATAAAGTCATGTTTCCTTCTCAAGATTTTGATCCCATTTGTTTAAAATTTCCATTTACAATCCTATTTTCTGATGTGGGCACAACGTTTTTGGTACTCAACGAGCAGAAATTTGCTCAATTTAATGTTTTTTTTTTTCAGATGAAATTGTGTTGGTTGAAGCAACTGAAATGTCTAGGGAGTTAACTATTATTTCTGCTGTTAATTGATGAGTTAGCCATCTTCAGCTCTGTCTTTCTATGAAACGAGTTACATTTAGAAATTGGTGATTATCACCGTAAAATCTTGTTTTATCTTTTTTTTCTAAAAAAAAAAAAGGAAAAAAAAACACTTCTAATACCCTTAGAATTTCAACCAAGTTTTACTGTAAATTTGATGTTATTTCTTCAATTTTCCACAAGGTTGCGTAAGCTTCAATCGCGCCGATGGATAGCGAGTCGGGATGAATAATCCCAGCGCTGAATTCAAAACTCCAATCAAGTTCGTTACATTCATTTACGTGCAAACACCCTTGTGAAAGGTATGAATCCATCTCTTCTACCCCAGCTATGGGTTAAATAGCAAGACAAACTTGGCAAGATAAAATTGATTGGCAAGTCTGATTTCAAAGCAGCCTGGAGAGAGTTAGGTAATAGTGAATAATGGATAAAAATCACTAGTCCTGTTCAAAAGACGGGGGAAGTGTGTGAACCGGCCAATAGGCGACCCTATCTATCTATCTATCTATCTATCTATATATATATATATATATATATATATATATATATATCGAGTTATTACTTAAATGAAAATAAAAATCAGAAAATCAAATGTCCCTTTATAACATTTTTTAATGTTTAAACATTATAACTTTTTAGTATAAAACAGGTATAATGTTTGTTTACAGTCAATGATATAAAATAAAATAAATAATCGGTAATTTTGAATATTACAATCACTTTTAGGTCTAATATTTTGAATTATACGATCATTGGCTGATTTTATTTTCATAATTATTTTTGCACAAATGACATTTACAATGCTAAAATTATGAAAATCAAACACTTTAAGTTTAATTAGATTGTAAATGTTGTTCCATGATAAAGTTTTCTTCTCTTTTTTTTTTTTCATTTTTATTTTTTAGCATAGAACAAGTTTGAAATGTGTTTTGGACCTGATTAGCGTTCTTTATACAACGTATATACGTATGAATTCAGCAGATTTATCTGACCTTTATGAGCGATGTATCTGCGAAACTTGAAGTTGGTCCTTAGATATGTCCCTTGAAATTTTTTTTATCTTGATTATTGTTGCTCTATTTTTTACATTGAGCACTTTCTTTCAAAAAACTGCCTTCTTTTAAACGTGTTAAATTTTAATAATTTAAGTGTTTTTGTTAGGCATAATATTTTTAAAGGTATTTCACCATAAGCAAAATAATAACGTCACAAAGACGCAAGGTGTTACTGAATGTAAGAGAATATGAGAAAAATACTATTAAAAAGAGAAGATAATAAAAGAATGGGAATTAACAAGACAGAAGATAACGATTGACATTGCATTTAAATTTTTGAAGATCAAAGTTGACTGGTAAGCAAGAAGCCGAAAGAGAGCTCCACAAACAAGAAATGCGATTGAAAAAACTATTAGTATAGAACTTACGGTTGCATCTAGCCATTTCAATTGTAAAATGATGAGACCTTGTCGCAACTAGTACTATGCTTAAATTCATAAAGTCTAAGTACCATAGAGGCAAGTTCATCAGAACAATTACCATGAAAGTATTTATGGAAAATGCACAGGGAAGCTACGTTATGGCGGTGGGAAAGCAACTGAAGTCGGAATGCCAGGTCAGGATCAATAATATTTTATATGTGTTATATATATTTAGGAAAATAGTATGACCAATTGGAAAAGAATGGCGATATATTCAATTGTAAGATATATTTTCAGTTGTCACAATATGGGATAGCCAGAGACAAAGCTGATGGGGAGAAAGCGAAAAAGAATACAGATGAATTTGACTAGATTTGGTTAGATTGAAAAAATATTCTTTCAAACATTTTGAAACTAACAGCGTCACTCGTTTTGTGCGCATGTGTAAATGTAGCAACATCAACAAAGCTCAATTCGATGAGATCGTAGCGAATGAAACACGTCACAAATTTTTCTCCAATTCGTCATATTATTTTTCTAAATACTGTTTATTGATATATAAAATTATACAAAATTATATATCATTTATATATATATATATATATATATATATATATATATATATATATATATATATATAAGTGTGTGTGTGTGTGTGTTATTTAATTGAATGACAAAATGAAAAATTATAGGTTATGCGTTTCGTTCTATAAAAGGACTTCATCGGGCTAAAATAATGTCCTTGATGATGGAATCAGATATATGTAGAGGTAGGGACATAAATGAAAACATCGGATATAATTATAATTTCTCTTATATATAGAAAGTTATATATCATATTCTCCCATATATTTAAAAAAACAAAAAAAACAAATCAATTTGCATGCCTGATGATGTTTGTATGAACAGATGAAAGCACTTGCAAAAAAGACCTTATACAAGTTGAATTTATTAAAAACAGGGATCACAACATTCATCTAGAAGTTCGTGGGTTAATGTAATTTTAATAAATTTGGTTGCGAAATGTATTCTCGCCATTTATATCATTAACTTCACTAATCTGTCTTTGTACCTTTAAACAGCGTTTAGCTCATTACCATTACTCTTTGTCCTCGGATTGTCATCCATTTACACAAAATCCCCAGTCTACTTAGGTAGATTACTTGTTGTTTCACTCTGCTCGTTCTGCCTTCAATATGATCCTAGTTAAATTTTCCAAGCCCTTCCTCCATGCTATGTATCCCGTAAATTTAAACTGTCTTCTTTCTGATTTTAAGTATATGTCCATTTAGTTCTCATCTCTTGCACATCTCCTGTGTGGAACGTTTTTTTCGGTTTCTTGCTTTCCTGTCAACTCCGATTTTCAAAAATTTAAATGCAATGTCAATCTTCATCTTCTGTCTCCTTGAATCCTATTCATTTATTATCCTCTCTCGGTTTCTTTATTGCTTTTATTGCCTTGTTTGGGGTGAAATGATTATATATATATATATATATATACACACACACACACACATATATATATGTGTGTGTATATATGTATGTATATATATATATATATGTGTGTGTGTGTGTGTGTGTATATATATATATATATATATATATATATATATATATATATATATCAGGTTTATGTGTGTGGTGTGATGGACTCTCCAGTGATGTATGAGTGTCTTTCAGTTCAGTTTTTATGTTTATGTTTCATATGAGACAACAATCCTGCACGGGATTTGCAAACAAGTTCACACGAGGGACGTGCTGTAGAGTTGACCGTCATATGAGCTGATGTGTTAGCCTGAGATTTAGTGTCAATTCTTAATTCTCTCAGATGGTTGAAACGATTCTTTTCAAAGTTAGTTATATCTCGGTAGCAGGAGTTTCTCCAGTTTGCTTAGTTTTTAACAGCAAGTTCGAATTCCTCTATAGGGATGTTTGCAGCAATTAAATTGTATTTAAGTTTGTCCAAGAACAGCCTACATTACGCTTACCATAGCTTACCATGTTGGCTATACATAAGGATTTTCGGTATCCGATCATCACTCATATATATATATATATATATAATAGCTGGCCACTCATATTCGAGGATAACCGTCTATTAGGGCGGCTAGACAATCCCTATTGCAGACACTCGATCAGGCACATTTGTGTTTGTTCAACACCCACAGAGCCAACCTGTGGGTTATACTGCAACTATGCTGAGCAGACCTTAGTTACAGTTTCTGGGAGAGAGTGTGTTATCTAGCATGATCAACAATCTGAACAAGGCCGGTACACTCAAACCCTCGCTCACGATGACTTGTGAGTCCGCGCTGGAACAGCTATCGACGCCCTCCAAGTGTTCCATCTACCCAGTTTCACTCACGAGGCTTGAGTCAACCCGTGGTATGGTTTTCAAGAACTTTCTTCGAACCCAGGTCTCATGGTCAGAAAACGAACGTTTTAACCACTTGACCATACGCCCACACGAATATATATTCAGTCAATAATATTTTCAACACTTGTCCCTGTAAAACTACATTTCTGTCTCTTAGAGTTTTTTTTTTCTTTTATTAGTGGATGTGTGGGTGGTGTAATGGTCAGCATGTCAGAATGAGAAATCGGAGATCAGAGTTCGAATTCCAGTCGGTTTCATTACATTCACTTGCATGCAAATACACTTGAGAAACGTATGAATTCATCAGTCCCCAAATATGGGTTAAATAGTAGGACTGGTATCTTGAAAGATCATTGTTATTCTAAAAAATTCTTATACGCAATATTGAATTGCAAAAAAAAAAAATATTATTTTACAGTGCATTATATGTCTGGTTTTGTTCCTTAATAAAGTCCTCCAGACTATTTCGTGCTTTGAAAATCTGTCCTCTTGGCAATTTGGATCATGATATAGTGTCTGTAGATATTTCTTTTCATTCATCTATTAAGCATGAACCCCTTTTTGAAAAACATCATTTTGCTACCAATACACTGAGATTCATTTCACAATCTTCTTTGTGACACTCATTGGAATGAAATCTTTAATCTTCCCACTGAAAATTTTGCCACCGAAGTTTCTTCTTGCATGAAAGCTGGCAGAAATGCTTTCCTGCCATTTTGGAAATACCAAGTGAAACCGCGTTCTTCTACTCGGTTCACACCTGCATGCTCAAAGTCTATAGCCCACAGGAATCACTTCTTCCAGCAAAGCCAACATGATAACTCAGATTTTAACAGATGCCTCTTTGTGTTTGCTTGTAATAATTGTAAGCAGGTTCTCAGTGAGGCTAACTCACTTTCTCGCCAGAATCTATCGTGTAAGTTTATGAATGTACTATTCGTCCGTTCATTGAATATTGCTGCTACATTTGGTCTAGTGCTCCTGCTATATAACTTGAGATTCTTGACAAAATACAAAGAAGAATCTGCAATGTTATTGATCTTGACATGACATCTCGGTTTCAGTCACTTTCCCACTGCTCTTACATAGCTTCCCTGTGTCTTTTCTATAAATATTTTCATGGTAATTGTTTTAACGATCTTTCCACTTTACTATTAGGTTGATGCAAAAATAATGTCGTTTTCTCACATAGTAACATATGTGAGAAAACGACATTATTTTTGCACCAACCTAATACCTCAACCTTATGAATTTAAACATAATACTAGATTAGCAACTATGTCTCATCATTTCACTGATGAAATAGCTAGATGCAACTGTAAGTTCTATTCTAATAGTTTCTTCTCTGGCATTTCTCTTTCATGGAACTCTTTTCTGGCTTCTTACTTTCCTATTAACTACGATCTTCAAAAATTTATATTCAGTCAATCGCTGTTTTCCTGAATCCTGTTCTTCTATTATCCTTTCTCTTCACTAACGTTTTCTTATTTTCTTTCAACCTTAGTAACCCCTTGCATCTTAATGGCATTATCGACTTGCTTGAATGATTTATAAAATATTAAATATTTGTAGAAATGGTTGATAAGCCTTAAAAAAAAACAATCAATCAGTCATTCATCTGTAAAGAAATTATTGTATATTCACTGCTGTATCAGTCAGTTATGTGTCATGCATGATACATGCTTAGGTGATTATGTATCTTTCGATACATGACTGATGAAGCAGATTATTTTTTTCCCGCAGTAGGTTGCCATTTCTTTCTGTGCTAGACCAGTTGCCATCCAAGGCTATAGAACTCGGTCTGTCCTGCTATTTACCCATAGCCAGTGGGAGAAGAGGAGGACTCATACCTTTCTCAAGGCTATTAGCACGTAAGTGAATGTAATGGATTTGACTGGAATTTGAACTCGGCTCTCTGATACATCTGTCAGAGCTGCTATCCATAACTCCATTGAAGATAAATATAATGTGGCAATTCAGAACTCTTATCTTTATTTATAACAAAATGTTCTTATCCCTTAATACTCTGCTGAGTTTCTGGAAAGCAGCTTTTGCTATTCCAATGTGTTTTTGTTTTTTTGTCACTTTTTTTATCATTTGTTACTGCACTACACACTTAGTTAAATTTCTGTACCTGCTTGATTGTGATTTTAGAGTGTAAGTTCTTGGGAAGAGGCTGTGTGAGTGGAAGTTCCTCATTACCAGTGGAATACATAGGAAATGAAGATGAGTCAATCCTGTCTACATGGTATGGCAGGTCCTAGCTGAGAAGCTAGCAAAGTTTCATCTATAGAAAAAAGTGTGAAAAATAATTCATCACCCACAATGCCATGTAAAAACTTTTGAAGAATGAGGACTAGCAATATTACATTTTTGGCGTGATCTGGCTGTTGTCAAAATAGAGCATAGAAAGAGGAATCAGGTAATTTATGGAGCTATACAGGATACTAGACAATTTTTCCAATATCTTTAGCAACTGTACAAATATACGACTTCCACTTGAGTTCTGGAGTGAGTTTTAGTCTCAAGGATCCTCGTTGAGAGTACAACTGTTCATCAAGACTGGAGAAAATTTAGGGTCTTCTCAGTGGTTTTGTCCGTTCTATTTAATAAAACATGTCTAAATGGAGGATTGCTACCCTAATATACTTTTTTAAAAATATATATATAGAGAGAGAGAAATAAATGAATCCTTTTTAAGTTTTTTTTTAATATATTCTTTACTGCTGTGTCCCATCAGGATGTTGATGAGCATGGCTCTCCAAAAATCCCTTTTCTTTTTATTATATGTGAATTGTTATCCTTTCTTGGAAAAGATAACGGCATAGTTTCTCATTATCCTTCTCCACGGCTTTGAATTCAGAGTTCTCCTTCTCCTAAGCCAGTTGTCACACAGGGCTAGAGAACTTTGATATTTAACCCATAGCTGAAGGACAAATAATCATGACTTCCCCAAATGCATGAGTGCTAAAATGAACCCAACAGATGAGACTGGAATATGAACTCACCAATTCCACCAATGCGCCAATAACCCTTACACTACCCATACATCCCATGTTGTATGAATTAACTTAAATTTATATTTTATGGTTGGCTTAATATCATTATTTTCTTAATTAAGACACAGATATAAATCCCATCCTGTTCTTATCTGTTAATCTCAGTCTCAATCTGTTTATATCTGTTAATTTATCTCTACAGTTCTTTCTTTTTGTTCTTACTCTATCACTTTGATTATTGCCACTTATCCCTTGTGATATAAGCATGTGATGCCATTTCAATGGGGGAAAATCGCCTTAATAATTCAAATAATGAGCTGTGGTTTTGTACCAATATTTTTGTCCTGTTTTGCAATCTACTTCCTCTTTTCACTTTCTCTTCTGCACATCTTTCTTGAAAGTAGGTCATGAAGAACTGTTTCTATTTTGGTAGTTGAGTGGAAGGGGGTAATTTCAGTTGATGTCAGGTATTCTGGACATTGTTTTAGTGAAAAGGTCATTCAGGATAGTGATGGACTTTTAAAGAACTGCCTCGGTTAAAACTTCCTATCCAGTCCCAAGTGGCCTTGTGCCAATTTCACACAACATATTTTTTTTTAAATAAAGTTCCATTTGTAGAAAAAGTGAATAAGTTTGTGATTTCCAATTGTAGAACATTAACTAGTTGGATTTTATAACTATTCTTAGTAGATTACAATATTCTATAAAAACTAGATTTGATGTGGATCTATCTCTCATTCTGTTCATTGCTATAAATTAATTTTAATTTATTAATTTCTATCTATCTATCTATCTATCTATCTATCTAATTCTGTTCATTGCTATAAATAAATACATTTTTAACCTTATTAATTTCTATCTTATTCTGTACATTGCTATGAATTAATTTCAGCTTATCTATCTATCTATCTATCTATCTATCTATCTATCTATCTCAGACTCTCCATTATCTATCTCAGCATGTTCATATCTGTCGATCTCAGTCTGTTTCTATCTATCTATCTATCTATCTATCTATCTATCTATCTATCTATCTATCTATCTATCTAATTCTGTTCATTGTTATAAATAAATACATTTTTAACCTTATTAATTTCTATCTTATCCTGTTTGTTGCTATAAATTCATTTCAGCTTATTAATATCTATCTATCTATCTATCTATCTATCTATCTATCTATCTATCTATCTATCAGTTTGTTCATATCTATCTCAATTTATTCATGTCAATCATGCTGTGTTCATATCTATCTATCTATCTATCTATCTATCTATCTATCTATCTATCTATCTATCTATCTATCCACTCTGTTCATCTATCTAAGATAGACACATCATACACACACATGTGTGTATGTGACCGACTAATGCATATTATAAATATGTTCAACCTATCCCAGTCATATAAGGGGGATATAGATTTTTATTTGAAGACCTGTCTCTGACGATGTAAGTCCACTCTCTAGGTTATTTACAGGTCACTAGGGTGTTCATTCAAAGCATTGTACTGGCTCTGCAACCCACAACATCCACTGCCCTGCCAGCAGCTGCCTCAGTCTTTGATGTAAAATTGAAAATGTGGGGGCTCTAACATTAGCAACTTTTCTCTCCCTCTACAAAACAAATGATTTTTGAGAAGCTCATGAAATAATCAAAATAAATAGTAGGTGTGTGCAAAAGTTTCCAACATTAAAAAGAAATGGTTTCCTGTTGTGTAATACTATGAAGGTTTTGGGAAACAAAAAACTGCTTATACTTAAAATAAGAAAGAAGCAGCTGAAATTTCTAGGACACATAATGAGAAAAGAGGACTTGGAGAATGTGACACTCACAGGACAAACTGAAGGCAAGAGAGACAGAGGGAAACAGGAATTAATCTACTTAACAAGCTTGTGTATGGATGGTAGAACAGGTACTGAGAAGAAAGGTGAAACAATAAAACTTACTAAGAGCTACAAAGAATAGGAAGTTGTAAAGAGCCATGATCATCCACATCCTGAAGGGACATGGCACATAGAATAAGAACTCCCGTATTCAGTTTTCAAAAAAAAAAGAAAGAGAGGTTGTGAATTTTTACACATATCAAATTAATTTCAATAAAATTCTTATACAGGAATAAAGTGTCACTGCCAACACTTGAGTTTGAACATAGATCGCCAGTGAGCAAACATTATTGAATTAAGTGGATAAAGTGACCATAGAGGAAACACATATATAGGAAGTTGTGTGACATCTAGATTGATCACCATTTCTAGTCTATCCTCTATTACTATTCGGATCACCATTTCTGCTCTATCCTCTATTACTATACAGACTGCGATATTTTCTACTCTATTCAGTGTACTATTTCTCTATTCAGATCACTATTTGGTGATTACTATTCAAGCAAGTATTACCGAGCAAGTACTATTAGTGTGAGATTATTTGAAGGCATCTGACACCAGTATTGTTCAACGGTGTACTATAGTTGTATCTGCAATTAAAAAATCTCTACTACAACGAGCACTACCAAAGTGACGAGTATTCGTTAGCATCACAAAAGTGGCAACAAGTGTTTGTTGACATCACAAAAAAAATAAAATAAAATATAGATATTAAAAATAAAGTTAATTTCAATCATGTATGTGAATTGGATAACAAAATAGCTAGTATTAGTGTATTGCTTTTTGACAGCATGGCTTGTCCTTAACAGGTTCATCTCAGAATTATTATATTAGAGTCATAAGTGGCAAGAAGTCATCACAAATAATGGTGAATATATAATGAATAAAACACAATTATACTTCAGTTTTTGAAGATGATAAACAAAAATAGAAATTATTTATGACTCAACCTAATACATAAGATCTATTGAAAATAAGATATGGTCAAGTCACATGAATTGTAGTGTCTTTTGTTTTTTGTTTTTTTTTTCATGATCACATGTGAAAGGGAATATTCAGTCATTTGGCCAGATGAATTTAGGTGGGCAGCAGCATGAGTTTACGTCAATCCAATTGTGTGTTAGAGGGTCAGAAGATTTAAATGAAAAAAGAAATCACAACTTTTGTTCAATTTCTCATTCTCTCCCTAAAAATTTGAAATAAAGCAAGCATAGAATAACCAAAAACTATTTGAGTTGCATTTAGTGGACTAGGTATTTATTGTCTCCCCACTAAGATAAGTTGTGACACAAGGTCAGTTTTTAAGGTGGGGACCTGAGCACGTACACCCGAGCTAGAAACAAAAATTGCCTGCAGCCCCCGCAACTGTTGGTTGTACTGGCCTTGTTGTGAGCACCGATCCTTCTCTCTAGTGCAATGAGGGCGTGGCCTCGAGCAGCTGTTCCCTAGGGCTGGGCACCTCTCAGCATAATTTTCTTCACTTGCAACTTTGTCCTTTGACGGAGTCGCCTCTGAGTGCACTCTGCCCAAAGACATGGATGAGAGATGATAAATAATGTGTTAAAAACCACTCAATAGAGCAGTTTACACATATTTGGTAGACTATAAAGAATAAGGAAGATGGAAACATTATTATATTAACATTCTAAGTATAACAAAGAAACAGTTTAATATCTTTAGATTGTAAAAAAAAGTATGAGGGGGTAATCTAAGAAAGTAAAAATTAGAAAGTGATACGTTGTACAAAAAGGGGGTTTGGAAAAATAAACACTCACAGGATATACTGAAAGTAGAAGGGGTAAACACAAACGGAAAGTAATCTGTTCAATGAGTTTATGTGAATGAATGGCAGTGCAGGGGCAAAGAGGGATCATAATGAGTTAAATGTTGCTTTGAGTAGCAAGAGAAAGGAAGTTGTAGAGAGACATGATCACCCATATCCTAAAGGGACGCAGTGCATAAAAGATGATGATTCTAAAAAAATAGAAATACAAAATGTTTTTTTTTATTGGATTTCTAAAGAGTAGGGAAAAAATTCTAAAGAAAATTAATATAAAAATTAAGGGCCAATGTGTACTACTCCCATGTCATCCAGGGTGGCCCAAGCCTGATTAGGGTCCCCAAGAAGTACTTTGTGATCCTTGCTAACTTATCAACGTTTGCTTTTTTCTACCTACTTTTATATACGTTACAAATTAAACTAAGCACAACTGACTAT
>OZ010575.1:47424286-47429286 GCA_963932145.1 Acanthosepion lycidas
AAAAAATCAAGTGTGAAAAACAACATCCCTCAAGTGGTATCTGCTTTCATTGATGCATTTCTGTAGACTTTGTTGGAAGTTGACCACTCTTTCCAGCATTGCACTGTAAATTTGGTCTGGCTGTGCGGGCATTGCCCCATACTACTGAAACCACACATGTCAAGATAGGAATATGTTTTCACCATAATTCAGACACAAAGAAATTATTTATCATCTCAATGTAATGCTCAGAGTTCATAGTAACAGCATTTCCATTATGGTTTTCAAAAACGTAAGGACCAATGATGCCAGCTTTTCAAACAGTACACCAAACCATCACTTTTGGCATCCTGGGTATGACATTAAACTGCATCCAACAGCAAGGCCTCTAATCATAAGGTTTTGAGGAGCGTGGAACCACCTCTTAATTGCTGGTATTCCCAGGTCCACTCTGACCCAGGGTGGTAGCACCTGTTAGGGTCCCATCTATGGGGAAATAGTGAACGCCTAGTTTTTTCCAGATCTTAACCATGTCCTGGTTAGGACAATAAACTACATCCATGTCCTGGGTATGGCGATAAACTACATCTGTGTCCTGGGTATGATGATAAACTACATCCATGTCCTGGGTATGGCGATAAACTACATACGCGTCCTGGGTAAGGCGATAAACTATATCCGTGTCCTGGGTAAGGCGATAAACTATATTCGCGTCCTGGGTATGGCGATAAACTACATCCACATCCTGGGTATGGCGATAAACTACGTCCTGATAATGTTTTCGGAAAAATAATGTTGCTAGCTATACGTTTTTGAAAAAGTAATGTTGCCAGCTATATGTTTTTGAAAAAATAATGTTGCCAGCTGTACATTTCTGGAAAAATAATGTTGCCAGCTGTACGTATCTGGAGAAATAATGTTGCCAGCTGTATGTTTCTGGAGAAATAATGTTGCCAGCTATACATTTTTGAAAAAATAATGTTGCTAACTATGCGTTTCTGAAAAATTAATGTTGCCAGCTATATGTTTTTGAAAAAAATAATGTTGCTAGCTATACGTTTTTGAAAAAATAATGTTGCCAGCTATACGTTTTTGAAAAAATAATGTTGCCAGCTATACATTTTTGAAAAAATAATGTTACTAACTATGCGTTTCTGAAAAATTAATGTTGCCAGCTATATGTTTTTGAAAAAAATAATGTTGCTAGCTATACGTTTTTGAAAAAATAATGTTGCCAGCTATACGTTTTTGAAAAAATAATGTTGCCAGCTATACATTTCTGAAGGAGTAATGTTGCCAGCTATACATTTAATAGTACTATATATTTAATATATATATAGGTATATATATATATATATATGTATGTGTGTATATATATATATATATATATATATATATATATATATATATATATATATATATATATATAACTTAATTTGGCATTAAATGACCTACAGTGGTTGATATGTCATAAAACCCAACCAATCAACCAACCAACCATCACTTTTGGGCTGTGCAGTGGTTTTTCATGCAGTTCTCTCAGATTTTCAAGAGCCCAATAATGGCAATTCTGTTGATTCACCATGCCATTGAAATGAAAATGAGCTTCATCACACATTAACAAAATGAAGATTTCATTTGCCTCAAAAATTGCTTCCATCTGATGTTCAAAATTAAGCCACTGTACATAGTCCTCTTGTCTCAACTATTGGCCAACAACCAATTTATAGTAGTTAAAGTGCAGTTCTTCAAGCAAAATACGCCTTACTGAAGGATTATTGATGCCAAGTTCAGTAGCATGCCTTTGATCAGAGCAATTCAGACTGTGCAGAAAAGGTTGTCTGATATGTTCCACAGTTTCTGGGGTACATAAAGTTCATGGTGCCCCCACCAATCAACTGTTCATTAGTATCAAGTGCATGAATCGAATGTAAAATTATGTACGAGTGGGAACAACCTGATTTCGGTGAATTGATGATGAAACTCATGCTGAACTGCTGTGACAGACTTGTTATTCTTCATGAAACTGTCATAGGCAAACATGCAAGTGCTCTATCATCTGCAGCACCATGGCTTCAACTGAAATGAAAAAATGTTAAGATATCACAGACCGAATGTTAACTGTTGGACATATGACTTTGGGGCAGAATAACAGCCATTTCTGCCTCACCCTGTATATATATATATGTATAAAACCCCTAACATCCGGCCACATAACTCCCCAGTCTACAACCCCCTTGATTATTATGTGTGGAGCTCAGTTGAGTAAGAGACCAACAAAACCCGTATTTACACCAAAGATGAACTGAAGCCAAGAATTATGGCCGCAATCACCAACTTAAACAAGATCATCCAGAAGAGTTGCAGGAGATTATGAAGTCACCTGGTAGGCATGAATGAAGCCAATGGCAATTTTATTGAATGGATTTACTCTTTAATATTTCAAGGTATTTTTGTGTAATTTTGGTAAATAAATCTTTGAAAATGAGATGTCAGTGTTATTTTCAGTTTTGCATAATTTAGATGACAATTCATCCATTGCACCCTGTATGTATATATGTGTGTGTATATACATATATATGTATGTAGTATGTATGTATATATATATGTGTGTGTATATATACATACATATATATCATGTATGTATATATACATACATATAATCATGTATGTATGTATGTATGTATGTATACATATGTATACATATGTATCTATCTCTATCTATCTATCTATCTATCTATCTATCTATATATATATATATATATGTGTGTGTGTGTGTGTGTGTGTGTGTAATGGCAATTGACATTTGACACCCTAAGCATATTCCCAGGCCTTCTCTGTATCCTTTCCCCAAACATACCTCTTTCCTCTTGTTCTCAATCCTCTGTAACCCCTTGCATGCTAGTGAGACTCCCACCTTGCTTGCAGTGAATTGCCTTAAAAAAAAGTATATATATGTGTGTGTGTACATGCATATATATATATATATATATATATATATATATATATATATATATTTAATATTGCACATTTAGTCCATAGTCAGCACCTGAAGCAGCACCGAGTTTTGCTATCGATGAAGGATAATAGGTATGTTTCTCTCTCTCTCTCTCTCTCTCTCTATATATATATATATATATATATATATATATATATATATATATATATATTGTGTGTATTTAGGCAGCATCTTTTCATTCATACACGTTTCATTAAATAATATAGACAAGTGTTGTCTATTTATTTTATGTAAATTTTTTTCGTAACTTCTGATAAGTTTAATAACATTATCCTTGAAAGAAGAAAGAAATTCACAGTAGTGATCCATATTTTTTAATACAATAAGGAAGCTTTCGGCTTTAAGCCATTATCAAAGATGTCAATTACAAGTACAAAAACAATATACGGACACGACATTTAAGAATATTTGTAGAGATGCCATAATAATTGATTTTGTTTAGGTTGGGTTTTTTCAACTATTGTAATAATATTGTTTTCATGTCGAAGTTAAGTATAATTGTGTTTTCGACAAGTAATTTTACGGAATTGTGTATGCGGGCAGGCATGTTGTTTTAAATACCTAAAAAATAAAAATGTTAGAGTTTTCAATTCAAAAAATTCATTTGAATGAAAACTCTAACATTTTTAGGCATTCAAAACAACATGCCATTATCAGAGTTTGAATGAAAACTCTAACATTTTTATTTTTTAGGCATTTAAAACAACATGCCTGTCCGCATACACAATTCCGTAAAAAATACTTGTCGAAAACACAATTATACTTCGACATGAAAACAATAGACAAAAACTAAAAAATCCTTGAAGCATTATACACCAAACAGTTGAAACTCAATCTAAACAAAAAAATCAATTATGGCATCTCTACAAATATTCTTAAAAGTCTATAATTGGTAACAGAAGCCATTGGTTTATATACCAAGGGTTTTGTTTTGTTGATTCATACTTTTTCTACAATTCACTCTCGTGTGGTCATGTATGAGATGCGGTGCGATTTTCGCTTCTAGCGTCTTATATGCGCGTGTTTATCGTTGCTTAGAAATCTTCTATGTAAACATTGACAGAGTGTCCGTATATTATTTATGTTGTACTTGTAATTGACATCTTTGTTAATGGCTTAAGCCGAAAGCTTAGATTGTATTAAAAAATATGGATCACTACTGTGAATTTCTTTCTTCTTTCAAGGATAATGTTATTAATTAAACTTATCAGAAGTTACGAAAAAAATTTACATAAAATAGACTACAGTACACTTGTCTATATCATTTAATGAAACGTGTGTAATAAAGTATTTATAAGTAAAAATGTTATTTTTAAATTTAAGAGATGCTCATAAGTATTCATCAGGTTACTGGCAGAAAAGTCTAAATAAATTAAAGAGAATGTTTTGTGAAGTAACTTAAATGAAAGCAAGCAAAAGATGTTGAATTTTTTTATAGTTAATATTTAAATTATATTAGTATGGGATCATTTTATGTATTATTGATATAATTGAATATGCATACACCTGTGTTCCCCCTCACTGGAATATGATTGGCTGGTGTCCATCATAAATACCGACGGATGTGTAGGTACAAGAGTCATATGCCTTAGTCTGAGAGCTAGGTCTATACCGCTGCTCATTGGACTACACCATTGATCTACACTTCTTACCTGCAACTACGATGTGTACCAGTCGATTACTGCTACCGTATTCTACTTGGTTATAGTAGCCAAAACCACTTAGCTACTTCGTTCAAATATATCCCTTTTCAGGACATATCAATTATATATTTTAAATCTTAAGTGTCTGTTAAATTTAAGACTTTCATTTTTGTTTATAAATATTTGTTGCAAAATAAAATCATACATCTGGCTTAATAAAATCGATCACAGAACAAGATGCGTCAGCTAAGATAAGTTTTACATTTAACTTTATATATATATATATATATATATATATATATATATATATACATACAAATGAGATATAGAACAGATGGAGTAAAAATCCACTATTTGTA
>OZ010575.1:47434286-47484286 GCA_963932145.1 Acanthosepion lycidas
AATTTTCACCCGAAAAACCTTTTCTTCGCATTTTATATCCCCCTTATTTTCTGTTGTTTCTTTTTATTTAGTTAAAAAAATTTAGTAAAATGTGTTTTTTTTTTAAATCCCCCCCCACAAAAAAACTTAAATAATCCCTCGCTTGTTCCTTCTCTTTTCTTTTTTGTTGTGAATATTTAAAAAATGAATGTTTTCATTTGTATTGACTTGTTACAGAATGTATTATTTTTTTGCTTTTTATTAATTTACGTACATTATTTATTTTGTCTTCTTGTGTGTTATTTGTTTGTATTAAAACGAAACTTCATTTATTTTAATTCATTTGCTTGAATGATTTTATTGCATTAAAACTTCTGTTAACACAGTTGTTAGGCCTTGTGAGGCACGCCGACATAAGACCTGAATTTCATCTAATGATAATTTGTCTACAGTAGAGTAGACCAACGAAAAGCTAAGAAATACTAATAATAAATAATTGGCAATAAAACTTAATAGGACATACATAAAAAAAAGATGTTAAAAAAAATCTCTTCCTTTCTTAGAGATATCTATCTAGTGACTCTCTAGTCGTATTGGAGGGTCTTGAAGTCATCGTGTTTTCCTTAAGAACTCTTCATTTTATTGACAACCTCGTTGTTATCCGCCAATAGTGATTTTACTGGGGGGTTAGTCACGTTGTAGTTGTCGATAAACAAAATCGACACTTGCATTTTTTCTTTGGGTATATAAATAAAATAAAAAAAATGAAGAGGCAGCAAATTGTTAGTCATGTTTTTAACAAGACGACACTGAATACAGGGTTGTGAAGTCCCCCACCCAGTATACGCGCCAAAATAAAAACTAAATAATATTATTAACTTCTTGGATCCCAGTGTTATTGCAACAAACAGAAATTGAAATTCAGATGAATCAAAAGCCAAACAATGACTTTTTTTTTTTTTTTTTTTTAAAGTGTGACGTACATAGAAACGAGGAGGACGTACCTGCCTCCTTTAAAAAAAACAAAAAAAAAACAGCGCAGTTAATAATACGCTTCCTTGAAATTTGGTTTCAAAAAGAAAAATAATCCGTTCCGCGATTGAATGGAAAACGTTGTTAGGTTAACTTTAAAATTAATGATTTATTACTCCAAGAAGGGTTGGTAAGCCGTAGAAAACGAACGAATTAAAAAAAAATCAATCCAAGACAAATCGTAAAAAAAGCTATTTCTTTTCGTCTTCGAGTATAAATCGGTTCTTTTTAATTTCTTTTTCTTCAAAAATAAGAAAATGGATTTTTAGAGCCTTTTTTCTTCAGAATTTAAACATGAAAGATTTAAATGGAAATTACCAGACCAATCTTTTCTTAAACAAATAATTTAAAATATTTTAGAAAAAAAATGCATTCAATACGATTTTTTTTTTTTTTTTAACTTGAAAAAGTTATAACTTCTATAATTTATTGATTATTTAATAAAAAAAAATTAAAGACTGTTGTAGTCGTCTATTTATTTCTTCATGCTGGTTAGTTAGGGCTATTTTATTTTATTTTTTTCAACGTTTAATAATAATCGTCAGTCTTTGTCGGGTGTTAACCACTTGACATACAAGAAGTCAGACTGAGCGTTAGGCAATATAGCGGCCGAAACGTTTGATGGAGAAAATACAAGACTAGGAAATTAAGTACTCATTGCCCCCAACGAAATGAAATAATAAAAACTTTAAAAAAATTAAGCAAGAATTAATACGGCTACTTTGAACATGACTATTTGACTTTCAAACGAAATTCAGATTCTAATCGTTAAAAATCTATTTTTGCTGAATCAATTTTAAAAACTTTAAAACTTAAAGTTATGATTACACAAAGTTAAAGTGCTACAACTTGAAAGAAATACAAGAGTTATTTATGTTGCCATGACAACTTGTTTGTCTATAAGCTGATTGGCTGTTCAAATTTAAAATTACTTTTAATATAAAAGTTTTTGTTTTTCTTTCTTTCTTTTTACAAACTGAGTGCAAAGATTACTCGGAGTAAGTTACTAATTTGTTTTTCTCACTATTTCTAAAGCCATTTGATGTTATTGTCATTATGATCAGCCTTTTTTTATTTTTTTATTTTGAAGAGTTTGGCAATTAAAAAAAAAAAGGTCTGAAAAATACGTCCACTAAGTTAAGTAGTACCATTGTTCAGGAAAAAAAATTTATTTTTATTTTTAATTATTTCTTATACATCAGAAAACTTTCTTTTTTTTTTAATGCAATCAGTGGATTGTGAATCGAGATTGTTGCTAGTTATCAAAAGTTACGACCTTGAAAGTTAATTAATTTTTAAAAATTAATTAATAAATAATTTAATTACCCAGATATTTTTTTATTTCAACTGAAGTAGGTACTACTCGCATGTTAAAGAAGCATCAATAAGAGTAAGACGAAGCAACTGTACCCAAATTTGATTAGGAAGTAGTAACTGATCGCCAAATACTAACATCAGTGTGGCTTCTACTTGGCTTAGGTAACTCAGAAAATCGTAAAATATAAACAGAAAGTGGTAAAAATGTTATTTTATTACAGTACACTGTAGTAAAACTGTATTCAAGAATTCAGCCAGTTACAATTGAAATAGGGATCTCCACAAAAAAATGCATTACCTAAGAAAAGCTTTAAAATGAATTTTTAAAATGAAAAATCTTTCCTGAAGCTTTTATTTTACCATTAATCTCATTTCAATTTAATATTTCCAATAATCAAAATACATTCAAAAATTAATTTAAAAAGTATTTTTTTTGTTGCTAAAATAGCTGATAGTGTTCTTTTATTAGTTGTCTTTAATTGCACAAAAAAAAAAAACCCTCCAAAAATATACTTTTCTAAAACTTTATTTGAAGAATATTAGCTGATTTAAAGTATAATTAACCTAATTTGAAACCGCTGTTATTTACTTTAAGTTTAAAATATCACAGAAATGCATTTCTTTAACCCAACAGTAGCTGTTTAAGCTGCTGACCTGTTTGACAGCTTGATGAGTGGTGGCTGTTTATCTAATATTGTTCTGGGGCGGGGGCTTAAGTTGTAAAAAAAAAAAAATATTTGAATATACCATGAGAGCCTTTGATATAACTTTTAAGTACTCAGTAATCTTAAAAATTTAAGATATTCGTTGCAAACTAATGTTTTATTGAATTTTAGGAATTTTGACTTTAAAATTGTTATTTTCTGATAATGTCTTGTATAGACGTCTGCATCTACAAACATCGGCATGTTCTTATATACATACAAAAATAAATTAAAAATTCTTTTAAAAATATTGGTGTTTGATAATTTGTAGTAAGCTTCGTCATTAATGATTAGTAAATATAGTTTATAAATCATAAATGGAAAAACTTAATGCAAATCATTAGTTTTTGAAATATGGCAAAGTATTTTGATTATTGGAAATATTAAATTTAATCTATTAGCTTGAAATTAAAACTAAAATAAAAGCTTCAGGAAATATTTTTCATTTTAAACCTTAGGTATTGTTTTCACTGGTGGTACCTATAATAAAAATTTATGTTAGATAATTTTTTTTTTTTTTTTTTACCAGAACATCACTGTCCTCATTGACTCATAATCACCATGATTGAACTATTATTCCTATTTTATCTACTGTTAATTTGGTTGAATAATTGCTGATTGAAATCAGATGTAGCACAATACGAGACAAGATGATCTTATTTAAATTATTGTTATTCTTAGGTTTTGAACTTATATTTTACCCCCATAATTATCAGGTATAGTACATGTATTTATCAATTCCATTTAGTCACCTGTTTTGTTCCAGTCATTGTCTTCTCCCAGGACTGTGGGTCTGGAAAATGGTAGTCAAGTCAAAACTTCATGCCCTATGTTCAAAATTAAAATTATCCAGCACAAAAATCTAAACCTTCAGTTTCAGGCTAAACTTTGCAACTAGGACTGAAAAATAATAATAATAAATAGAATAATTAAGAACCACATGCAAATGATAGAGATCTCACCTAAGAAATAATTTGTGCTAGATTATGAATAGAAAATGTTGAAATAAAAGCATAAGAAAAAAAATATGCCAAACTTGAGACTATTTCCATCATTTCTTCAAACAAAGGAAATAAATCTGTGGTCATGGATACAGGTACCTCCAATGAAATAATAAAAAAAAGACTTTTACTCAGCAAATATCTACTTAAAATTGAACAGAAAAATTCATCAAATACATTAGTTAATTCATAATGAAGATAAACATGGTCAACATTGATTAGATAATATCCTAAAATATACAATGCAGCATTTCCTTGTGGCTTAGCATATCTGTGATTAGAAGTGCTATCCATAGACTAATGAAAACTATAGCAAAAATTTAAACCCTACTTCTTGGAACAATTAACTATTATTAACTTATTAAAAACTCTGGCTACATTGTCAACAGCTTAAAAGATAAAAGAAAGATAAATTCATGGTTAGTTTAGATCTTAAACTCTTTATGCCAGGCCTGGCAACTATATGACTGAGGTCAGTGACTGGGGTGGTCGTGCGGAGACTAAAGTTACTACTAAATAACAATTACTGAGAACATTTTTAGCAAGGAACTTGTTAGTAATGTCCAGTAATTAGTTAATTAGCAACTGTATATAACATAAGGAAGCATCTTAGAATTATTGACTTATTTCCTGGAAGACTAATGTACCAGTTAAGAAATCTTTAAATCTTCTAAAGAAATATTTAACTAAATCAAATATTAATTACTTTATATTGGTAAACAACATTATGATGATTTGCCAACTTATTACAAATTAATGTTATTTCACTTTGAATAATAATTTCTATATTTAAAAATTCAGAGGACTGATGAGCTTTTTTTTGCTTCATTTTTCCTCGTATTTCTAGATACTGATCCTTTCCAATAGATTCTATCTAAAGAATTAACATATTTTCTGTATATTGATAATGCTTATTTGATATGTCCCTGAAAATATTACCTGATCTTGTAAATAAACTAAACAGCATTGAACATACAATTTAATTTACATAATAAATAAAATTAAGATATTCCTAATTCTTGATATGTTAACAGCACTAATAATGATGTAAATCCATTAAAAAAAAAAAATCATCTTGGTGTTTATCATCTCAAATTTCCATTCACACAACAACAAAATCTGGAATAATTATAGGTTTTGGCCTGAGATCACTTAGAATTTGTAGCTCTCATGACAGACAAATAAAAAATACTTTTACTCTCTAGTCTTCTAATTTAATGCAAAGAGGAAAGCTTCAAAAACGGACAAAAAAAAAACATAAATGGCCTTGATAAAAACTAGGTAAATAATATTACCTACCAACTCTGTAATGACTAAGTATTTATCTAATTTTAATATAAAATATCACAGCTACTTTAAAAACAAAGAGGTTTAATCAACACAGCGAAATGACAGCATTAAACCTTAGGTAGGAATTTACGAAATAGATTGCAAAAAATGTACAATGAAAGTGAGTATGAACCTATTGTTACAAAACAATCCACTATTCTCGAGTCATTTATTGTAATAGGTCTGACCATAATGTAGACTTAAAAGAAAAGTTTCTGATTAAAAGAAATTTCTCAAGGAGCAAATGTCTTGAAAGTGCACTAATTACAGAATCTACAGAACTAAACACTAAATCTTCTTTCTACACAGTTGTGACTAACAGTAACACTGTGGGATTATTAAAAACAGGAACAATAAAAATGAAAGTGCTAAGTTGAATGAGATCAAGTTTGATATCTAGATACATCAGATGTCCAAAAAGAAAAACAATGTGAATCTTGAGTTTCTCTTTTTAATGTTTTGATTTAAACTGTAATGCGGCTTTCATTGATTTTTCTCCCCACCATTATCCCATAACGAGAGGATGGAGTGATTGCTGGAGAGTCTGTCTACAAAACTTGGGATGCTGAATCAGCTAAGTGACAAACTGTATATTTGTATTAACTTTATATATATATATATATATATATATATATATATATATATATATATATATATATATATATATAAAAGAAAATGATTGTTTCCAGCAAAGAAAATGTTATTTTCACTAAAGACACATCATTAAGGAGTTTTATCTTATGCATATCAGAAATTGCACACACCAATTTCAGTTGGGACACCTGTTTTGCAGTGGTGAAGTATGGTGAGAGGGAGGAAAAATTTTACCTGTACAACACAGTATAATATTAGTGCATATCACCTTGGACATTTTTTTTTTTTTGTTTTGTTTCCCCAAGTGATATGTGCTGAATCTATTGAAAGTAGACAGTCTCAGGATTTCAGCACTGGTCTAACTTTGTCCTTACTCCAAGTATTTGTCAAGTTATAAATTGTTTGAATCAAAACTTGCACATGTTTAATCATTTACTTTTAGTTCTGGATAGCTGCATTTTCTGCCTCTTTTTGCTCAGAATCTTGTTGAAATAAATTTTATAAGGGTCAGACAGGTTTGATTTGATACTTTCAAAAAACAAAAATAGATTTTAGGGCTCTACAACTCGAAATTCAGTTAACAAATTTTTTTTTTTTTTTTTTTTTTTTTTTTTTCCATATTTTGCCTGCTTTTTACCCCCTCCCCACAAAAAAAGTCAAGCAACACTAACAAAAAGTGTCAGATAAATTTTTTTCTCCTTAGTGTGAATTTCCAAATATTAAAACTGTTTAAATCTGCAAAGTGTAAGAAAATTGTTCTCGAGAGGATAATCAAAATATGTTCGGTTTTATTCATCCTTTAAATTGATCACTATTTGCTTCTAGTCCTATGTGCCAGGCACCACATATCAGTTTTTGACATAACTTTCATTGTGGTTATCAGAAAAACATAATTTTGACCCCTATTCCAATATTGTTATTTTTTCTTGGGGTGGGTGCTGAATCCATTTTTGTCACTGAAAATCCAAAACAAGAAGACTGGGTTAAATAAAAGGTGCACCTTATACCAGGTCTGGCAACTATATGACTGAGGTCAGTGACTGGAGTGGTCATGTGGAGACTAACGTTAGGTTGGTGCAAAAAAATGTCGTTTTCTCACATAGTAACATATGTGAAAAAACGAGAACATTTTTAGCAAGGAACTTGATAGTAATGTCCAATAATTAGTTAATTAGCAACTATATATAACATTAGGAAGCATCTTAGAATTATTGACTTATTTCCTTAAATGAAAATATACAAAGAGAGAAGAAAAATAATTAAATGCACAAAAATCACTTTATCATAAATTAGACATTTTTAGATGATATTGCAAAAATAATAAGTTAATTTATTTATGCCAATTGATTACAGAAAATATAATCGTATAAAACAATCGGCCATTTCACAAAATTGTGTATCAACAAAGTCTGAAAATACTTTACAAAAAAATGTGAATTTCAGAGAAGCACTAATTTTGATAATTTTTACAATATTTGTGATTTTTGTTACATGTATAATTTGTTCCACTGAAGATGGAGAAAATAAATTACCACAATCTATTTCTTTCAAAAATGGTCATATTCTTGAAAACAAAAACTAATATTAAATATTTTCTCTTCTGTGGGGCAATCTTGTAACATAACCTGCTATATACAAAAATGGCATTTTATTATTTTTAGGGATACTAGTTTCAGGGTTTAGTAAGTTATGAAATGTTTGACATCCCATTTCATCCACATTTTGAGCAATTATGGCCTGGATCAAAGTTGTATTCTTTGACATTAACATTTCATTTTAGTAGTAGTATAGTTTTTTTTCTCAATATGAATTTTTTTTTTCAATAACATTTTGAACTGTTATAAAATATTCACTTTTAGAATTTTGTCTTAATTTTCCAAATTAATTTTCTAACTAGTCTGTGCTAAATTCACCAAGTATAACAAAATTAAACCCACTACTTAGCAAATATCTACAAACATCAATTAAGCCATATAATCACGAATATGTGTACAATACAAATATTTATTCTAAGAGGTAACAAAGAGGACTGATCAGGATGATGCAATGCTTGTAGCATTGCACTACATCTAGTGTGATAGTATTCTATAGAAATATGTACTGTATAATAATATAATACAGTATTGTATATATAAAATATATTATAATAATGTACACTGTATATAAAGCATAAAAATGTAAGAATAAAAAATACAGTATGAAATATATCTGCAAATATTTAGTAGAGTACAGTATAAAAAAGTATTGCTAGCTGAGGTACCCGGTGTTGCCCGGGTGTACATGGCTCTAATTTTATAGCTGCACCTGCCCTGTCTAGAAGTGTCTGTCTGTGTCCCTGCTTGCATGCATCTATCCGTTAGTATACTAAGCTATTCCCTCCTCATCTTTTTTATGGTTTGTCCTTCACAAGTGTTTGATTGTTCTTAATAAAGGAATTGCATCAATAAAGCCTTCTGTGGTTGATTGGGGTTAAATTGTTTCAATGTTTTAGATATTCAGTCAATTTCCTATGGCCATAATAACTTTCAAGTAGTATGGCATTGTTCACAAATCTAATAATCAAACAAAAATAGGGATGAAGTGTCAGAGGTTGATTCAAGTGCAAATGCATGAACGACTCCTATTCCTCCTCCTCACATTTACTGTAAAGCTGGGGTTAAGATGTTCTTCAGGAATTTTTCCCTTTTAATGCTTCAATAATCCTTCTCAAACAATCTTTGCATCAAAGGTTGTTTGAATGCCAATTTAGGATCAAATAATGAAAAAAACTATTGGCTAAATGGCAAAATCTGATTTTGGACTTAGTTTGTTGCAGATTTCTTCCATTTAAATGAAATAATCTAAGCCAAACATTCATGCAAGACAATTTGTGTGTCGTGTAATTTACATAGTAAATTTTGAAAGAAATGGATGAAAAACCAGGGAGTTATGGCTGAAAAATGTGTTTTTTGAACAGTTTTTTTGTTATATGCAGGGAAGTGAGCAGGACTAAAAGTACACTGTTATTTCTTACATGATGGCAAAGTTTTGGGAAATGTTTGAAGAAAATTGGATAAAAAATGAAGTTATTCCAGTTTTTATTTTAAATAGTACGAAAAACCCAATTTTTTTTTTTTTTTTTTTTTTTTTTTTTCAGGTTTTTGCAATTTTTTTGTGTGAAGCCAATGTTGCAGGAAAACTATCAAGCACTCTGCATAAACATTGTAACATAAGCCTTGTTTTGCATTAAGCACAAAAAACATCAGCTCATCCAGCAAAAAGTTGGTTTTACAGAAAGTTGTATCCACCTTCAGTTTTATCGATTTTTCTACCAAACCCTGGGGGTGCCTGGAGATTGGAAAGTTAGTCTTGATCTGCGTTGGTAAATTTGCAACATGTGTGCACAATTGAAATTGGTTAAGAAATGTGGACGTGCATAAATAGCATACACTCCCCGACACACCCACCCTTCTGTTTTATTGATATATATATATAATAATATAATATATAAAACATAAAAATATAAAATACAGTATATTTAGATGAGATTAAAAAGTATTTATGGTACATTTATATCAAATATGTACTTGAAATGCAGTGATGGAAAGCCCATTCTTAAGTCAAAACAAATTTTCTGATAAATTTTTTTTTTATTATGGTGAGTTTTTCACAAGTGGAGGTGTTCGTAAGTTGAGGTTCCACTGTACAAGCAATTTTTAGTTATCCAGTATCGAATTTTTGGAAAAAAGAGTGATGGATCCTGTTATTGTCAAATAAAATTGCATTTATTTGACCATTTGATTGCATCAGCAATATATAAAATTTTTCATTAATTTTTTTTTTTTTTTCTTTTCTAGAAACTACAATCATTTTGCACATTTCACACAGAAATTGTATTTGTTGGTATTGGTTGAGGACTAGATAACTTATTGCAAATAGTCAAATATTGATGGTGTATTTCTGGGTCAAACTTTTCTTGTAATAACCACTGTTTCATTATCAGATGGAAAATGCATTTCACAAATAAGTGTTTGATTTGTCGGAGGGTGTTGTCTTGAGGTATTGCCATTTTTAACCATTGCTCTTGCTCCTTCTGATCTTGGGAAAGACAAAATACACAAACCTTATTTTGTTAACCATAGTTATCACAACTTGTTTTGGCCATTTTGAGAAATTTTGGAGTACTGAAATTAAAAAGTATTAACTCAACTATTATTTTGTAAAAAAAAATTACAATTTTATTACATGATGCTTCTAAAAAGTGTATGAACCTTATAATCTAAGGTTTTAGGAGTAAGAATTTAAATTTTGTATGAATGTGGGAATTTTTCATCTTTCTGTTATGTTACTTTCCATTGTCTTTAAGGAAGTATGTGATTCCAAAGGATTTCCAAATTGTTTCACTGATCAGTGTCTATTTTATGCTGAAATTACATAGTGAACTGAACCTCCTTCATTAAAATTTTTTTCATAATCATATTTTATTGGGGGGGGCGGGGATCAATAACTTCCTCACCCATAAAGTACAATTATCTAAACAAAATTAACCAGTTTTATATTTTTACAGTATAATTTTTTAAAATATTAAACTGGTTAATTTTGTTTTACATTTTTAACAATGTTAATAAAAATTCAACATACATTTTTTTTTTTAAATATCTGTAAATTTTTTTTTTTATTATTTTTTTTTTAAATCAATGTTTTTTATGAATAATAATATCATAGAAACAATATTAAATTCAGTTTTTATTAAAAATTTTTCATGTGAAAATTTCTGTTTAATAATTTATGAAAAGCAGCAGTGCAAAAAAGTTTTATTTTTTTTTTTTTTTTTTTTTTTTTTTTTATAAGAATGGTATTAACATACTTCATGTGTCATGAGGAAAACGCAAATTATTTCTTAAAAAATGAATTTTATAACTTTTTGTGACGATTCTTAATGACTTTTTTTATGAATTTGTTTTAAAGTAATCACAAATAATGTAAGAAAGAGAAACATGATACTGGTAAGCCAATGAATAATTTCTTTTTTACATTTTTGTGAATGATTGTAAAATATTAATACATTTTTTAGAATGGTTGTAAAATATTAATACATGTAATTTTTGGCATTAACTATGTGATAAATTCTTTAATAAGTGTCATTTTTCATTAATTTTGCAGTGAAAAACTTTACTTTTTTTTTTTTTCGTAGGACAGAATTCAACATTAAAAAAAAAAATCATGTTTATTCTATTAACCTAAATTATTCATTAAAAAATTCATAGAGAAAAATATTAAATTTAAATTAACTTTATGAATTCTTAATGACACTTGTGAATTTTACACCAAAAAAAGTTGGTTTAAAGATAAAATATGCAAGTTCAAATAAAATAAATATTTTTATTTCAGTACCTTAAATGTTCCAAGTTAAGTCAATCAGAATGTAAAAAGTAAACATGTCTTTATGAAAAAATTAATTTCTTTTCAGTTCCAGCAATGAACATTCATGTGTTAACTCTTTTTCCCCAGTTGCTCCACAGGCCTCAACATAGTGTAGAGGCCTAGCATAAGGATCACCTTAAATACAAAATTTAAGCTTTTGGCTCTTCATTACGGACCTGAACTAAACCTGTGATTTTTTTAATGTCGAAGCTTTGTTTTAATCTTCCTCTTAAATACAAATAACATTAATACAGTTCCATAATTGAGTTGAAAATCATTCAGAGGTTTTGATACCACAAATGTCCACTTGGCTCTATTGTGTTCATCTGACATGATGTTGAAAAAGACACTTTGTCAGCTATTATCACTTTTTCACTAGTATTTCTTTGATGTTTAAATTTAGTTTCATCCCAAATACTTGGACCATCGGCGAACAATGTGGGTCTTTGATAAAGATGAAAGAAATACTAATCAAAAATTAACAATAGCTGACAATGTTTCATCTCATAAAATATAAAGATAATATTAATACAAGTAATCTAATTTGCATATGCAAAAACAAATTTAGTTCTGAGAGATTGTGTGTGTGTGTGTGTGTGGAAATAAAAGCTGTCTGGTTAGGCTTGATCTGCCAATCATTAACTTTTGGTTACTCAATCCTGGGATGCAAGTTCAAGTCTAACTTGGTTCTTATTTTTTATTTTGAATATGTGCTGTTTAGTTATGGCAATAAACTGGCAGTATGATAAAAAGTGAGTGAAATTAATTTTTGCCTTGTATTTCTTCCATATATAATTTTTCTTTAATCATTCCACCTGAAGCAAGGTAATGATGCCACTAAGATACCAAGAATTAATGCGTATGAGAAGATTTTAGTGTGGAGACAGGACAATATATCTTACAATGAGTTGTCAGTGTATTTTCATTTCTGCATGATTTAGACAACAATTTATCCATCCCTGTGTGTGTGTGTGTGTGTGTGTGTGTGTATATAATATATATATATATATGAAAAACTAGGTAATCCATATGGGTAAACCTAATTTAAATTATTTAAATTTTTATATATATATATATATAAAACTAATTTAGGAATCACTTATCCTGCTACCATAGTTTCAACCTTTAAGTGCACCAAGTGTTCATCCAAACAAGTTTTATTAAATTCAACTGACACGGTTTCTGTTTCATTTTTACGTTGTATTTTACCAATTTTCTAAAATGTATATTAGAAGCAAAATTGTAGATAAATTGTCTGATGTTTCTACTTGAATGAGGGGTTATCATTATTTACACTATTTACATTTGGGCTATTGTTTTTGTTGCTCCGTTTTGGCAATTGTGCCTTCTGGTGATCCTCAGCTGTATGTAGGGAATTCTGAACTGAAACCTGAAATGTCCTTTCTGTTCTCGTTCCACTAACCATGTCTCGGGATATCTCATCTACTTTTTATTTTTTTTAGTATTACTCAGTTATTACTTGTACACTGCCTGACCAAGTTCACTACAGAGATTTATTTTATGGACAATAACTTAGTGGATTAAAACATTGGTTCATGAATTTGTTGACATAGTAATTGTGTGTATTGCAAAAATACTAAGTGTGCTATTTATAACTACTACTGTGCGTCCTGGGTATGACGATAAACTACATCCGCGTCCTGGGTATGGCGGTAAACTACATCCAACAACATAATGTTGCCAGGTATGCGTTTTTTTTGGAAAGAATGATGTTGCCAGCTATGTGTTTTTGAAAAAATAATGTTGCCAGCTATATGTTTGATAGTACTGTATATTTAATATGTATGTATGTATGTATATATATATATACACCTTAATTTGGCATTATGGTTGATATGCCATAAAACCCAACCAACCAACTACTGGTATTTTTCACATAGTACACTAATTACACACCTCTGAGGAAGACTCACAAGTAGCAAAAGCTTGGGCACAGCCATTATAAAAGTTTTAGAAATTTTATACATCAACAACTGGTATTTTTGTGAAGGATAATTTATAATTTGGAGAGGATGATGAACAAATTCAGTCGACACAAAATGACATTTTTATATATATATATATATATAGGGGCAGCAATCCTTCTTTTATGCATATTTACTTGAATGTGATGGAAAAGGATAGTTTTTCATTCTCTGCAGTTTCAAATTCTTTCGTGCGAAAAATGTGCTTTTTTCCTCTTTATACTATGAACTTAATGATGCACTTATGTAGTTCTTATTTTGCTAGTTTGAAATAACTTTATCGTTATATAAGGACAATAAAGGAACAGGGTTCAGCAAAACAGAAGATAGCAGTTAACATGCCTTTTTAAAGTTTTGAAGATTGTAGGAAAGCAAGAAATTGGGAGTTCCACAGGCAAAAAAAAAAAAAAAGAAACTATTAGAATAGAACTGATGGTTGCATCTAATTAGTTCAACAGTAAAACCTGTCCTGGGTATGATGATAAACTACCTCTTAATTGCTGGTGTTCCCAAGTCCGTCTTGACCTGGGGTGGTAGCACCTGTTAGGGTCCCAGTTATGAGTAAATAGTTAACCCCAAAATTGGGGTCAAAACACTATAAAAATATAAAATTAGGTTTTAATACTAGAATACTTTGTAAGAATTATTACCAATAATAAATTTTTGAAGAAAAATTAACAGCAATGCAATTTTGAAAAAAAATTACCAGCAATAAAAGTTTTGTCAGCATTAAATAACCCATTGAGGTTGATATGCCATAAAACAAACTAAACTAAATCGAACCAAATCAACAGTAAAATGGTGAGACCCTGTTGCCAGTCTAGTAGCATGCTTATCTTTACTTTTTTTTTTTTTTTTTTTTTTTTTTCCTGGATTCATTATTTCCATGAGCTTGTGCCAGCTAATCTAGGCAGAGGAATTAGTTAAAATCTTTCTTATGCTTTTGTTTTCCTTATCCAAATTTCTTCACAATATTTATCCAAAATCAATCTCGTTGAAATGATGTTTACCAAATGTTTTTTCCAATGTACTATGGAAAAGGAAAAAAATTATTTTTATTTATTTTTTTTTTAGTTTTTCTAATATCCTTATTGCTTTTATTTTATGAGGACTGAGGGTGTATAGGAACTATCCATAATGATTATTGTCCCAAGCATTTTTGGCTAATTCTGTAGCCATTTTCAATGCAAGACGTACAATAATTTCATGTTAGAGTGTCTAATAGTTCAAAACATGGCCAGCATTTTCTGATCAGTTTCAATTTGGGTAATATCAATTAAAATGGCCCATTTTATCCCCTTGCTTATTGATGTGTTTTGGATTGTGTTGCATTATATCTCAAAGGATTACACTATATTTTGTCAGTGACCACTTAAACAGAGTTTGAAATGTTGATAAATTAATTTGGAAATGTTAATTATTTCTCGAGTAAAAGCAGCATCAGCTATTGAGTAGACAGTATTTCCTGTCATGGAAATTACACACCTGTAATTTAACAAGGAATGTTTTGGGAAGAAAATATAGAGATCTCCTACAATTCCCACGAACATGGTATCTCCCTGCCACTTCACTAGCATTTTTCTCCAAGACTGTTGACGACTGGACATTGTCCAACTGAACTACTTCAGCAAAACATGTGACTAGCCTTTATAAGTACCAGTGCATTTGCACTCTGTTAAACTGCATATCCAAGTATCAGAGTATAAGATGTAAAGTGATTTGAGGAGGGGGGATATTTTTCCTTTGAACAGTGAGTTTTCAAGAAATATGGTATTTATTTTTACTTTAATAGAATCATTGAATTTTTTTTTATTCTAAAGAAAGGCATGAGTCCTATTTCCCTCAGACTTTATATACTTGATATAAGGCTGGTCTTGTCATGGGTATTCCATGATCTTAGACAGAAAAAAGTGTAAATGAATTCATAGGTATGTAAACAATCTTTCTTAATTACCTGCCCAATCAAAAGCAAGAAGATAGTTGTTATAAAAGTGTGCTTTTTGATTTTTATGTAACTCCAAATCAACAAATTAGCTGTATTTTCTCACAAGAAGCATTTGCAAAACTCGACCTAATTTAAAACGACCGAAGGAAATTACTTAACATTTATTTGCTTTCCTTAACTCATCCCCTGTGTAAATTGTTGTTGAAGCTGTCCCTTTTTTTAGGGTTGCAGTGAGAGTGTCCAAGAAGATATTTTCAACATTTATCTTTCATCATGTTTAGATTCTCTCTGAGAGGATGGTCAAGTAAATCTGACATCTTGACAAATGAATCTTTTCAGATGGGAAAAAGATTGTTAGATACGAGTAGTATGATCCATTATCAGCAGAGTTCAAATCCTGGCTCTATCTGTTGAGAAACGCATGAAGACAACTCTTCTGCCAGCTTTGGATAGACTTGGCTCTGTAACCTTACGTGGCAGATAGTCAAGGAAAGAGAGGACTACCTTAAATTCAAAGCTAGGGAGAAGGCAAAAATAAACCCCCCCTCCTCTATTTTTCTCAAGAAGTCATAGCAATTTATAGATAATAAAAGAAATCTGTGAGGAACCATGATGGCCTATATCCTAATGGGAGAAGGCATTTAAAAAAGAAAATGGTTTTGAATGCATCACACATGTACTTTTTATTAGAATATGTCAGCTATCAAATTCTCCAAAATGAGTCAAATATTTGTGCCCAACTTGTATGATGTGTACAATTCACATTGAAAACATCACGAAAACCTGAAAAGACCATCTGCACACTGAACAACACAATGAGGTTCTATTGAGATTAATATGTGTACTGCTATTGTGTATGAATGATTTTTTTTTTCTTCTTCAGATTTTTAAATCTAAATGTTAGGGGTACATTTTATACATAAAAACTAAATATTAACTTTTTTTTTTTTTTTAGCTAGCCATGTGTATTGTCATATCCAGGACAGTATAATTAGAAAATAAATGCTATCTATAGTCCAAAACTAAATGTTTATAAATGAGTTACATGCTGTATGCATATGTAGTAATGTTTAATTCCATTTTACAAAGCTACAGCAGAATAATCATTAGTGACTGGAATGTGCTTTTTCTTTTTTTTTTTTTTTTTTTTTTTTTTTTTTTTTTTTTTTTAATTTTGTTTTGCTTCTGAGCTTGTTTCATTTTTCCATGAACATGTTTGGGCTTTTACTCAGTTTTGTGTTTTGAAACCTGATGTAAACCATATAAATTCTTGTTTTTAGTCAATATGAACTAGATAAAAAGTTGAACAAAATTAGCCGTTACAAATTCTAGAATGTCAGTGTGTATTATACATAGGATTTTTTTAAAGAATTGTCCAAATTTAGTTTAGGGTCATGTAATCATGACACTACTTTCAGGGATAACTCTGTGAACACAGATGGGTTGTGTCTCTTTACTGTGCCCAATGGAATGTAATGGGTCTGCCATATATTGATATCAAATATGGGAACTCAAGGCGAGAAAAAAAAAAATCTCTCTGATAATCTTTGGAGTTCAACTTTAATATTTACACTCTGGCTGCCCAAAATGTTGACTTTGTTACAAGACACATTTATGAGACTTGCCAGATAGAAAACTAATGACCATTAAACTGAAGTTCCAAGTATTAGAACATTAAATCTCAAAGAGCAAGCAAATAATGTATTAACCTGTTTCCTTGAGATTCAATTTCTAAGGCACATACCTTGGATGACCAACTTTTACTTAGCTGTTCAGGGTACATTCATATCAAAGATTTTTAGTTGAAATAATTTATTTTTTGTAATTAATGAGAGAGTAAAACAGGAAATACTTAGAGAATCAAAGAGTAAAGAGCGGCAGAATGATTACAAATTTTATTTACCTGTCCTTGTCTTTGTTGTAATCATGTTTTGGCTATTGTGTCCTCATCAGGTGCTAATAGTACAACCTCCAGGGAATTCCAAACAGAACCCTTTATTTATGGGCGTAGACTGTTCTCATTCCACTTCCCATGTCTAAGGAAACCTTGTTTAATTTTTATTCTTAGTACTCCTCAGTTATTGCTTGCCCTGTTTCCATTGGGTCCAAGTATACATTACCTGGCCCAGCAATTGAATTCAGAATTATTGTCATCAAATTCACAAACTAACATTTTAATCCACGAATCTATTACTCCATGGGATTTCAAACTTTGTTGTTCATTTTAGTGAAAATATAGAATTGTGCCTATTTCTTATCTTGTCTAAGGTAAATTTAGTCAGTTTAGCTTCGACATTTGGAAGCTTTTATTGGATAATTACTTATCTAACTGAATAACATTCATATGAAATAGTATTTTTCTTGTCAGTGCTGAAATCCAGGGCCTACAGATCCCCCTCCACTATTTTGGCTGATGACAAGAATGTGCAAAAATACTGATTTCTCTAAATGCTTTGCTGAAATATTAGGTTGGTGCAAAAATAATGTCGTTTTCTCACATATGTTAATGTAGAGAAAACGACATTGTTTTTGCACCAGCCACACAAAATATTTGATATTTATGCTTGACCCAAGGAATGAACCTTTTAAGACTTAATTTCAAAATCCGACTTATTTTAAGTTTATTATTTTCCTCATAATCTCTTTTCTTTTTCTTTGTTAAATGTTACTTTCTTTTGGCTAAATTAGTTTGGTGGATCACATTCCAATAAAATATAAGATTGACAGTCTGTACTTCAACTAAAGGCCTACTTAGGTACAGGTTTCATTTTCTTGCTATCCAAAATCAAAAAAGAAAGTACCATTAATTTGTATAGGAAACATTTTTTAATTTCCCATATACAAAAAAAAAAAAATGCCTGACTAGATGTTGAAGGTCATGAATCATCATCTGTTCCAGGTGATGTATGGCAGTATGCTTAACTGTTTTGTTTCATGTATTTTTTTTTTCTGAAAATTTTTGTAGATGCTTTAAACATCCTCCAATCCTTATCTGTTTCAAAAATTTGCTCTTTGTTTTTCATTAACTGATTTTTATTTTTATTTTTTTTTTTTTTTTTACAACTCTCTGGTCATTTTTACATTCAATAATCAAATATATTGGAAATTAAGTAGCAGCTTCCTACAAGATTAGAACCCTGTCTAACATGGACAGTGTCTTACACACAGGTTTGGTCAAATAGTGAGGCAAAGTAGTTAAAAGCCTCACTGAAGTTTGTGGGATATCAGTCTCCCTGAAGACCAATTGGATTGGAAATACACCGATACTGTTAAGGTCTCTTGAAATTAGTCTGTGTAAAATGGGCTGGAGCCACAGAAAAGAATGGGAAACCATTAATGCAGATTTTATCACCATTTTGGAGAGTTTGAAATGCAATTCTGAAAGAAAATTAAATGTAGGTCATAATTCATGCTTGTACAAATATCAGTTTTACTCTTGAATCCACAAAACTGCAACATGGTAAGCAAATGACCATTCTCTCAGTGATCAAATGATTGGTTAAATATTTGTATGGATGTCATATCTTAAGTATTTTTTTTTATTTATTTCTGAATATTTTATCAAATGACTCCTCCTACTCCAAAATTATATTGACTGTTTTGGTCCTCCTACTCCAAAATTATATTGACTGTTTTGGTCCTCCTCCTCAGAATGGAAAAAAATGGACTTTGCTGTAAGTGAATTATTTATATAACCATGCTTTATTTTTCAGTTTTCTACATTAAACATTGTTCATATGTACCTAACTGTAATAGACATAATTATAAGGTGTCATTCTAATTTTTTTTTTTTTTTGATGAAGCATTTTCATTATACATTATGCTTTCATTTGATCGTTAGTATTGCATTTTTTTACACACTGATCAAGAATGAAATTACCTTCAAAGAATGTAAAATAACCTGAGAAAAGTAACAAATAAGATGAAAGACAAGCTAGTTAAAGAGTGAATAATGAAAATATTTAATTTAAGAAAATAGGACAAGTTAAGGCGAGTTATACATATTACCACTTCTTATAAACAATCAGGAGGGATAAATGTAAACTTGTTTAAAAATGAATGACAAACTTTTATCTAAAAAAAAAAAAAAAAAAAAAAATCCAAACAACTTGACTCGTACATTTATTGCTACTAGACGTAATCAAACAAAAATGTGTTATAAATTAATGATACAGCTACATCTAAAAAAGAAAAAAATTAGTGTGCTTACTGTAACATAAAAATGTGATTTTTATTTTTTTATAAACTAAAAGTTGAATGTCTTGAATTATTAATTGTTTATTTATAATGGATATTGGTACTTCCAGTTGAACAACTGGCAGGTTTTTTTTGACAACAGCCAATAAAAGTAGGACTGTATTTTGTTTATGCTAGGAAATCCCAAAGGTTTTCTTTCATTTGAGTATTGTGTATTTTGTCCAATATTCACACATTTTAAGATTGGTGGTTTGTTTTGAAAATGAAGGCCTCCTATGTGCCATGTCCTTTCAGGGCATGGGCGATTATAGTTCTCCACAACTTCCTATCCCTTGTAGCTCTTAGTAATATTTGTCTTACCATCTCTCCTAGCCCCATTTCCACTGTCTATTCAAAAAAGTTGTTCAGGTAAATACCTTGATGCTTCTCTCTCTACCTTTTGTCTTCGATATATCCTGTGCATCAAGCCCTCTTTCCTTATGTGTTCAAGAAATTTTAGATGTCTTTTTTGTGATTCTTAGTGTTCTTTTTGTTTTCATTTTCCTCCTTTGTTGCTTGCTTACTCTGTTCATGGAATTCTCAGCATCCTTCTGTGGAACCACATTTCTGTTGTCTATAGTTTTCTTTTCATCTGTGAAAAATTGTCCCGCATTCTTAGATATATAGGTGATCTTGCATAGCTAGATGGATATGCAGGTGGTGCAATGGATAGCAGGTCAGAAAGAAATCCAAGAGCAGAGTTCAAATTCCAGTTGAGTTCATTGCATTCATTTATGCACAAATACTATTGAGAAAGGTATGACTCCATCTCTTCTCCCCACCCCTATTTATGAGTTAAATAGAAGGGCAGACTGGGCTCTCTAGTCTAGGATGACATTGAATTAAAAACAGTACATTGCCTTGACACTTAACTTTCACTCAAAATGCTTCATCAAAATCAACTCATTGAACAAGAGTTTTGCAAGGATGCATGTAATCGATTATGCATCTATTGCATTACATTATAGAGGAGTTTCACACTCTTTTCTTTGTTTCTAATAAAATTTTCCTATTCATTAGTACTTTACCACTAGATCAAAAAGTAGACTAAGTTTGCTTTTGTTGTTAGATGTTGGGTATTTAGAGAAATGAGATACGTGACAAATATGTACAATAGTGGTTGTCATGTGAAACTAGATAAATGACTTGATAATAAAATTTCTTAATAATATGAATCAATAATAATTATTTATCTGCATATGCAAAAGCTTATCAATAAAATTAGCTACACTTTTTTTTGTAGGTGAATCAAATATTGGATACCTATAACTATATTTTTGCAGTTATTCTAATCCTTTTCTTTGTTTTGAAATAGCTTTCTGGAGACTTGGTGCCAGTTTTTGACCAAATATTAGAAGACAGCTTTATATATATATATATATATATGCACGCAGACTCACTTTACACATTTCTGACAATAGCTCAATTAGATCTTGTTTAAATATTCATGGAGACCTATCAGACACTATTCGTAACCTACTTGTTGACAACAATAATATAATAGCATCAACTACATGCAAAAAAAATGGCTAAAACTAATGGAAGCCTTATTAATAAAAACAAACTAACACTTTATAATATTAACTTTCAATATGGACATATGTTGACCGTGTTTTGAAAAATGAAAAAATTTTTATAAAACATACATACAACAAACTATTTCTTATTTTAACAGTTAAAATATAATCCTTGAAAATGGCTAAATGTATAGCTGAAAGCGCTTGGATAAAAAGAACATTTGGGCAGTTTTTATATAATTTATCATCCGAAAAGGGAAAAAAAATTATTAGATCGCATGAGAAATTGTATAAAAAAAATAAAATAAAAGCACCTTGTTTGTAGTTTTCAATGGAATGTGCATATATATATATATATATATATATATATATATATATATATATATATATATATATTATTTATTTATTTGAAAATGATAACATAAATATGTTATAAAATCACTATTTTTGTAGTGATTTTATAACATATTTGTTATAACTTTTGAATAAATTATATTTGATCTACTCTGTATTGAGCACTCTTTAAGAATAGTATTTTTTTGGTTATTGGAATTTAATCTGTATACACCAATCCTATACTTGGAGATATATATAATTAAGTAACAAAAATCTTGGTAATCCATATGGATAATCTTGGAGAACTCAATGCTATGTCAGAGGAAATAATTTAATTTAAAGAAAAAAACAAACCACTTTAAGGTTCCATTGTTATAATTTATTTCAGCAGATTTTATTTTTCTCTGGATCTTCACTTTCATACATATTTCACATCTCACACACACACACTGAAGTCAACACTCAGAGGTGACAGGCTGTTTCATGCTAGATGCAATCATATATATATATATATATATATAATGCACCTCTTCTATAAAACACTTAGAATATAAATCCTAAGAACTCAGGAAATCATGCTTGTAAATTATAGTTGATTTTAATATATTCTTTAATTTTTTAGGTGTCGTATTTTTCAGTCTTGTTTGGATCGTTGATCTTTTGTTTTTAACACGCATTTTGGCTGATTCAGTTTGTGGCCTTGTTTATTATCTATCATCGTTATGGCAAGGTGGGTCAGGGGGATTGTTTTCTTTTCTGCTTGAATGTGCTGGTGGTTTAATAGTGGCTCAGAATGTGAAACTGGAGAGCAGAGTTCAAATTCGAGTTGAGTTTGTTACATTCAGTTATGTGCAAATGTCTTTGTGAAAGGTATGACTGTCACTTTTCTCTTTAGCTAAGTATCTGGGGGAAAAAGTAAAAGTCGGTAATTTAAATTCTAGTTTTCGGGGTAAGCATCAGCATGGTAGATGTTAAGGCTTCTGTGCAAATCCTTCTAATCAAAAGTAATTTCGTTGATCCTCATGTTTCCAACTATTAGATCATCTGTTGTGAAACACTTTGATGTAACTGGAGATCAAAATGAAAGATGGCACTGTAGAGCTGACCAGTTGTCTGGTTGATCTTTCGCCGGTTGAACCCCCCCCCCAACTCTTCAGTAACTATTGGATCAGCCTCTGAAGTAATCTGTTAGAATGCTACAAACACTTACATTATTGTGACATTTTCAAGGAAGGAGAGGATGTGATGATCTGAATCTATGTATTTTGTGTACCTTTATGGATGTCTTCCTTGAGGTTCACTCTTTAGAAATAAAGTTACATGAAGCAAAACATTTGTTATGGAAATGTTTTGCTACTTCAATTATTGTTTTGCATCTCATTGTCTTATTCTATGATAAAGGTAATTAGACATCTCTCTACCTTTATTTATATATATATATATATATATATATATATATATATAAATGGACATATTTGTGTTCCTGATATCCACTTGAAATGTGTTCTTTTGCACTGTACACAAATAAATGTCAATGTCTAAACCAGTTACTAATTTTTTTTAATTAATTAGTACAGTTTGGTTGCTAAAATATGTTGCAAGTTCACATGTGGTTCACTTAACTGCAAACACAAGTACACTGAAACTTAATGTTTGAGAAGGTTTTTACAGGTTTAAGGCAAAACTGGTATGTCAAAACTTAATGTGTTACTGATAATCTATATTCAGTTAAATAAATCTTTGATTGAATTATTTTTTTCCGATATACGTTTAGAATTAGATATTTGGTTTGATTAACAAACTTTGGTGGAAACTTAATTTTTAAAAAGGACGTAGCCAAATGTGGAAAGCTATGGTCTAAAATATTAAGACCCTGCTGTGTATAAATTTGTTCACTGTAGGATTAAATCAATTTAATTTCTTAAATGTTGACCTTCATTTTGTGAAAATTAATTCTGTATGTTCTGAGAGTCTCTGAATATGCATATATGCTACAATATGGTGTTAATAAACATTTAATCACATGAGTATGGCTGACAAGATATCTCATGAGAAACATCAGACTCAAGGCAATTTGTAGATGATGAAAAAAAAAAACAATAGAGTAGCTAGTAAGATGCAAGAGGGGTTGAAAAGTTCTTGGCCCAAAATATTTAAAACTTCTGAAATTTGAAAAAAGGCTTGGGCTGAAAGATTTTCAGCACCCCATTAGAACTACTACTAATCTCTAGTAATTAGAAAAGTTTTTCATTCCTTGAACTGTTTTTAGATTTTTACAAAATATTCACATTTTTACCATATACGTTATTTGTAGTAGAATTTGCATCAGATGAAGTTTCTTTACTATTTCAAATTACATAGACAAATTTTGTTAGCAATACTTGCATTACTTCTGGAGCACTAACAATTTCTCTCTTCCTGTCTGTCTCTCTCTCTCTTCCAGTGTTTTCCTTCAGTAAAGACCACCATGCTGCTTTCCTCTTGGTAAACACTGTTTTGTTAGTAATACATGCTTTAATTTCTGTTCATAATATTTTTGTTTCTAAATGTTCACTGCATAATATGCAAGCTATCAGCTTCAACAAAAATTAAAAACTGAAATTTGGTGTCAGTACACCACCGATTCTTTTGCAACACCTTCTGGTTTTAGAACCATGTTTGATTGTCATTTTGCTGGACCAACAGAAATCATGTTATAACAATCCAATAATGCAATTCTAAACCTCTAATTATCTATTTCTCCTGTCTACAGAATCATCAACTGTTAGAAACTTACATTAAACCTCTAATTTTTTGCCTGAATTATTGTTTACATGTGATTCTATCATGGATAATTAGATTAAATATAAGCAAAATAGGTGAGGAGTTGTACAAAATTGATGGAGCTACACCAACCACACAAATGTAAACCGTTAAATAATTGCTTATCACACACCTGTAGCTGCTTGGTGAATTAGTTTGAGGTTCAAATATTTGCTTTTAAATTTGGTCTGTATTAAAAGAGGTATTGGGTTATCAGTTGACACAAAATCAGTTTTGTACTTGAACATAAGAATTTTCTTTCCCTTACCGACATATTTAGTTTGTAGGTTTAAAAAAAAATATATCTCAAGTGCAATGAGTGTTAGATTTGAAGCTTAATCAGTGGGCTGCAGTAAATCTGAAAACTTGCTGATATCAGCTAAAAGAGATTTGTTTCATTTCTCACCTCTCTTATTGCCACAATATACTGTCACTATCTATGGAATTAGTAAAGTGAATAAATACTGTGATGTATTTGCTGAGTTGATCATGGCAATCATTTGATTGATTTATTTTATTTAACCAATCAATTAATTTGTTGTTTTTTTTTTTTTTATAACAACTCACTGTACAGGCAAAAAAAGAAAGGAAACTTAATGTGCTACATGTAATTTTAGGAAATTTGAACTTGAAAAAAAAAAAAGTGCTATGTGTAATTTGAATGTGCAAAAAAATTACTAGCACCAATGAAACGCGTTAACATGACTAGCAACAACTGTGCAGTACTAACAAAAAAGAAATCTTTAGACATGGACAGTAGAATAAGAAAAGTCTAGTCCCATTGATTAACGCTTTATCATTCAACATGCTGAAACCTGCCCTGGAAATATTAGCTCTCAATGTTTAACCTGTCATAACCTGCTCTATATATATGCTCTACCATAATATGACATCAATGCAAGACGTCCTACAAACAGTGAAACTTTGACCACGTGCTACTTCTGCCATCTCCTCCTTGTTCAGTTAGTGAAGAAAATAAAGTTTTACAATCTTCCTTTTCATTTTTTTTTTTTTTTTTTTTTTTTGCCAATGAGAAATCAAGCATCACAGTGAAATATTATAGTGATTCAGTGTGCACATTTGAAGGATATACAGACCAGGTGATTTTGAACCTTCTAGATCTACAAGGCAACCCTCATCCACTGAAGCAATCATGTCAAAGTATGTGGAACCTACCTGATGGTAGTGGCAAAATTGAAAGGCCTTTGTTTAACACTGATTCCTCAGAGGCATTCAGTTGCTGATTGCTTATATTGACAACTGCTCTTACCAAGCTGTGGAGGGCCTTGTTGTTATTCCAACTCTGTTCTTTCATCTAGCGCTAGTTTCCATATTTAGGGAGCCTTAATCCTTTGAGATTTTTGATAGTATAACTTACCCAGTTTGTGTTTTATTTTTATTTATCTTTCTTTTTTTGTTCTTAATCAGGTGTATATCAATCTGGGTAACCTACAGGGAATTTCTAACTGAATGCTTGATTTAATCTAGAGATAGATTGTTCTCATTCTACTGCCCATGTCTGTTTTTCTTGCTTTTAGGACTCTCCTCCATGTCAATTGTCATCTTCTGTCTCCTTGAATCCTGTTTTTTTTTGCGGGGGGGGGGGTTGTATTTTATCCTCAGTAACCCATTACATACTAGTGTTTTTTATTGCCCTGTTTGGGCTGAAATAATTGAAAATATATAAATGAATAACAAAATGAAGGAGAAAAATATTACAAGTGACAGATAAAGAACGTTTCCATATTAATGTATTTATTGATGGAATCCATATTATATATGAGAATGTAGAAGTGGAAGAGGAGAAAATACAACAAAATTCTAGTTGCAAATTTAAACATGCATAAGTACTCAGTGTAAAATTTGAATTTTGATGTTCAATTTATCTATATGCTTAACTTAGCCTGTGTCATTCAGTTTTTTATTGCTTTTGTTTGTAACTAGCTTCACATCAGCAGTGATTTTTGTGAGGAAAGCATATATGGCTTCTTATTCTGGATATTTTTGAAATTTGTGCATTTTATATATATATATATATATATATATATATATATATAGTGTAACCCGGATATAAGAGATTTTCTCTGGTCCCAAATTGGAGCCATACTTACCTAAACAAAATAGACCAAATATGGATATAAGAGACTTCTTCTCTTCCCAACAACTCTCTTATATCCGGGTTACACTGTGTGTGTGTGTGTGTGTATATATATATATATATAAATAATTGATTTCATCAATAAAGACCTATTAGTCTGAAGTTATTTCTCAGAATGAAATGTGACTTTTTTTTTTTTTTTGTCATTCACTTATCCACTGTGTGTGTATATATATATATATATATATATATATTCAGAAATTTAAAAAATGTATTTGAGCATAAAGATATCCTATGTAGATTGACAGCAAGGTCTCATGCTTTTCAGCCAAATTTGATCTTCAAAAATTTAAATGCAATGTCAGTCACTATCTATTGTCTTCTTGATAACTCTTCTATTGTTCTTGTTCCTTAATAATGTTTCTCTATTTTTCTTATTCTTTCATACTTAGTAACCCCTTGTGTCTTAGTGGCTTTACTGTCTTGCATGAGGTGGTATGATTACAATAAACAATCTTTTATAAAAATAACAACTTTTTTTTATCTAAACGTTTTGGTTAAATCCCTTGAATAATTTTACATGGGAATGTTATTAATTTTCATGTTCAAAGTAACTTTTATCATATTCAAATAATTGTTCCCTATGTATATGATTTTCTACATAGAAGAATATCAGTAGTAGTCACAATCAAAAAAAAAAAAAATAAAATAAAGTCTCTGTTAAAATCTTTTAATTTCCAATTCCTTGCCTGACATTTTGGCTAAAATTTTCCATGGTCATCATTTTTTTTTAAAGCAGAAGATATAACACATAAATGTTTTTTCATGGTTCATTCAAGTTGATATAACATTTCCTTTATTAAATCAAAATCAGTTCTTATAATGAGAACCTAATGTTTTTCACATTTAGAAATAATTAATAAAAATATGCAAACGTAAGTCCTTCAACCTACATTTTTCATTCAGATTTCTTTCACCATTTTTGCGTTCCATTGTTTGTTTGTTTTTTATAAAGATTGACAATATTAGAAGTAAGAATTTTTTTTTAAAGAAATTAGTTGCTTTTAGAATACGTATAATAAAATTTTAATTAAAAATGTTGCAGTGTTCCACAAAACCTAATGAATCATCACAAAATAATGTTCTATCATTCTCAGGATGATAATCTTGATCCCTTATATGCATACATACACACATCTAATGGAACCTATTAATGAAAATAAAATTGAAAAAAAAATGAAAATTTGAAGTATGAATATAAAAATGGTAATGTAATCTGTTCTATAGTAAGGTTAAATGTTGTTGATTGCTAGTTGCATGAATCTGAAAATATCTTGAAAGAAACAAAAAAAACAAAACAAGAGTGAAAAAGGCATCTGTACAGTTCTTAATTATTTTTAAAGCAATACAGTTAACATGAGATGGGAGGCAGTTACCAGGTACATTTCAGCTCCCCAAACCATGCCTGACTCATCATTTAATGAAAAACTTTAAAAGTACTTTGTAGATGCAATTCATTGGTGCATGTAGGAAATGTATATTGTGTGTGTACGTACGTATGTATGTATTATATGGGTGCATCAGTAATAGATTATTTAATTATTCAGTAAATACTAAAAAATAGTTTAATGAAAAACTATTGGAATATCATTTGAATTGATTTTATGTCTAAGATAACTAATGATTTTTTTAGCCAAGGATGTAGCTTTGAGTTATATTAATTGCAGTTATTGTTGCAATATACAAGTCTTAATTAATTGTCACTCTTTCTGAGATTTGTAGAATTTCTAATCCCAGATACTTAAATGATCTATTTTCATGTTTGCCCACCTTGAAGGTTTCTAAGTTTTTTTTTATAATCTCGTAAAAATTTATCACATAGTACAGTGCTGTCTATGTGATTCAAAGCAAATTTTCTATAAGTGACCCATTATTATCAGGTCACATGAACAAGGTTCCTAAGTGTAATAGTACTCTTTTTTTTTTTTTTTTTTTTTTTTTTTTTTTTTGTTCTATCAAGATTTTAGGCTATCATTTAATCAATAAATGCACTTTTTAAGGTGACAAACTTCAGATTTTACACACACATCACAAAGACATCACAGAAATACTTCTCTTTCTGAGGAACTTCCTTGCAGAAATGTTTCTGTCATATCAATGATTTGTCATTTATAACCCATTGTTGCTGTGGTTAAAAATACCAGCTGTAGACACAAATTGGAGAATATATTCCCCAGATCCACAGGCTATCAATCTTGCTTTAATTTTCCTTTCACCATCTTTATATTTTTTCAGAGATAACCCAAAGAGATGATACTTTTATTTGATTTTCAAAAGGAACTTTAAACACATCATTACAAATCAAGCTCTTCAGTTCCTTCTCAACCATCTCTGATTTGTTCCCAGGTCAACCCTAATCCAGGGTGGTCCCAGCTGTGGATAAATAGTGAACCCCCAAACAAAACACTATAAAAATATAAATACATTTTATAGTAAAAATACCAGCAATACATATTTTATATATAAAAAAAAATTACCAACATTACATCAATCAACAGGAAAGAAGTCTTTCATGATATTAATCCATATAATACCCTACAATTGCTTAAAGAAATCAAACTGTATCCCAAAATATGACTTCAACAAAACTACAACATAAAACGCACATATCACTGCCTCTAGTGATTATGTCCACACAGACATGTATCTACACAAAAGTTGAGTATCATCTGACATGTATTAAATTTCGAAAGCAGAATAGCATATATCATTATTTATTACTTCAAAGCTCCCAAGAAAATGAAATTTCAGCATTAAATGACCTATAAGGAGATCAAATGTTGTTAAATCAGTTCCTTCTCTTTAACTTCTACCATACCCTGTGAGATTTTTTGATCAGCTGTTAACAGTACAGCATTTTTTAGATAGGGCAGTTCATTTCATTCTTCAACATAATACCAATTAATGTATACTAGTTCTTCATCTCCTACAACATTATCATTCACCCAGTTATATTTTTTACAGCTTTTTTTTGTTTTTTTTTTATAGTTCTTATTTTAGCTTCCTTCCATGAATCTGTATCCTTTATCTGGCATCTGATAAAGGAGTGTCTCTTGGAAAATTTGTCCATATGACTTGCTTCTGAGCAAAATTTTCTCATTCAAGTAATCTGCTTCATTTGGTATGGAATTTACATAACTGTCATCGCCATCATCTTTATATTTATTCATAACATTATTTTAATCCATGGCATTATTTTCTGCTTTATTTGTCTATTTTAGTTTGGCAAGTGCTACTATCTTGCATCTTCATCAATTGACATGGATGAACACAGCAGTAAGCCCCTCCATGGCATACTAGCACAAGTTGTCCATCTTTTCCAAGTACAACTGCAGGACCTTCTCTCCTTTAGAATTTTTCTGTGCTAATAAATTTTGTGTGTGTGTGTATATATATATATATATATATATATATATATATATATATATATATATATACACACACACACACTACCTCTGCGTAAGTTCTTAATGATGTTCATGATCTATAAGTGATGGAAAACTAGGGTGGAATCCAAATACCAATTGTTTTGGACTAAATCTACCATTGTTTTTGCAATTAGTTCTTAGCACTTATTGCCCAAGAAAGAGCGACTTTAGGTTTACAATTGATATCTGATAATGTCTTGTAGACTGCTTCTGCTAATATTTGGTTATGCCATTACTGAATGTTGATTCACCTGCTGCTGTTAGTTTTGATATTTCATTTCTCATTCATCTCCCTGCATTTGTCATTAGTGAATTAAGAACTTGTCACTTAAGAACTTTTTAGATAGACTAGGTGCTATCTGTATTAGGTAAATACCTGCAACAATTTCATCTTGATGTTCTGATGAAATTAAACAAACTGCAGAATATTTTATGACTGAATCAAAAATGTTCAAAATCCAGGATTCATTATGATCCTTCAAGTTTATACATAACTGCTTGGTTAAATTTATCAGCAAAAGTCATACGCACAACAGGGCGTAATGGTGGATGTTTATATTTCATTCACACATCACAAGAGTCACAACATTCCTATATTATCTTTAGGGATTTCTCATCACAAAAACCAGTACTTTCTTTAAAGTTTGCACTACTTTTTGCCTTTTATTCTATGCATGCAAAACTTGTCCACGTAATTTCTCTGCCTTTTTTTTTCTTCTCATGTTAACTGTTTAGACATGCAAAGCACAAGCTGTATCGTTTGTAAACTTTCTACACAACTTTAGACAATCTTTATAGAAGGCCTTCTTAAAAGAAGTGAAATATTGTCTACAATTCAATCTTTTTTTTTTTTTTTTTTTTTTTTTTTTGTCAATGAGTGCTGGAAATTTTACTTTTCAGTCATGATCTCTTCCCCTCCATCGCCAAATTTTAATTTTGTGTTAACTGAAAAGTATTTAATAAGACTCTTTTCTTTATCCATTAAAATATCAAGAAAGTCATTTAAAGTTTTACAGGTCAGTTTTCATACAAGCATGATCTAGTACTGCAAGGGACTCTTGAATTAGCATACACAACCAAGCATTTAATGGTGTTAACTCCATGTACTTTTTTTTATTACCTTCACAACAATAAATCTTTTGCACAGTATTTCATGGAGTTAGAATTAAAACCCCTCAATGTTTCCTTGTCTGTCAGTAGGATTAGAGCTATTTCTTTGAACTCTTGATTGAACATGTTTATTTTCTGTTTTAAAAATTGTCATGTAATCACCTAAAAAAAGTACCAGCCCAGACTTAATAGAATATTTTTAATCAGCAGCTTAGCCACCAAAAATCTTTATTGTAAACTTCATGCTTTCATACATTACAGTTGGATTAAGTTGCATTAGCTAATCTCTCATTTTTGTCAGGCACATATAAATATGATGTCAACAAAAAAAAATGGCTTGCATTCTAGGGCAGCTAGCCAATCCCTAATTCAGATGCTCACTCAGGCACATTAGTATTTATTCAACACCCACAGAGTCCACCTGTGGTTTATACTGCAACTATCCTGAGCAGACCTTAGTTACAGTTTCTGGAAGAGAGCATGTTATCTAGCGTGATCAGGAATCTGAACAAGGCCAGCACACTGAAACTCTTCAGTCACAATGACTTGTGACTTTGTGCTAGCACATCTATTGATGCAACCAAAGTGTTCCATCTACCCAATTCCACTCAGATGGTTTGGGTCAATCTGTGGTATGGTATTCAGACACATTTTGGGGTGGGGTGGAGGTGTTGGGTTCTGTTGGTGATCACGTTGTGATCAACCCCCCCAACCTCCAAATGACTAACATCACACCAAAACAATAGGGGCTTGTGAAACCATTTAGCGCCATGTGAGAGTATTTGAAATCAGTGATCTGACGGGTGCATGTGTGTGTAGAAGCAAGCGGAGGACATTTTGAACATTTGTTATGAATTGCTGTGTGTACAATGGTGGCCTTTTGGACATTGTGTTTATATGAACTTTTTACCTTATTTTGGTGTTGGGAACCTGCCTCTATAGTTTGTAAAAGTATTTTTTATACAACCAAAATCTGTAGAATAAATGTGAATGTTAGTGTGTCACACTTTTTTTCAATTAAAGGAGCACAACTCTCTAACTTTCAATAGCTCATGTTACAGGAAAGTTTTCATTACTGAAACAATTTTTATAAGTTGGAAACAAATTTGGGAATAATCAAAATTAATTGCAAAATCATGCAAAAGTTACCCATGAAATAAAAATAATTGTTCGTATGGAAATTAAGGACCTACACATATCAAATCCACTTTAAATTAAGTGGCAGCAGAAGAATTATCATTGGACTTTTAAAAGGTAAACTTACATATTAATGCAATACTTAAATGCAGCAATCAATTTTGAGTTCTTCTGTAGTTTAATGTTGCCTATCGAATACAGCAGCAGTATACCTTGCAAAAAGAAATCGCCACCAACAGAGGACCAGATTGCAATCAAAAGAGCAAAGGCTGAAGTGGGGAAAAAGTCCTGTGCAAATGAAAACCCAAATCAAACGGCAACCAATAAAGCTTCCAATGTTGAGAATATACAAAAACTTAGGGACTCTCAAAATCCTGAACAAGCTAAAGGTGATAGGGTGGCTTTTAAGTTATATATATGGTAGGTGCATAATTATCAGGCGTTTTAAAATACTATTTATGATGGGAAAAGAAATATAACAATTGAACAATACATTTTTAAATGATTATTCCAGAGCATATGATTATTGACACGCATTTTTATAACCTGAAAATAAAATATTTTTATTGAAAAAAGTAAACAAAACAGCAATTCTTATTAACAAATCTCACCTACGAAAATGCCTGATAATTATGCACCAATCATATATATTTTTCATCCTTTATGACTACATTGGACTAAATTTGCTAGGTTGGTACAATTATACATGCGCATGAATGTTAGGATTTTTTTTAATCTAGCAGATTTCATTTAGATTGTTTTTCTTATCACTTTTGTTAGTAGATATTCATGTGCATGTGTAATCGACATAACAAATTTAGTCCGATGAAATCCTAAAGAGTGAAACGTATCGCAAAAAAAACATTTTCTGCTTTGTCATACATTTTTCCCCAGTATTGTTGATATATAAAAATATATATTGTTATCTCATATATTTTTGTTTTCACATATATATATATATAGTGGATACATTTGTATGAGCAGATATTCCTGTTTTTTAAACAATGAAATTTACATTTACTGGCTATGGTATTAACAAAATCTGCCTCTCAACAGGTATCACACCTTTATTTCATTTAACTTGGGAAACCACTTTCCATGTTTAAACAAGTTTTCTCAAGTTGAAGAAATATAGGTGTGATTTTTTTTTTTTTTTTTTTTTTTTTTTTGTAGAGACATTTGATGCTTCTAAGCCAGTAGTTATTTTCGCGTTGTTTTAAATGCAGGGATGTCTCCTTAAATCTGTATAATACATACATATATACTTACACACACACACACATATATATATATACATGCATGCATGCCATATATATATATATATATATATATATATAAAATGTTGTAGTAGTAAGAAAATAATCCATTAATTACTTAAAATATATATAATGGCGTCAGTACCTCAATGTTGAGTATGATCATCACAAAACGTCACAGTAAGACTTGAATCTGCTTTAAACAGATATGGCTCCTGAAACTATTAAAACCTTTGGCCAAAAGTTGGCAGACACATTTTGTTGTCACTAGGTTTATTTTTTGCGAATATTTGCATGTATTTTTAAAAAAGCCCACTAACTGACTTGCACACTTTCTCACAAATGTAACCTGAATTGTTAGTGTTTAATGCCATTTCATCATTCATAGAATAATAGCATCATGTTTTCAATCTTTCTGCATTATTCAAGCAAAATGTATCACAAACATCACAGGTGAAGTCATACCTGTTTTATATATAATGTCTTGATGTTCTGCATCATGACATTTTTGGACACTTGTCAACTTTTTGTTTGCTATCAAAGAACTCTTCAAAGCTACTTGTCATTAACATTCTTCTTCCAAAATATATTATATTCTCTCATGTGCACACATTGTGTGTGTGTGAGAAAATAAAATTTCTAAATATCTTATTAATTCTTGTACTGTGCTAAAAAATTTTTTTTTTCTCCACTTTCATATTGCAGATTACGTCACCAGGAGAATGCAACACTACGGTGTTATGCTGGTTCCTATGATAACATCCTGATGACACGCAGCCGTATCTGTAATGTGACGCATAATTCTGATTCCGGAGTTCCCATAGTAACTACACATTGCATTGTGTTTAAGTACAATAATTCAGGTGGGGTCAGCACAATGTTCTCTTGTGATGACCATCATTTATGTGACCATGTGCAAGGTGCAGCTCCTCTATACAATGTAAGTAAATGTCTTTTTGTTTCAATATGCAAACAAAAGATTTTAGTCAGTTTCTTGTGGGATATATAAAAAAAAAAATTAATGAGATAAAAAAATGTGTATGTCTACATATATTTATAAGCATACATGTACATATTGTAAAATTAAATATGGTGATATAAAAATTTCAATAAAAAAAAAAGACCTCTTCAATTGGCTCTAAATTTAAATGTTCATTTTTAACAAAACTCTCATGCAGTAAGAATTTGAAATTTCTGATTAGCATTATTTCCGAGAGGTGTAAATATGAGTTCTGATGATAATGTAAAGATATTTATTGAACATCTGAACTTAATGAGCAATTTGATGTGAAACTTCGTCATTGGTCAATGAGCAAATATTTATTGATTTATTGAATACTTATTTATTTTAATATTTGCTTTGTCATGTGGTGGGAGATTTTAAAAAAAATCTTTAGTCAAAAAAATATCTTATATGATGTCAGGGGTGGATTTTATGATTCTTCTTAAGCAAGTGAATGCTATAAGACATGGATGATTTTTGATCTGAAACCACACAAAAAAAAAGAAAAAAAACAAAGTGTCCTTTGAACCAGAACAGGTTATTGTTTAATTCATATTGGTAACGGGAAATATGAAGTTATCTCTTCTTTCCCTGTAGAGAAAAAAAAAAATCTGGTGATTTTTAAAAAGGCCACTTTTTTTCTTTGAAATGTAGTTGTGATTTCTCTCTTACCCCGACATAGACGCTCACACGCTCTTTTTCAAATATTTGCTGTGCCATGAAGCATTCTGTAGTTTGTCACTTAATGAACATTTTTTTACCCCTAAGTTGCTGTTCTACTTATAGTGTGTGTATGTATGTGATTATATATATATATATATATATATATATATATATATATATATATATATATATATATATATATATATAATGTGTGTGTATGTTAGTGGGATGTATAATAGTATCCAAAAAAAGTGGATATAACAGGACAACATTAAAAGCATTTTTAACTGACACAAAAAACAAGACTATAAAGAAAATGTGTTATGATTGTTGAGAGTAAGATAGGCAATGAATTAAATTAACTTATCAGATCCCATGTCCACAGAACAGATACTTATTTCAGATCAACTCTGTTGGGATAAAAAAAACTGCAGTAATAAAAATAGTCATAAAATAATGTAGGGAGGTTGAAAGTGATGGGTTTCTAACAATTTAAGTTAACAGCTAGTTTCTTCAGTTTTTAGATGTAATATGTAATCAGTGTGGACACGGTTCAACACTGAATGGTGACAATTTGTTTCATGCTTGAATGCAATCTTGTGATATGGTTGTGCTCTACTGTTTATATGTTAGTCATTAGTACATTATGGGTAGCAAGGTCAGTTAATTCTGGTTTATTCTCTTAATCTAATGGCTGTTGAATAGGTGGGAATGGTTATTTTAGATAATTCTAACAGTTATTGATTAGAACTAATTATGGCCTGGGAAGTTGTTATTTAATATCTATTGTATACAGTTATTTATTAACATTTAAATCACATTTATTAATCACATCAATATATTTTGTATTCATTTATTATTCACTATTAGTATTATTATAATATAATTATTGGTATGTATTTGTACAGTTTGCCAATTTGGCTGGTATCTGATTTGTCTTGTTTCAGGTTTTGTTTTTTTGTTTTTTGTTAAGTATATTCATCTGTACTGCATATAATACACACATTTACATTTTTCTTCGTGATTTTATAAAGATGGCATTTTTAAGGTTTTGATTTTTATGTAACAAAGTTCTGATTTTTTATTTTGTAATTTGTGTTGGTCTGGGAAAGGTGATTCTAACTATTTTCTCCTCCAGGTATAGTTTACACTTTTTAGTTATTGTTGTAGTCTGGTGCTATTGTGTGTGTGTGTGTGTCTGTCTGTCTCTCTCTCATATATATATATATATATATATATATTATTTTTTTATTTTTTTATTTATTTTTTTTCCTTTGATCAAGTTCACCCCAAGCAAGGCAGTAAAGCCACTAGAACAGATATCAGTGCATGGAAGAATGAGAAAGCAAACATTACTAAGGAGCAAGAACAAAATTAGGAATCAAGAAGACAGAAAGCGATTGATATTGCATTTAAACTTTTGAAGATTACAGTTGACTGGAAAGCATGAGAAAAACTGTTAGCATAGAACTTAGGGTTACATCTAGCCAACTCAACTATAAATTGGTGAGACCTCATCATCAGTTAGTACTGCATTTAAATTCATGAAGTTTAGGTACCATGGTAAAGAGCTCATCCAAATTCCATCCATGAAAGTATTTGTAGAAAAGGCACAGGGAAGCAGTTTTACAGCAGTGGGAAAGTGACTGAGGATGAGATGCCAGATCAGGACCAATAATACTGCTGATTCTTTGGATTTTATCAAGGATCTCTCAATATATAGTAAGAGCACCAGATTTCTCTCTCTTACACACGCACACACATATCTCTATATATATATGTATATATATATACACACACACACACACACACACACACACACACACACAGTGGACAAGTGATGATCTCTTGTATTTTTTTCTTGGTAAATAAGTGAGTTTCCATATCTTAGTGTTAAAGGTGTAACCCAAATTCTCTACAATTTGTGTTTGTTCTTATGTTTCAGAGCTTTTGATTAGCTTTAGTCATTATCAAGAAAGAAATTCAGTTAAAATCAAATCTGTGTGATAGTTTGAATCTTTGTTGTCAGGTGAGCATGGTGTTATCTTTTTCTGTTTTTAAGTTTCTTTTGGTGTTGTGTGACCATGACATATTGTGAATTCTGAGAATTTCAATACATTTTAGAATGCCTTTTCAAAATTCATCAGTCTTTGTTGGTTGTTTTGACTTAATATGAATGGCTTCTAAAATTGATGTTAGTTTATAATTTGTGTTGAATATTTTTAAATTATTCAAAAGAAATTTAATAATGTAATTTTTATGTTTCTATTTCATGTGTTATATAGCACTTTGCTCAGTTATAACATGTAAGTCTATGAGAAAGAGTGACAGTTATATATCCTAGATAACATGTTAAGGCAAGTGAAATTTTAAATAACATTGATTTTTGATTTTAATGTGGTGTTATAAGTGACTAATGAGATTTAAGCTTTGTTCTAGATAATATTTGTTAGTATCTATGGACTGAGATATATATATATATATATATATAATCTGGTTTGTAGCTTGAGTGCTTCTGATCAGATAAGTTATTTGTGGTGTTGTTTTGAATGACTTTGGCTTTTTGTAAGTGTTACTATTCTTCTTTTAATTAAAACTTTCTGTTCATTAACAATATAATTTGGAAAACCATTATAGATGAGTGTTTAATGTTGCTTAATTCTTAACAGAATTGTTTTACAAGCAATTAATTTGGTTCTTAAAGTGAAAAATAAAGAGGCCTTTATTTAAGGCTTTATTCAACCAAAATAATTTATTGGCTTCTATTTACCAAACACAAAACCACTTTTTAACAATGTAGAATATGCCATTCTACTGCACAGTGGTAGAAGTGAAGAGGTATATCACTACATTCTCCCCCTCCTTAAAATATTTCCCATCACTATAAATCCAAATGGGTGGGAAGACTGTATATACCCAGATCTTCTGGGAATTACAGCTTCCCCAGCAGTGTTAGTAGGGTTTGGCATGCTCTGTAGAGTATTACCTGTCTTGATCTGGGGGGTGGCTTTCAAAAGTTTTTCTGGCAAAGCTGGATAATCTTTGACAGCATCTATGCTTCTCTCACTTCATCTATAAGCATCTCTTGGAGTTCCTCATTAACTGGGGTCTCAGATGGGGCTAATTGCCTAGTAGATACTGTAGTCTTTTTGCCATTTTGGCATCAGATGTGCATGTAATGTGGATTTGCTTGAATAAGTTCCATTTCTCCGACCAAAATATCTGTCTTGTTCACTTGAATATGATGCTTCAGGAGAACATGTCTAGGGTTACATAACTATGATGGCAGTGAATCTCTGGTTGAGGAACGATTAGAGTAATTAAAAAAAACCTTTCATGTGGTTTAATATTAGTAGCTGGGCACAGTAATGAATGAATTGAATGAAGAGCATCAGGTAAGGACCAGTGCTAAACAGATATGTCATGTGATTTCAGAGGACATAGTAATTGTCCTTTATATTATTCCATTGAACCTCTCCACTTAGCCATTTCCTTGAGGATTATAATGTGTTCCTACTACAAGCAATTCCCTTACCAATTAAAAAAAACCTCTGTAATTCTTTACTTATAAAAGATGGGTCCCTGTCCGAGTGGATGTAGGCAGGCATGCCAAAAATAGAGAACAAATGCAAGAGAGGGAGAGAGAGGACTAATAGTAGTTGAAACAGTCCTGTCTGCACAGGGGATCACAAAAGGGAATCTTGAATATTCATCTATAAGGATAATAAAATGATGCTTCCTATTCTTGTTAGGCAAAGGTCCCTTAAAATACATACTCAGACACTCTAAAGACTGAGTAGCTTTTATCAGATGAATATCTTCAGGCTGATAAAAGTTTGACTTGCACTCCGTACTGTACTCTACAGGATTTAATTACCTGTCATGCATCCTACACTGAATAGGGGCATATTCTTTACTCTCACAAAATGATGTAAACATCTAACTCAAGGGTGATGCAAAACTTGATAGATTTACTAGAGATTGTTGATAATAACATACCACTCCACAATATGACCTAGAAAATATGTCTGGAGAAACGTTCTCCCAGCCTGGTCGGTATTGGATGCCAAAATTATAGCAAAACAATTCCATCCTCCAGTGTAATTTTTTTGTCCTTCTTTATCTTACTTTTTGTATTTTTTTTATTAAACATTTACTTCATGGTTCGCTGGTTTGTTTTCACTGTAAAATGTCTTCCCATCAAGTAATGCCTTCAGTGATGATCAGCCCCAATGATTGTCTGAGCTTCCTTCTCAAAAGAAGCATAAAACTTCTTGGGTCCCTGAAAATCTCTTGAGAAGAAGGCTATTGGATGTGCAGCCTGAGAAAGAACTGCTGCAAAAGAAACTTCAGATGCATCACTTTCCACTTCAGATGCATCACTTTCCACTTCAAATGGTAGGAACTCATTGATCACCTGAACTACGTAATTTTCAAGGTCTTCCTTAAGGGCATACAAAGCTGCTTCTTCTTCTTTTTGTTAAGGGAATATAGTAGTATTAGTACTTGAAGGGCAGATCTTATTTGAATAATTGTATATTCACCGGGAATAGTAAGCAAAGTGGCTTAGAGTTTGGTGGAGTGATTTTTTTTTTTTTTTTTTTTTTTTTTTTTTTTAGGTAATAGAAGTCCAAGTAAGGAGTTCTGGGTTTGGATATTTTCTCCTCCTCCTCTCACATAACCAAGAATATTGAGCCTTTTTGCTGCAAAAGTACATTTCTCTTAATTTTAACTTATATTTTTTTCTTTTGTAGCCTTAAGGTATCTGTTGTGGTTAAAATCATGTTCCTGCTGAGTCATACCACAAATTGTAATATTATCTAAGTAGACATATGTTCCAAAGAGTTGCTCTTCAAAGGAGTCCATGATCCTTTGAAAGCAAGCCTCTCCATTGGTAACACTGTTGAACTGATATAGACCACCACCATCCTCAAACACTGTGTAGGGATCTCCATATTTTGATAGGGACTTGATGATAGGTACTCCACAAGTCAATAGTGGTAAAAACACAGTACTGCATAATTTTGTTCACTGTGTCATTAATAAAGGTCAGAGAGTAGCCATTTAGAAGTGTGGACTTGTTAATAGTTTCAGAGTAATCAATGGCTAAATGTTGCTTCTTATCATCTTTGATTACAATAATTTGGGCTTGCCAAGGGAAATTACTCAGTTCTATTATTTCCTTCTTCAACAGACACTAGGTTTTTTTTTTTTTTTTTTTTTTTTTTTTTTTCAATAAATATACTATCATCATACAAATTTAGCCAATATGTGATGTTCATCTGCTGTAAGGTTGGCAAAGTGTTTGGGTAGATCCATCTCTAAGGTGCTGAGGCCACAGATGATGAGAGGTGGTAGTATTCCTCCATATTTCAAAGTAACACTCATGCATCTTCTAGAAGTCTTGTCAAGGAATTACATTGGTGCACTCCCTGATATCCTGGCTGTTAATTCTGAGATTTACCAAAAAAAACTGAGATGTCTGTGTGTGTCTGTTTGAGAGAAAGACACACACACACACACACAATGAAAACAGATCCCAATGAATGATCAAGGAGTAGCACTTGACTGACTAGATGAATGAAACTCTTGGAGCTGATACCTCTACTCCGTTGACAAATATTTTTACTACTGCTTTCCTTAGGGAACCCAGAGCAGGTGCTGAAGTCACTGTGGCCATTGTTGCGTGATCATTTGGATCTGTAGAAGTCCCAGCTGCCATTGAGAATTTAACATAACCTAGCCTATCTCTGTAGTGTACTGCTCAAAATTCACTTTAGCTGAATCCAAAGCACTCACTTGGTCAAACATTATGGCCAAAGCCAAGTTTCTACTTTCTAATAAATGCTGTCTTATTGATGATGATTGCAGGCCACTAATAAACATGTTCAGGATAGATTCCTCACAATACTGAGCCACTGTTACTGCCTGGAAGTTGAAATCTTTACTTAATATCTTCAATACCCAAAAGTCTTCATTCAGAGAATCACCAGCCTAACAGTGAGTTGTAAAGCAAAAAAACCTTAAGTTTTATGTACTGCAATTTCAGTAAACCAATAGCGTCCTCGTTGGTAATAGATTCTGAAATTGTCTTGTATATTTGAGGTAAAACAAAGCCAAGAGCCACAGATTCTCTTGAGGAAGGGCTCCGAAAAATCTTTCAAAGGTTCAGAATTAATGTTTCTATTCTTCAGTAGTCATTGGGGAGAAAGGCACCAAATGCAATTTTCCATTTTTTTTTTTTTTTTTTTTTTTTTTATTATTTTGGTTGAATTGAAGTGAAACTAAAGAGAGGCCTTTTAGTTGAGGCTTTATTCAACCAAAATAATTTGTTAGTTTCTATTTATCAAACACAAAACCACTTTTTAACAATGTGGAATATGCCATTCTACTTCAGAGTGGTAGGGGTGAACAGGTCTATCACTACAGAGCTATTATTTTTTTTCATAATAGCTATTTTATATTTGTTTTTAAATCCTCATTAATCAATATGGATGGGTAAGAAAGGGGTGTTTTTTTTTTTTTTATCAATATTTAGTTTGTTTATAGAGTTGAGAACAGAATGAGGTTTGAATATCTAGTTTATTTTATTTTTTTAATATTTTTATTTTAGCTATAAATGTAATTATAGCTAAAATAAAAATATACTCAATGTATTAGATATATATTATTGGCTTAGGTATTTCATTGAATATTTTATTTTCTGTGTGGGTTATATGAAAGTTTGAGAAAGATAAACCCAGAGTTGCTGAGATGGTCATAAAATGGAACTTTTTAGTATATGCTACCAAGTTTTTCTTTTTTGTTTTGTTTTTTTATTAATATAGAGAGTCCAGTTTTAGGTAGTTAGAGATTGTGATGGTTGTAAACATTATTAATGATGTGCTATTAACAGGGACATTTATAAATAGGTTTGCTACATTTAGGGAAGTTAATATTTTGTTCTTGGGTAGTAAGATTTCTCAGAATTTGTTTGTGAAAGTAATACTGTATTTTTTTTTCCATATATTTGAATAGGAATGTGATATTACTGGGTAGAGAGAGGAAATAGCATTATGGATTTTAACATTACTACATATGTTGACTGGTTGATGATAATTAATTTTTGGAATTTGAATGAACTAAATCTTGTGTAGTCACTGAGAATAGATTGCAATTTAAAGCTTATATTCTGTATTATGAAGATGTTGCTTTCATCATCTCTTGTAATTATAATGTTACTGTTAAGAAGCTGTTTGATAAGGTTTCCTGCCTTGCTATATAAATAAATTTTTTTCATATTTTTAATAGATTCTGCTTTTAGTGAGTTGAGATGAAATTATCATTATCATTGTGTAGATTTAGACTTTGTATAATATATTGATTTCAGTCTTTTTGTTGATTATATTTATTTTGTGAGTCATAATTAGGAACTAGGATTTAGAAAATTGTTTTGGTAATCTCTAAGTTGATAGTCTGAGGTTGAAGTTGTTGAATGTACTAAGTAAATCTTTTTGATAACTTGATGTATGGATTTTTCTCTTGTGTAATTATAGTGGTTTTTAATTTCTGTATATTTATGTGCAGAGTGAATTTCAACATGAAGTTGTTAAATCTCTTCAGTGACAAGATGAGTCTATTGTTCATTGAGATTACAATTACATTTTTCTGGTGTTAATACTGTGAGCTGCAGAGTCATGAATTTTAAATTGTTTTCATCTTGGCAGCCAATGTTCATTCAAAAATTTCTTCAAAACAACATACAAGTTATGTATGTTATAATTTTTAATGAGTTTTTCTGGTTAGCAGATTGGTTGTTCATATCTCAGTTTTGAAGATGTAAATGAAGTGTCTACAGTTCACATATGTGTGGGCATATATACCTGGGGATTCAAAAGAATGTTAACGCTACTATAGGAGTACTATATATATTTTTTAAACACATGGAGAAAATTTCAAGAATGTTGACAGAAATGAATAGTTGAAAACTTTTGGAAATCATAACACTTCTGCCTTTCCAATAATGATACTCCCATTGAGGTATTTTTATTTTTATTTTTTTTTTTTAACATTCTAATTGTGTGTGTGTGTGTGTGTGTGTGTGTGCACACACACACACACACACATATATATATATATATATATATATTAATCACTGTACCTTGTCAGTCATGTTTAATGAAATGTGTATAAAAGAGTGATTGCTGCCTAAATACACACACATTTTATTTATATATATATATATGTATATATATATAGATTAAGATTTTTCAGTTTTTCTTGTGTTTGTATAAGTGATTTCTTTTCTGTACATAAAGTATGTAAAAACTGTCCGAATGTTGTATATATTTGAGTGCTCTGATATATAGAACAATCAGACAGTTTTTACAGACACAAAAACAATGTTGTTACTGTGGCAATTTGAAATATAAGATAAAAGTAACTTTTGGAAAAGTTCCTTGTCCAAAATCACATTTGGATAAATAGTGTTTGGCTGATATTTTGTTAATATTTTCAGTGTTTATTTGCTTCATTCTGCTGATGTTTGGCATTTTCCATTGTGCATGAGTTAAGGAAGTGAATGAAAATTCTGTACTAAACAGAATGAATTCATTTGTTTGCTTTATTGCAGGTGACATATGCTGGCCATGTTGGTCAGTTACTCTGCTGTGAGAAGGACAATTGCAATGATCACAGATTGGCAGGACCTGTTCCACCAGTTGTTACAACTTGCTACCAGGGGACTAAATATAATGGAACCGTCCGAGGTAAAGTATTTGGATACTGATGGTTGAAGGGATTTTTTTTTTTCTTACCTTATTTTATATCTAGTTAATAACTGTGAAAATCAATTTTCTTCTTGATTTTCAATGCATTTCTTGTAGTAAAATCATTTCCAGTGCATTTACATAATACAAGTTACCTTCTTTCAATAATGCTGACTCAAAATCCCTTTCTTTTTTTTTTTCTCCTGATTTTTGTTTTTTCTATAGCAAAATCATTTCCAGTGCACATAGCTCAAATCTGTCAGGAATGTTTGGAATAATCATGGACCACTGACAGTTCTTTTCTCTGATTTTTCAGTTTGTTGCTATCATAAAATTAAAATCAGTGCATTTACATTATCTACAAGGGAGGTGCTAGAAAATTCTTGACCTGCTCCACCTTCCCACCCTAAAAAGCAATTTTAATTTTTTTAAATATACTTTTAGTTGAGCTGAGAAATTTTTCATTAGATATTCATTCAGCCATATTTTTGTTGGTCCTACTTAGATTAATTGTTGATGACTAACAATATCTTCCTTCTTGATTTCATAATCATTGCATAACATACAGATTGGGTAACAACATTTGTTAAACAAATTTTAACTGCAGAATTCAGTGGCTGAATTCTCAAATTGTAGCTTTTAAAGTGCTTTTGTAAAGAAAAGTGTACTGAGCCGTGAATACTGGATAATCTCATCACTAATCTCATTGTTTTACTGTTGAAATAACTAGATATAACCCTAAGTTCTATTCTAACAGTTTCTTTTCTCCCACTTCTCATCTGTGGAACCTTGTTTTGGTTTCTTGGTTCTCTGCTGCTTAGGATTTTCAAGAATTTAAATGCAGCATCAATTGCCATTTTCTGTCTTCATGTATCATGTTCTTTTATTATCCTTTTCACTAAAGTTTTCTCATTCTCTTTTACTCCTAGTAACCTCTTGTCTTAGTGGCATTATCACCTTGCCTATGGTGAAATGATTTAAAAAAAAAAAAAAAAAAATGATGAGACAAAGTAACAGAAATGTAGTTCTACAGAAGTATGACTGAACATGTGAGCAATGACAGTTTTAGGGAAATGGAAATAAAAAGGACACTTAGCATCTGAAATTTTTAGGACATAATTTGGAAAGAGGGCTTAGAAAATTTGACCTTCACAGGATGTATTGAAGGTAAGAGAAAAACTTCCTAACAAACCTGCATAAATGGTTAGCAGAAGTGGGATTAGGAGAGACAGAAAAAAGACAAACTTTTTACAAAGAACAGGAAATTGTGGAGAGCTATGATTGCTCACATTTGGAGGGGACATAATACAGAAAAGACTGAGAATTTTCATTCACTGCTTGATTCAATTGGATAATAATTGCATAAAGGTATTTTCTATTTCTTTCAAGTATGACTTGATCAAAGGCATGTACAGAATGGAAATAGGGTAGCAATTTTAGTGACATACACCAGTGGTTCACATTCACCATCATCAAATTATTTCTGATATTACTGGTAATTTTTTGTGGGAGGCTTTGTCCATGAGATAATTCGGTACATCTCTAAATGTGTATGTATATGTCCCATCCAGTATTGATTCCATGGTCCGTGCTTTTGCACCCCACAAAAAAAAAATTAATTGAACAGCAGCATGAAAGGAAGTTGCATTTAAGACTGCCTGTTGGTTTTTTTTTTTTTTTTCTCTTCTCAGTGTATTTCAGTAGTAAATCATCAGCAATGCTCTTACATTATATGTAAATAGATCTATTCTGGTATATCAATAAATCCATAACCTAATGAAGAAATTAAAAAAAGTGTATTTATTTTAACCAATATTTATTTTTCAGCATAATTTCCTTTGTTAATGCATTTAGCCCAACAATCCTGCATAGACTAAATGTTAAACAGTCAAAATTGTAGATAAAAATTCTGCTGAGTTGGGCTATGGAGTTATTGATCCACCAACATGTATTTAACAGGCAATATGTGATGGACACGTACAAGATGGTGCTGTAAAGTTTTTAGGTATTCTGAAAAATTAAAATTCTGTTTGGTTATTGTGTCAAGTTTTGAAGTGATTTGGGTCAAAAACTTTTCAGAATGCTCTCGTACAAAAAATGTTTATATGCATAGGGGATGGATATACACTGAACATATCTTTGTATACATGGAATGTCTGTGTGTACACATAGGCAGAATGTCTTTGCTTTTGTGTGAGTATCCAGATTATCTGCATAAGTGTATGTATATAAAAGTGAAGTTCTTTTTTGTATGTGTGTACATGCCTGATGTGGATTCTCTCTCTCTCTATTATATATATATATATATATACACACACACACACAGAGGAACTCACATGCACATGGATTTTCTATATGTAAATCAATGTATAAATTGAATGTTATTCAACAGTGAATATACCCAATTTGAATTTTTGTGCCTAGAATTTTGGAACGAGAAAATGAATTAAAAATTTACAAATTTTAACTTTTTTTTCATTTAATTTATAGCAGGAACACAAGTAACTGAATGCACATTGCAGGATGGTTGGTGTGTCCGCAACACAACCAATGTAACCACACCCAGCGGCCTGCCTGCCACAACAGAAATCTACTCCTGTCAACCTATGGATTTGTGTGATTATTTCAACATTACAGGATCCCATACCATGTGTACCAGTGTAAGTAATAGAAATTTAAGAACAAGAAAACTTCTCTTAAGTTATTTTCATTGTTACGTTATGCCAGCACTGAACTACACTTTTTAGGCATAAAACATCTAAAAAAGAGGATACAATAAATACACCACACATAATGTTGCATCTATGAGGCAGCTGCAAAGATATAGTGGGCTTACGAGTGGACATTTAGCATATTTTTTTTAACATTTCTCAAGTGATATGTGCTATATCTAGTCTGTAAATACAGTCTCAGGATTTCAGAACTGGTCTATCTTTGTTTTAAATATTTGTCAAGTTATGATCATTTGAAATTAATCAAAACTTGTACAAGTTTAATCATTTAATTTTAGATCAATTCTGGATAGCTGATTTTTTTCTACTTCCTATTTGCTAGGAAAGTCATTGAAATCTTATTGAAACTACTATTATAAGTGACAGGTTTAACTTGATATTCTTTTTTTGAAATTGATTACACGGTGGTTGAAAAGTAACTACCTATTTTATGTATGAGTGGCCAGTCAGGAGTCCTGACTTAACATTGTGATTTTTTTTTTTTTTCCTCCTCTTTTCTTTCTTCTTTGGGGTTGGTTAAAGGGTCAAGTTTACTATGCCAAACCAAGACTTTGGAAGGACTTGAATGGCAAATACAAGAAGTTATGTCTTCTTTCCCACAAGAGTTCCTGGTGAAATGAATTGATGCAATTCCTGAGCAGCTCAAGAAGCTGATAACAAAATCTGGTGCCCATATTGAATTTTAAATAAAACCTCATGCTGAATGCTTTTTTCTCATATCCATTTTGTGTAAAAATTATAGTTAATAAATAAATTATAAGTATTTTAAAATAAAGTTACTTTTTAATCACCCTTTATATCAAGTGGATTTTTGAGCTCTACAATATAAAATTCAGTCAGACTAATATAATTTTTTGTCTCTACCACCACAATTTTGAATAATGCTACTTGGTTCCTTTTATACATTAAATTGATAATCACTTGCTTTTGGTACTATGTGCCAGGCAACAGATATCAGTTTTCAACATAACTTTCCTTGTATTTTTCAGAAAATCATGATTTTGACTTATTCATTTTTTTTTTTTTTTCTTTAGTTATTGAATCCATTTTTCGCATTGAAAATAATCCCTCTTCTACAAAGAAGTATAAATTGGTTAAATGGAAAATTTAAGGACTTTTGGAGAATTTTGACGCTTCCCTGCAGACCAGGGTTGTCAGACCAAAACCTCTACTTTATTAGACTTAATACCAAATATTTGTTTTTAAACTTCCTGCCAAGTACAAATGACAGTAATACATATACATGATTGAGTTGAAAATCATTTAGATGGATCAAAGGCTGCTGAATGGTAACCTACTAATTTTATCATGCTAAGTACCATAACTTGGATGATAGTTTAAAGTTATATACTACTGTTACTTGCATATCTTAATGTCTGTCTTTGCCCTTCCACAAACATTTACTAACCACAGCAACCTGAGATGGGTGTATCTGACACATTACCATAACTAAAGTTCTAACTAGTGACCAAAGACTTTAGATTTATGCTTGCTGAAACATATAAAGGAATAAAATAAATTATAAATGAAGGGCAAGTTGTGAAAATTAATGGCATGATGTTTTAAAGTACTGTAATCCAATCAAACAGACATTTTATACAAAGAAAATACCTATGACAAGTAGCATGTTCTGTCTAACAAATTGCCACAACTAGCTACATACTAATGAAGATAACAGTTCCAGTCATTATCAAAATAATTCTCATGCCATAGGCCTTTTAAAATATTAATATCTATCAGATTTTTGCTATCCATAGATTTTTATCCACTGCTGGCTAACATACACCAATTTTTGAAAGTGGCACTGCCTTATTTTTTGTAGATCAGTTTATGAGGCAGCATCTTAGAATTTGCTTTTCATAGGTGATATATGCTGGTATATATATATATATATATATATATATATATATATATATATATATATATATGGTAATATTTTTTTATTTCTTTGGCGGTGGGTGGGCACCTCAAGGTGGTGTAATGGTTAGCAAGCTTGTCTCGTTAGAACAATTACGACTGAATAGTGAGTTTGATTCTCACTGGGTGCCCCTACTTTCGGCCTTGTGCCACATCTTAGCTATGCTTGGAAAATCACTATACATGGTAATTTGTTTTTTCTTCATCTCTTTGTTGCATTTTTATTATGCGATGTAATTGAAATCATGTTTTCAACTAAGTTATTATAAAAAGAAAGAATGATATGAAGACTAACAAAAAATGAAGTGAAATTTTCAATGGAAAATTTTCAGTTTCTACTGAATTTCTTACTACATAGTACAAATGAATGATATTGCATGTAAATATAGAGGACAGAGATTGCATTATATCTAGATTTGTGTCCTGTCAAGTTATAGCTATCTATAACCAAATTGGTTATGGCATTATCCATGAAGACAAGCTCATGGTACATGAATTCAAGTACTGTTGGAAGTTAGTACTTTTGTACTTATACAGTGACATTACCTTGAAGATTTAGTTGATCATGACACTTCATTTTTCTTTTCTTATCTGTGAATTGTTATGCATTCTTGTGAAAGATAGTGGTTTCATGTTGCTTTCTTCACATTTTTGAATTCAGTTTTTCTTCTCTTAGGCTAGTTGTCACTGAAGGCAAAATAACTCCATCAGCCCTGCTCTACCATACCAGGGAGAGAAGTGTTGGATTCATGCCTTTCTTAAATGTATTAGTATGAAAGTGAATGCATCAAATGAGATTGGAATTTTAATTTGACTGGCCAATTCCACTTTCTATGCAGATAGCCATTATGCTAAATGTACATTGTCTTTCTTTGCCTTTGTTCCAAGGAAATTTGATTTTTAAAAAAAAAAAAAAAAAAAAAAAAAAAGTTGTAGTAACACTGATGATGATAGAAAACTAAGAAAGATTTGCTATCTGATAGAAATCACCTATCCATGTGACATGAGTCTTGAAAAAAAAGAAAAGATCAATAGCTACAATGATTTAAGGTGTGAGATTTTGAAATTTTGGGAAGGTCTAGCAAAGAAAATGATTACAGTACTGGTGATCACTGGAGCACTGGGCTGTTGCAAGAAAAAAACCCAAAAAAAACATGGAAAACATTTTGTAGATGTTGGCTTGTAACTTGGAAATATAGTCATTAGAAAAATGGCTGCTCAGAACAGCAAGGGTATGTGGGGAAAATATTGGATTCAGCCTATTGATGGACAGAACACATGACTGTTTTATTTTCTTAAGTCAAAAGAGGTGACCTGAAAATAAACTTCTTACCAGCAACCATCATCATATGCTGTGCAGAAACAAAATAATAATATAAATAATAACAATAATGATAACATTAACAAAAAAATAGTTGTAATAAGAAGTAAAAATTAAAACCTTGGGGTTTGGAAGGTGCTTGTAGAGAATATTCAATTTACAAAGGAGTCATAGTGAGTTTTTGGTAATCCATATTTAAGTAACACCATTGTTTCCATTTCTCAATTGTCAGCTGAAATAGACTGAAATTTACCCCAAATTTAATTTTCATTATTATTGACTTTACAGCTGGCTTGACTCATTTCCAGCAGGATGAGCCACCCATGTAATTCTATATTTATATACAGG
>OZ010575.1:47489286-47571786 GCA_963932145.1 Acanthosepion lycidas
TGCATTGAATTTTTTTTTAATAACATTTTTGTGTTATAAACACTTTAGCAAAAGACAATCATCTGTCAGTGACAATAAGTGTTTAAAACAGCCATCAACCAATATCACACCTGAAGACCTCATAAGAGCGCACTAAACTATCCATATAGATTTTAGGCCAACTACCTACAATGTTTGTGGGGTTGTAGGACTCCCATACAGGATTGTTCAGTTCATTTTGGTCAACATTTTGAGTAGCTTTCATTGTCAAATCTAAAATCAAATAAAATTGGTAATGTTCTACAGGTGAAAATACATTAGCTGGTGAGTTGTCAAACGGTTTGTTTAATACAATGTTGTTTTTTTTTTTTTTTTTTTTTTAACATTAAGCAATTTTTATTTTTTTGTTTTAATTATTTATCTTATTGCATTTTCTAGTCCTAAAAGTTATAAAAATATATAAGATTGTATTTACAATAGAATCTCGGCAACTTATCTACAAGCTTGCTTTGACGTTGCGTCCTGGAACTTACACACATTCGTGGGTATAAGGAAACATTCAGCATTCATTGACCAAAGCAGCCAGTGCTACATTTAGTTGAAATTTATAGAATCTTTTTCTTAAAACCTCTTTTCATGAAAATGGATTTCTCAAGTCCACTCTTTCCAGTATTGGCAAGAGCTTCCTTCCTAACCTTTTGTTTGAAGTAGTTTGGAATGTCAACATCTTGATTGTGTCATTATTTTCACTTTGAGTTACATTTGATATCTATTTTAATTGTTGCTGTTGAAAATCTGCCAGTAATTTCTGTCATTTACTACATTTTTTTGTAAGTTGCCAAGCTATTCTATTTTAATACAGTCTAAGATTGGTCTGTTGTGCATTGAGCACTTTTTTTTTTCTTTTTTTTTTTTTTTTTTTTCTTTTGATTTAATTTTTTTTTTTTTTTTTTTTTGAGAAATATATTGCTATTTTATTTATAAAAAAAAAAAAGCCAAAATATTTTTGTCATATTTCTGGTCCCATTGTGAGATTTTTGTTTCTGTTAGGAAAATCAAAGCATTAAGCATTAAGTATTTGCTAATAACATGTACAGCTCAACAGTGTTAGTGTTGGCATTTGTCTGTGTCTACAACTAAGTGCCTCAGATAAGTTTAGTTTAACGATTTCACCTGATTTCTCTTCTATTTAAAAGCAAACACTAAGGTTTAAACTTTTCTTAGTTGAAACGCCGTCCTTGTGGGATTTCTTCTGTAGAAAGGAGTAATTTTCTTATAAGGGGTGATGAATTTTTATCTTTACCTTATTTTTTATTTTTAATTTATTTGGATTTTAAAAACTTTTTTACTATATTTTTAAGAAAGTTCTGATTTTAACCAGAACTACAAGTAAATTGATGAAAAAAAATAAAATTACTTTCTATTGTATAATCAAGTACACAAAGAGTACATATTGCATCATGGTCTCATTAGAGAAGCATTTCAAACAGATAAAGACTTTTTTTTTTTTTTTTTTTTTTTTTTTATAAATGTATTTTAATGATGGAAGATCTTAAGTGTTTAGTGTCTTTTTTAATTTTTTTTTTGTTCAGTAAACTTTTTAGAGAAATTTATACTTACACTGTTTTGATTGTTGTACCCTCCAGCCCTCTTCAGGTGTCTGTCAATAACCACCTTGAAATTTGTAACCAAACCCTCTATTTTGTATTGATACAAAATAAACCCTTTGTCTTGGAAGTGGAATGAGAATATTCTACCCCTCTAGATTGAACAAAGGGTTCAGTTTTAAAATTCCAAAAAGTTCAAGTTTCACAGATACCTGGAGAGTACACCAGCCAAAATGGTGTGAGTATAACACCCAAGATGAGAATGCTGGTCTGAATAGCAAAGCAGATAATAATTCCTCATCTCAAATATTCCAATAGAAATAATGAAAGAAGGCTGGAGAGTATAACAACCAAAATGGTGTGAGTATAACAACCAAGATGAGAATGCTGGTCTGAATAGCATAGGATAGTTCCTCATCTTAAGAATTCTGACAAGAATTAATTTTTGACTGATTTTATTTATTCATTTTTCTCCTTTGTTGCAACTTTTGGTTCATTTTCATTCTTGTTTATTTAATAAGCTGCATAAATTGGTAGATATCAGGGACAAGGAATTTCTGGCAAGATTTGAACTTTCATTGTATATATTGGGGATTTTGTCATATCTCAATAGAATTTTACCAGTTAAGTCCTGAAAACAAAGAAAGAATAAGGAATGTTAAGTAGAATGTTACTGGATATAGATTCTTTGTGATCAATATTGATTACTTGATCATTTAATACAGCATTGTGTTAAAAAAAATGTCTTAATTCTTAAATTTCCAGTAATTACCATATATATATATATATATACACACACACACACAAGATTTTTTTCTTAGTATATTTTAGAGATGCTTAGTGAGGATTTCATAGTCAACTTTTGAGATTTTATGTACAATTCCAAATTCTAGCATTAGAAATTTAATGTGTTCACAGTGTTTTAATTAATATCACTTTTTAAAATGCTTCTACCTATTCCACTCAGTACAAAAGCATACAAGGTTAGTCAGAAGTTACTTTCTCATAATATCATTTTCAATACTATTTAAACTTGCCTCTGTATTTGGTAAATGATGAGGAGTTAAGAATTTGCCACTTAAAAGATGTTAACTCCGTTTAGTGGAAAAACAGGGGTTATTTTGAATTTGATTTAACTTGACCCTTTTAATTGGCTTAATGGACACTTGTGTTAATAAAATAAGCTTCTGGTAAAGTAACTTTAAGCTGACCTGTATTCTTGCAAGCTTTGATGATATTGCTTGCTGACTTAGTTGGGTTTATTTTATTTTTTTTTTTTTTTGTCAATAGTCAAATACTTGTCTTAAAATCAGAGAAAAGTTGTCATAGAACTTCTGATATCTCTAAAATTTCTGTTAGAATAACATTTTCAGTAAGACATCTATTTTCTAAAGCTCTTTTTGCTATTTTACTAAATCTACTTGAATTTCCTACTTGAGACAAAGCAACATCGAGCTGACCAGGAGAGAAACATTTCCATGATTTTCTAATGTTTATATTAGGAATAAAAATTAAATCAGCAAGCTTATAATTTTTCACTTGTTCAAATAATGACAGTTTTAAGAAAATTTAATGAAACATTATTTTGAGTTGTTTATATTTTTATGTTTGCCATATTTTCTTGACTTTGACTAATTTGTAATGTTAAATATCAAATGACAACAATGCTTATTATGAATATTGTAGGTTTTCTATCTTACAACTGAATTTTGACAAGGCAGATATAAATTCTTTCTTTGAAAACAATTTAAAAAATTGACAGAAACCTTGCTTTAAAATTTGAATTAAAAATAACACATGAAATATTAAAATATGCTGTTAAAAATTGTTATGGAGATGAATGAAATGTTACCACTTATGTCACAAAACCTTGTTTTTATATATATATATATATATATATATATATATATATATATATATATAAATAAGATTGATAGTAAATCCTTCATATTCAGTATGGTTTTTGGGGACTGGGATCAAAGTGTAGTAGCTGCCATGTTTCTGCCTTTGGACAATTCATGGAAAAACTTTGAGGAATATCTGATCCCAGGGATTAAAACCCTGCATCAGCACCTTCCTCATTGCACTAAACAGGAAGAGTTGGTGAAATACTTACACCCACCAGCATGACGGTGATCACAGGATCTGGACAATTTTTGTTAAGTGTCTATGTTGGTGGTATGAGCTGGACTGCTTTATTCTACTTACGTAACATGGGAGACACACAGACACGAATTAAGCCTTATATGGATTTATTTTTATCGAGAAAGCCTGCAGTTTTTCACTTATTATTGGATCTTTTTAAGTAAAAGAAATGCTAAGTTAGACACTGATCCTTAAAAAAAGGTTTTCACTTTAGAGGAGAGACTGTTCCCTCGTATACAATCCAACTGTTCTTGAGACAATAAATCAAACTTAAACATGTGATTTTAAGCAAATGATTTCTTTTTTTTTTTTTTTTTTTTCTTTCAAAAGTATTATGGTGCTCAATTTTTACATGAGTATGTACAGTTATGTTTTTGTAATTTCTTAATTTCAATCATGCATTGAACATAATTGAGTCTTATGTATTGTTTGCGTAATCCTGTGAAATGCTTCTCTAATAATCAAAATATTTGTGTGAATATCTTTGTATACTCACAGTGAAGCCTGATTTTGATGTGCCTCTATAATAACTGTTTCTTAATTCTAGTGGATGGCACTAACTGTAAGGAAAAGGCTGTGTTATCCATGATGCAAGTATTTCAAAATGTCCTTTTGATGTTTTGTCTCTTTTTTTTTTTTTTTTCTTTTTTTTTTCTTTCTTTTTTTTTTGTTTTTTAAGAAATGTATATACAGCTACATTGTCACAACTTGATTTGTTTTATGTATGTACATACATAAATATATTTCTGCATGCAAGTGTATATTTTGAGAAGATAAAATGCTTTCTGTATAAAAAACAAAAAAAAACATGATTCTGCTTTGTCAGTTTTTTGGTTGCTTGTGTTTTTATTTTATTTTTGTAAGAGGAAAAAGCAAATACAGCTGTATGTTCTACAGCTTGCTTGGATTGGGTGCTTCAAGTTTAGCTCCATAACTTGAATGTTTGTTCATTTGAAAGTGTAAAAGGGAAAATACATATTTCTCTGGAATTTTTTCTGATGCAATTCAACCTAAAAATTTGAAACAATGAAAGTTTTTCACATTATCAATTATTAATTTTTTACCTGTATTTATTACATCTTATTTCTGTTTCTTCTTATTACAACTTCCACATGGTTATTCTGCAAATATTGCTTGGAAGCGGGGGTGATAAAAAGCAACAGAACTAAGATGTAACAAAGAATAGGCAAAAATTAATTATTGACAATTATTCACTTGAGAAATTTGAACATAACCCTTTTTCTTTTTAATCAATATATTGCCAAATTTCACAGATCAATTCTCTAAAGTGTTCAAAATCCATAAAGACGTAACTCATTTAAATTGTTCTGTTTAAGGATTTTTAGAAATTTATTTTATGTCATCGTCTATTGATATTATACATGAATTTATTCTTTACTTTAAATGTTGTTTTTTATTTTTGTATTAAATTTTTTCTATTTTTATTATTTTTTATTTTATGTTAAAATTTGTTTTGGTCTTCAGCTCAGAAACTGAATTTTTTTTTTTTTTTTTTTTTTTTTTTTTTTTTAAATCATTACATTTTTATTTTTTGTATTTTTCAAAATATTGTAAACATTTTTAATTTGAATTTTTTTAATTTTATTTAATTTATTTTTAATTTTTTTTTTTTTCTAAGTTCGATATTTTTATGTATGTTCATATGTACATTGAAACAGAAAACAAATCAAGTTTCTATATCTGGGCTTCTTGTTATCAATTGATCAAAAATCGATACTGAAAATAATCTAAGTTGACCGACAAAAAGTATTTGAAAGTAATCAAGCAGAAATACCTCATTAAAGTGAAATATTTTTATGTATCTGTGAAGTTGAATGAAGGCAATTCCCCTTCCAACCCCATACAAGAAATGAACATATTTGTAGATAGTGTTTGATTAACAAACAAGAGTTGTGCAAATATTGTTCATGTTAAAGCATGATCTTGAGAGTTGCCTTCATCTTTTGTCTTTAAATTGGCTGGGTTTTGAGCTGATCATAATTGCTGTGTGTTTCTTCTCATCATTATTCTTTCTTATACAGGCATGCCTCGTTTTATTGCGCCTCGCTTTACAGCATTCTTTTATTGCACTTTGCAGATATTGTGCTTTTTTTTTTTTTTTTTTTTTTTTTTACAAATTGGATGTTTGAGCAAGTTGCAAGTTATTTTGCAAACTGTGTTTGTTCTCTTCCTGTTTCTGTGTAACATTTTTGTAGCCATTGAATATTATTGAATAATAGACAAATAGTGTAAGTAATATTATCGTGTTACAATAACGCATTAATTTCCAGTTTCCATGTTTTTGTTGTTTTTATCACAACATTTTGGTTTCTACCTCCTAAAACAACTCTCACTACTCAAGTGTCCAACAGCAAGATAATTGCATTAGAAAAAATTATCTGGTTTTCTGAAAGCAATAAGTTGAATTCTTAACTTGTGCAGTGCAAAAATATACAACAGTTCAGTAAAAAAGGCATATCAGTGTCATAAGGAGGAATTGATGGTGGCAACTTGCAAAATTCCCTTGGATGAACACCAGGCAAGAGAATATAAACTTTATACCCTATGCATTGAATAAAAGAGTTTTGTACCTTTTTTCTGAAAGCTTATTGATTTTGGAGTGATGGTGTTGACTGTAGGTTGCTATGAAATGTGATAAAAGATCAACAAAGTTGAGGAAAGTAACCATTTTGCCAACTGTACTTTCTCACCTCCTGTCTTTAAGTTTTAGTAGCCATAAAATAGAATAGAATTAAGGAATGTAATTTTTTTTTTCTATCAGATGCATACTTAGCAGATAAAAATCTAGGATGAACGTAGTTTTTATATCCATTGAGTAATCTGAAAATGTGTATAACTAGCTTTATTGCGATGAAGTTGCAATATCTCCAAGGTTTGCCTGTGTGTGTTTCAATCAACATTCATATTTCTTTTATTGTCTCTTCTCGTGTTATCTTTCTTATTTATTATGACTGTTTTGTTAGCCTTCTTATTGTCATATCTTATTCTTTCATTATTCTTCTTATGATGAACGTTATCCACTGTTTGTATTATTTATTTATTTATTTATTTTTACAAGATGAATTTTAAATGTCTTTGAGATGCTCCATATTAATGTATGAATCTCTCCTTTGCTCTTTCCTACCTACTTTACCAGAGTGATATCATCCCCAACCTCAGTCTTGCCTTCAGTTCCTACCTCAATTTTTATTTTAAACTTTTTATTTTTTAATGTGTGAGCAGGAAAAGCGGATGGGGGTTATAAAAAATTGTTTTCATATTTATTTTTGATCAAGTGATCTGTTACAAAGTAATAGAATTTTTTTTTTTTTTTTTTTTTTCTAAGACATTTGACTATGTTCATATGTTTACAAGTAGAACTTGAACTGAGAGACCTCTCCCCCCAAAACACACACACACACACACACACACTAACAGTGATACTCTGACCCACAATGTGATCATCCCCACCCACCCAGTGGGATAGTAGCCACTGCCTTGAATTAGATGTACAGTTGGTAAAAATAATTCAAACTAAACTCTAATGTTTTACTTCATTGCTTCTGGCTACAATTTGGTTTTGGACCCTTGGGTGAATTTGTGGCTTTGAGTCCTGCTTGCTGGTTACTTGACTACTGTGTGTTTATATTCTATTTGTATACATATAGACTTATTTCACTCAGCTTTATATTTTATTACTTTGTTAATTTTTTTTTTTTTTCTTTTTTAGATTGGTTTTATAGTTAACGGACAGATATTATTGCAGGCATCTGTCCTGTACCAAACATAACTTGAGAAAAATTCTGTCCATTTGAATTAAAAAAAAAAAAAAATATCTCTATTGGTATGTTCTTCCACAAAACCACGTTCTTTGACTTTGCCAGTATTTGGTTGATTTTATATTTGACCCTGGTTTTTAATTATTTTAATCTTTGATGCAAGTTTTCTTACACATTATTCTTGGTTTATTGATGTGTATGTGTGTATGCACATCTTGTGAACATGGCTATTGCACCAGTTAACATAGGCCTTTGTGTTCTTGTCAATGTTCAAATATGCTCATATTGCTAAAAAAAAATTTTTTTTTTAATTATATGGTAACTTGTTAGCAATAGACTTCAATATGGTGTAAAGCTTTGACTACTCTTTTGTGCTATCATGAATAAATTTCCTATGTGTGTGTATATATATATATATATATATATATATATATATATATATATATTGCCAAAGCAAACATGCCAAGTGTAGAAGCTCTGCTAGCAGCAGCAACAAGACTACGATGGACTGGGCATATCTATTGTTTGGACTGCTCTTGATTGTCAAAAATTACTCTGGTGTACTAAAGTGATGGCAAGGTGGTCAGTTTCTATAAAGACTGCATCAAGTGTGATCTGGAAGCATTGCAGATTGATGTAAACAACTGGGAACAGCTGGTTGTAGATCGCCCTGCATAGCACTGAACACTTGCTACTGGAGTAGCAACAATCAAAGCTGGCCAGTTACGAGTGAGCATTGGCCTGGAGATGAGGCCGGTGTGTGATTAAAGTTGCTGGACCTAGATGTATCTCATTCTTCTGTCTTCAGTGAATACAACAGACAGTCAATATTGAAATATATTATTTTAGTGATTACACATTTGAGATTTCAGTAGATATCACTGTTTATGTACAGTGAAATTAATATGTACCAACTTACATAATCAAAAGCCTACAAATCTTATTTTAAAAAAATGTACCCCTCAGTAGGAATCTAACCTGCATTCCTCTATTTTTCTGTCAAAACCTTTCTAGCTTGGTATGCCATTACCATCTCAGTCACAGACCTCATTATGTTTTTTTTCTTTTGATATCTAATAACAAGAGATGGAAAGAAGATGAGCCTAAATGAAATTGACTAGATTAAAAAAAAAATCGCAGCATCCCTCGTTCCTGTGCATGTGTAGTCACATAACAAATTTAGTTCAATAAAGTCCCAAAGGATGGAACGCATGACAAAACTTTTTACACTTTGCCATACATTTTTCCCCAATATTGTTCTTGATATATAAAAATATATATCATTATGTCATCTATCTATCTATCTATCTATCTATCTATCTATATATATATATATATATATATATATATATATTATGTAGTAGGGGAAAAATTGATTCCAACATGTTTATTGAGGATAAAATTTTTACTGATGACAAATGTTATTATTTCTGATGTACGATGCTTGAAGGTTACTTAACAAAAACATTATGAACTTTGGACAGTTTTATTTTGATTGAGATCTGCAGCAGTTTATAAACAAAATGTTAAAAAAAAAAACAAAAAAAAACAATTGTATTGACGGGACTTGTCAATCAAATTCTATAAAACATTTGAAAATATGTTACTTAAGATATTACTTTGTGAACATTATTCAATGCTTAATTATACAGCATATATTTAATTCTTTGCCAACACATGTACAGTGGCTAAGCCCAGTGGACCCAATAGAAAATGTTGCTTACTCAGATTAGCCTTTATCATCTCTGATACAACAGTAGAACCTGTGTTGGTGATGTCTGAAACCAGTTCTGAATTATTTTGCCTGCTGTGCATGAGAACAAGAGCATTAGCACTGCAATTTATACGGCTTACATCATATTGGGTGCATTTTATTCTTGTTTTGCTTTGTGCTGTGTAAAAATTCATAAGAATGTTATCTGCGTAATCGGTGTTTGTTTTGTAATATGATAACATTTGAACATTGACCTATTAATTTCTGTAAGAGTAGAAGGACAATGCTGGTATCTTTTTATTGGTACTTTTTATGGGTGCCATGGAATTAAAACTTAATGAACACTGCAGTCAATGATTCTTTTAAATTTAAAAAAAAAAAAAAAAAATTTTTTTTTTTTTTTTTTTTTTTTTTTTTTTTAAACTATGTATGTATGTATGTATGTGTGATATATATGCCTGTGCCTGTATGTTTTGCACTGTTTTAGTATGATTTGAGTGTAAAATAATATAGTGTTTTTTATACAGTTGTTTTTTATAGCAAAGATGTTGTTGGATTTGTAAGTGTGTTGAACAGCAAAGTTTTTTTTTTTTTTTTCATGTGTTACAAACAAAACAAATGTATGTGCATTTGTTTAGAGATATCTGTATGTTCCAGGTATATTTCTAATGCATTACTTTCAACTCAATTGTTGAGTTGCTTCCAATCTTGTGTACGTGAATGTTTTAGAAAAAAAAAAAAATCTTTGTGAATTGAATCTCTTGCCCAATTGACTGTACAGTATTTTGTCACAGGCCTTTGCAGTTGCTTTTCTCTTTGAAATTTTTGAGTGGCCACATAGATATGGATCATATTTATTCATCTATATAATTCTCCATTTCTGTAGGTAAAAGCTGTGTGTGCGTCGTATATTCAGTATAATTGAGTGACTGCAGTTTTTTTTTTTTTTTTTTTTTTTTAAACGTATTGTTAAATATGAAATATTTTTCTTGAATGATTATAAAGGAAAAAAAAATATTATTCTAAACACATTATTACACGTTGGTGTCGCATGACTTGCTGCATCAAGCTGTATTTGATTTAGTTTTCAAAAACTAACAACTCTTTCAAATGATGATACTCTACTTCTTACAACATAATTTTCTTTTCACCCTCCCACCCTCCCAATGAGGATTTAGATAAGTCAAAAGCTTGGTATTACACAACATGAATTTTGGACAATTTGTTCACACACAATCATTGTCTTTATAAAAGGATATATGTACTTAAAAGATAATTAGATATAATACACAGCATAATAATTAATTATAGTTAAGTATAACACATATTTAAGAAAATAGACACTTAGAATATTACACACAATTTTGGGAAGTTCTTTCAAGTTTTCACCTGACATTCAGTGACTTACTCAACCCCAGGAGAAAATCACTAAAAAAAATATCTTAAGGTATTCTCTGTCCATTCTGTTTAATGGAACATATTTAAACAAAAGATTGCTATATAAATATGTTATGTTTAAGTGTTTATATGTATCATGTTCACTTTACTGTAAAAGTTGTCTCTTCTGTCTTAAAAAAAATCTTCAAATTTACTTTTTTAAAAATTTTACCTCTTGTGCTGTTTTAAGTTTTTTCTTATCTGCTCCTAACCTCTTTATTTACAAGGAACATTTTAGAACTTGATAAAATCTGTGCCTGCTTAAGAGGTTTTGCTTTGGAATCCTATCTACCAACTGTATGCATCTTTTATCTTTTGTTGGTTGTTTACAACTACTAGTAGTAGATATATAGTAGTACTTAGTGGTTTGATTTTTAAGGAAGCATTCTCATTTTTTTTATCAATTTTTTTTTTTTTTTTTTTTTTCTTTTTGTTGGCTTTATTGCAGGAACAAAGGATACAAGTTCACATTTAATCAGAAGCTGCTTTGTTTATAATCCATATTGCTTACATTTTGAGGAAAAAAAAGCAAGAATAAAATGAAAAAGTAATAAAAAAAAATGTTAATTTCTGTTAAGGTATTAGGCACTTTTTCATAATAGGTTTATTTGGTCACTTTGAGAAGAATACTGATTGTGCAACAAAAACATGTACCTGCAGGTGTTTTAATTTTTTTTTTTTTATATATATAAGTATACAAAATTTTCCATTGGTTACTTGCCTAAATGTAGCCATTATTTTTTTTTTTCTCAATCCTTGGCCAATACTTAGATACATGTTCACACAAAAAAAATAGTTTCAACAAAATGCCTTCTCAATGTTGTCACAATAGAGAAGAGTAGGTAAATGAGTCCTTGGGTGAGGGGAAATCACTCTCCTCTGACTTACTTACTAGTACTGTTACCCCATAACAATAATTGTTATGTAGGAACGGTATCAGTATTGTTTGAAGTTTCACATGTCTTATATTTTAATGCTGTTGGTGTCAGTATAGTTTCTCTTTGTTACAATGGAAGGGTTTGGTCTGAGGATTTTTTTAAAATCTGTATTACCCCATGCAAGGCAGTAATGCCACTGAAACACAAGGGGTTACAGGTTGTGGAAGAATTAGGAACAATCAATAATGTTGAGCAGAAAGAGAAGACAATAATCAGGATGACAGTATATAGCGATTGACATTGCATTTAAACTTTTGTAAATTAAAGTTGGCTGGAAAGCATGGAGCCAGAAGGGAGTTCCACAAGCTAGAAGTGAGAGAGAAGAAACATAGCATAGAATTTACAGCTCAACTGTAAATTGATGAAATCTTGATGCTAATCTAGTACTGCATTTAAATTCAAAAACTCTAGGTACCATAGTGAAGAACTCATCCAAACAATTACCATGAAAGTATTTATAGACAAGACAGAGAAGCAACCTTATGGCGGTGGGAAAGTGACTGAAGGTGAGCCACCAGATCAGGACTAATAATATTGCTGATTCTCCTTTGCATTTTATCAAGGAGCTCAAGGTAAATAGCATGAGCACCAGACTATATGTGGCAGTAATATTCTAAGCATGGATAAATGGTAGACTTAGAGATATGCAAGATGGATTCTGGAGAGAAAAATTGTTTCACCTGACACAGTGAACTTCTTAGCAGTTGACCTAGCAATGGATTCAATATCGTCTTTCCACTTCATGTCAGCAGAGAATGTGAGTCCGAGAAGGCACAACAAGTCACTTTCCTGGAGGTTAGCATGAGCTGTGCTGATGAAAGGCAGCGAGAGTTCTCTTAGATGATTAACGGAGAGAAGTTTCATTTTGGAGGCATTAAAATTAACAAGCCATCTTTTGCCCCCGTTAACAATGGACTTGTCATTTTAGACATCAGCTGCCATTTTGACCTTGTTGGACTGATAAGCCTTACTATCAAGGCAGGAGTAAATTGTCATATGGTTTACAACAGTTAAGGTTACTCTTTATAAGATGGCTAAATTTCTGACCTGTTCAATTTTATTTTATTATAAGAAACATTGGTTACTTTGAATTACTAACAATTGAGAAAGATATGTACATTTTCTTTAAGATATTGGCTTTACTGGATTTTTTTTTTTTTTTTTTTTTTTTTTTTTGTCAAAATAAAATCTATAATTCCAACTGAGGTGTTGAAGTAGGTTTTTTTTTTTTTTATACTGATTCTTAATAATTTTTTTTTTTTTTTTTTTTTTTTTTTAAACCAATTCATTGATTGGCTGAGGAGTGAAATGGATAAACTAAGCATTTGAAGTGTTTCAATTTCTGAGACAAGATTTTGTTATTCAGTCAGTTATTTTTTTCACTAATTTAATCTTACTGCAACAGTTTGGGCTCATTTTATTATTAGATGAAGCCATTATTTATTTTTTTTTTACTAGTATTTTGTCTTCAATATTTTTTTTATTGCAGCTATTCATTCTATTTTATTATTAGATAAAGCATTGTCAGCTATTTTGTTTCGTATTTCTTTCATCTGAAGTCCAGTTTCTTTTATTGCTATTATTCAGACTCATTCTATGAGGATTTTATTATCTATTATTGTCTAATATTTCTTCTATCTCTATTGCTTATCATTGTAAATAATTAGAAATTAGTTACTAATCATTAGTCAACAGCAGAGGTAAAAATAAATAAGCAATAATCTCCCAGCAAGACTTGCATTTATTTTGCCTTGGGAAACTTATGATAGCTGTTCTAAGCAGAGTTGTGAATGTTAACAGTTGGCAGAAGGTAGAATCCAACTATAAAAACTTCTGTAATTTTTACTGAGTGTGTTTTGTTTATATTGATGAATAGTGTTAGGAATATTGTTACTATTAGATATGGATTCACTTGGACCAGTTTCCATTTCTTTGTTGTTTTTATCACAATATTTTGGCCTATTATATACTAAAAAAAAAAAATGTCACTGTTCATGTGTCTAACAGGGACATCAGAAAAGATTACCTTGTTTCCTGAAAGTAATGAGTTCAATTCTTGGCTTGGACAGTTAAAAAAAAAAAAAAAAAAAAAAATAGGCAGAAAACAGTTCAATAAAGAGACAAATGAGCAAAATAAAGAGAAACTGACAGTTACAAGTTTCAAAATTCCTTTGGAAGAATACCAGACAAGGGAATGAGAACTGTGGATTTAATTTTAGTATTTCTGAAATGTTAACTGAGGCTGGCTATAAATCATGATGAAATGTAATAAAAATGACCAAAGTTTAGGAAGCTAATCTAAATGAATTGACTTACAATAGCTACTTTATGTTCTGAAACAAGTGTTGTTTTATTTTTGTTTTGTTTTGTTTTTTTTTATTGCTTGTTTTGTTTGCTGTGATTGAGAGAATTTATGAAAGTGACAGAGAAAATCTTCTGCTTGCTTGAAATAATCTGAAAGATTTCTTTTGTCATAAATTTTTAGGACTCGCGTTTACCGGTAGTTGTGGAAAAGTGCATCTGTAATGCAAATGTCCCAAGAATCTTGGACTGGTGAAAAGAAGAATTACTGAAAATGGGAGGTTTGTGTGTCTATGTTCAATCCATTAAACGCTGATACCCTATGGATTTCAAAAAGGATAAATATTATTATTTTGATATTTAAAAAAAAAAAATACTATTATTATTATTAAATTTACTTTTACCTTATTCTAGTTGCTTTCTATTGTAATGCTCAGGTCGTCTTTGCATTCAATGACTGTTGAGTCAGCTGCCTGGATCAGAATTAATATAGAATGAAATCTGAATGACTTCTGCTGGTTTAGCTTTCATAGCCTAATCAGAGCACCATTATTTTGGCTCTCAAAAGATAAGGGTTGCAAATTCAAACTTAGAAGTTATTTCTTTATTTCAGATTCATGCTGCTCACTTCAGTTGACGATTGTGAAAAAAAAGCTGTGTAATATAATAAAAAAAGCAACAGAAATGAGATAAAAGTTAACTGAAAATTAATAATGTTTCTGTTATGAAATTTGGATAACTTAAAACTATTAGTATTTATTTATATCTAATTATTATTAATATTAATGGTATTAAATTTTATATGAATTTGAATTGTTTTTTTTTTTTTTTTTTTTTTTTTTTAATGAAGAGAGATTATGGTAATTGGTAGGTTTTTGTATTGACCCTTGGTCCATCAATAAACAGCTAACTACTATTACTACTACCTCAGAATGGGTTTATAAAAAGAACTACAAATATCCATACATTTTAAACAACAAATGCAATCCTGATTTAAAAAAAAAAAAAAAAAAATGGATTTTCTTTATTTATATCTTGATATAAATAAACACCAAAACATTAACTAAATTCTACTCCATCCACAACTAGTTTATCAAAAAACAAGAGCAACTATTCTATTAGCATGCTAGTATTGCCAGCTATTGATTGCAAGTTAATAATTCATTGGGTAATTCTAGATCCTGTCTTTGTGTCAAATTTAGCTCTGCCTAATACAAACTAATAAATTATAATTACCATAAACATGTGTGTATAAGTCATCCCTCCATAAAAACTTGTCTTTTAATTAAAATTAATACTTGCCAGTGTTTGCTAAATAATGTGGTTTGTTGGAGTAGAGATAATAAAATCAACTGCCCTGTTGATCCAACCCTTATTCATTGATAAGGATCACGGAGAATCTATTGAACAATAAAATGGAAAGTATTAACTTTTAGCATTGAACATCTATGTCAATAAAAAGATATATTGGTTTATATAAGATACACATAGAATTTTATATATAATATTCCTTTAGGACATCAGTGATCATGGCTCTACAGATTTCTTTTCCTTATTTGTGAATTGGTATGCCTTCTTGGGAAAGAGTGTTTTGCCATTGAATTGTTCATGGTTTAGAATTTAGTTGTCTAAGGTGCTGGTTGGATTCATGCTATTGCCAACAGCTAAAGTGAACAAACTGTCTATAATGCTACAACATGCATATATATATATATATATATATATATATATATATATGAGAGAGAGTACATTTATAATCTATTTTTTATTATCAGAAAAAAAAAAACATATTTTTTTTTTTTTTTTTTTTTTTTTTCTTTGGTTAATCCTGTGTCCCTTCAGGATGAGGTGACTGTGGATCTCCACAAATTTAATTTCTTTATCTGTGAATTGGCATGATTAATCTTGGAAAAGATAGCAGAATACTTTCCTGTTGCCTTCAGCATTGTTGTAGTTCTTGATGGACTGCCATCTAAAGCTAGAGAATCTGGTCTAGCTTGGTTGGACCATGTAGAAATGGATTCATGCCTTTACCAAGAGCATTAATGCAAAGTGAATGCCACAGCATAGCCTGAAACTTGAACTTGGCTCACCAGTTCCACTTTCTATGCTGAAAGCCATTAAGCCACCTACACATCCATGATATTTTGTGGCTTTGTCTAATGTCAAGAGAAATAGAATTTTATGCTGATCCTAATAGAGATGAAACTCCATAATTTTTTTCATGGTGAATAGAAAGTTGTTTTCTTGAGATTAATATTCAAATGGCATTGAGTGCAAACAAAACGAAGTAACGGAAGTAGAATAACAAAGTCTTTGATATTTCTTTAAATACGATATGTTTGCAAACTATCAGACCATTTCCAAAATAATTGAAAAATTAAAGTATAATGGAGAGCTAACTTTACATCAGAAGCTGGAGTCTGCCAAATAGGATGTAAAGAATGTCTCCCAAAATACATCGACAAAACATTACAAAATTGGAAGAAAAGAATATACAAAGATAAAAGGGATTCAGAATTAAACAGCACACAGAATGCACTGGTATACTGCCAAAACTTTTGTGATCATAATTTTAGCCTCTAAAGTGCTGTTTTATTAAAAAAAATGAAGATTATTCCCCTCAAAAATTTTCCTTGAAATTGTTGGAACAATATGGGATATGAAAAAAAACTTAAAACACATTCAGTTTTGCCAGTGTAGATTTGGTTGACGTAAGATCCATTTTTCTGATGCATCATTGAAACCTGTCAAAATAAAAGTTTTTTTAAATTGTCATATATATTAACTATATTTGCAAAATTACTCCACTATTGCCATAATTTTTTGACAATATCTGTATGCTACTCATCAAAACACATTTTATTAAGATCAATTTGGTATAGTATACATTTTAGTAAAAAAAAAAAAAGAATTCAACTATTAATTTAAAAGATTAGTTATAATCTTTTTAAAATAAATTTTAATTCTCAGTTTAATCCAAAGTTCCAAAAGTGAGCTTTCTTTCTTCTGGAGAATTCAGTTATCCAGAAGAAGTTGCGCTTTAATCATGTCAGTCATGTTTCTCAGATATTCCATGGCTTTTACTGCTAACCCAAAATTAGCCTAGGAGCCTCTAGGGCCACTTTTTTTTTTTCTTTTTTTATTATAATAAAAGCTTGTTTTACTTTTTTTAGTGCTAATATTTTTTTGATAAAATGGCTGTCAATTTTCTTTCCCCAATCTCAGAAGCCATGTCACCAACTAGTGGTGACATCTATTTTCTTGTGTTCATAATATTTTTTTCGGATTTTCTACATACATACATACATGCATGCATACATACATGCATACATACATACATACATACATACATACAATTTTTGAAACATGGTTAGAACTGTAGCAGAAAACCATATTTTAAATCAATTAATTTATAATATATATGTGTGTGTTCTAACAATTAGATGCTTCATGGCAAATAAATCTTATGTGCTATGTTATATAATGGGGGCAATTAATTCTGTATATACTACAAATACTCTTTTTTTTTTTTTTTTTTTTTTTTTCCTTTCCCCAAAAAACTATTTTTATCATGAGTTGTTGTTTTTTTGTTTTGTTTTTATACCTTCTATAGATTTATAAACATTCAAGTAAAATTTAAGAAGCCAAGTGCCATATGCATTTTTCTAAAATTTCACAGGAAGCCACATTATTCTATATAGAGATATGCATTGAGTCTCCAACATTTGGGAAGCAACTTAAAAGGAAAATATAGCTGTCAACGGTATCTGGTTTGACACAACATAAAATGAAATGCCATGTCACCAATGGTGATATGGCAATCAACATATTAAAAGTAATCTCTCTAATTTTTATTCCTATCCATTCAGATGCAAAATCCTGTGACTTATACACACATAAAGGCAGTAATTTCAACAAGTCAAAATCCTTGTAAGCAGAAATAGCAACAACTCCAGAATTACAGATATTAACTAAATTTACATCTTTTCAAAACATTTGGTAAAAATACACAGAACAATGAACTTCACAATAATTTTACATTTCTTAATAAATCTCATATGAATCCCCAACAAATGGGATTTGTTTTGTTTTTCATAGCCATCTGTTTGCAAATCTAAAGTAAATTGCCATAACTCATTACTTTTTACTTTTCTAAATCACTTATTCCCATTGATGTTTCTGTACTAATTTTCTTAAATGTTTGCACTTGTTTCTAGTTGTATATAAAAATCAAGTCCCAGCTCTTATTTATTTTTTAAAGGGTTTCTTGTTCCTCTTAATTCATGAAAAGCAAAAGAAGACCTGTGACAAACTAACAAAGAAGAACAGTTTCAACCTGTGTGCTTCAATAAAAGGGTCAGGGTTCGTTTATGTTTTTTTTTTTTTTTTCTCTGCCCTCACAGTAACTGACCTTTTGTGATTCTCTTTGTCCAGAAAACCTTTAACCTGCAACATTTGACACAGAGTGGTGGTTCTCGTTTTTGTGCACCCAAATAACCACTCCACTTTTTTATTTTCTTTGTCAAAATTTTTTTTTTTTGCCTTGTACAAAAGTGCCCCATACTTTTTGCTGGATCTAGCCAGGCAAAATTTAAATGTGTAAAAAAAAAAAAAAAAAAAAAAAAAAAAAAGTAAAAGAAAAACTTTATTCTCTATTTACTTTTTTGTCATCTCCTTCCAGGCAGAGCAAGTGACCAATGTTTAATAATTGTAACTCAGTATTTTTTATTATTATTATTATTATTGTTGTTGTTATTGTTGTTAGCCGGAGTCTTCCAAATGAAAAAAAAAATGATTTTTTTTTTCTTTTATATTTTCATCGTTCCCCTACCCCCACTTCATTCCCAAAGATTAAAAAAAAAAAAAGCAATCCATGCAAAAATTTCCATTTCATGTGAGGTAACAACATTCAAGTTTGAGCTGCATTTATTTCTGAGGAATTATTTAGAACAAATGTTCCATTTTAATTTTGGTAAATATTGTATGAAATCCACACAATTACCAACAAAATATTTTTACCATTTTACAAATGGTTTCATCAGTAGCCCTCTTGTCTAAAAGAAATACAGTAAAAAGTTTTATTTTCCTTGTAGACACTTACTCTCTTTTTCTTCCTTTGCTTATTTTTACTTTTTTTCTTTTATTTAGTTTTGTTTGGGTAAAACCAGACTATTACGGTTAGTTTTCCTTTTTATTTGAAAATTTTTCTAATTAGAGAACAATCAGAAAAATTATCAAATAAAACGAACCAACAAAAAACGTATTTTAGCATCTTTGAAATAACAACAGTTAAGCTTTTAAGAAAATGTTCCAAGAAGTATTTATATGCAATAGAATTACACAAAAAAAAAAAAAAAAAAAAAAAAAAAAAAAAAAAATTGTGTTTTCTAAGATCTCAACTAGACACGTGTATCTCTTGGAGATAGATGAAGGCCTGCTGAAAAGTTATTTAGAGTTGTAAAACAAATTCTGACATTTGGTCATTTTTGGAAAGTGGGTTGGGCTGAGAACTTCATAGCACCAGCTCATATATGATTTTATATAGACTTACACTTCTTTCCCTAGGTATATATTGAAGCTGTCAGTTTTATTTATGGTCATATGTTAGATTAAATGTTTTGTATGTCTTTGTTCATGTAAGGGTGGAAAAAAATGTACGTAACATAATACAGAAGCCTAAATTTTATTATATAAAGGAGGTGCAGAAAAGTTCTAATTGATGCAATTTCCAAGATTTGACCAATTTTTCTTTTTGGTTGGGCTGAAAATTTTTCAGCATACATGAACACACAGACACTATATATATATATATATATATATATATATATATATATATATAATCTAAAATTTGATACATTTGAGAAAAGTGTTCAATATTGTGTTTGCAGGTAGAGGCAGTGGTGACTATGTCCATGCTGTCTATCTGTCTACAAGGCACTACTCAAAATTTAGGGATTTAAAATCTTAAGTTCTTCAATATAATTTTTGTTTTAAATTTAGTTTCATTCTTTTATGGTTGACTAATTTTAAGAAATAGATGTCTGAGTAAACTGATCTGCTTAAGTTTTCAATATTTTGGATAACACTTTGTACACACACACACACACACACAGTCTTGAAAATGTCTGTGAACAATGTAAGTTTTAGAACACATGTATATACAGACATACACACACTCATAAATGCAACTGCTTGATGGAATTCTTTGGAATTATTTGCCTCAACTCAATTCCTTTTCCCTTGATTGATGACTTTTACAGTCCATTGATGATTGTCAAATTCCAAGAATGTGTCCCTTTCCTCTCATTGTAAATGATAAAATTGCTGATCCCTTTCCCTCAAATGCCTACCATTTTTTTTTCTCTCCTCCTCTGCAAACAAGGTGCTTTTTCTTGGCTCAAAATCTGTACAACTTGTCTTCCTGTAATCTTATCATATCCTGCAGTATCTGTCCAGTTTGTACCCTCCCCTCCCCGGTATCTACCTCTACTTTTAAATGTCCTCCTCTCCATCTGTCCATTGTCAGTTTCCTTCGTCCACTGTTGTCAACAAACGCGTTTCATAAAAATGTTTCCATTTTTTTTTTTTTTTTTTTTTTTTCTTTTTCTCTCACCGTGGACATTCCATGTCTTCACCGTCCGCCCTGACCTGGACTTTGTTCCATGAATCGTTTTGCCCAATTCCTAAAATAAAAACTGAATAAAAATTTAATTTTTCTTTTTCTTATTATTTCTTTGATTTATTTTTTGCATTCTTGTTTATGATTTTTCTTTTCTATAGCAAGGTGTCTTAAGGTTGGTTGCTTTTAATTAGATTCAAAATGACCAGTTTTTGAATGGGAACTAAGAACTTAATGTGTTGTAAGGTTTTAACCATTGCTTGGTAACATACTTAGCTAGAGTTTCCATCTGTCTTTTCCACCATGCATTTATTTGGGTTACATTAGATAAAACTTGTTTTTCTTCCAAGCAACAAAAGAATTTAAATAATGTTAATAATTAGTTAGGTAACCTGTGATTGGTAAGATTTACTAAACATGTGTGACAAGTCTTTTTTTGACAGAAAATTTTAGTAATCTGGGCAAGGGGAGAAGGGAGCCTATTGTAGGTCTATTTTTTTAAGTTTTCTGGTATTTATTGCTGCTTACTGACTCTACAACAACTCCAAAATTCTCCTGCATAGTTTTTTTTTTATTTTTTTATTACCTAAACTTAACCCAGGTAGAAACTCACTGTCTATTAACATGAGTATAGACATAAAACAGATTTGCTTTTAAATAACCAGCAAAAGTTGGTAAGTTGTTAAATCGAGTAAACAACTAGATAGAATTGTTATAGCAAATTTTGGTACTCAGTTGGTTTGGTATGCCTCGAAAATCAGAAAGAGATTGTCAAGAAGCAGGACTTAATGTGTGCAGTGTTCTTTGGTATGCTAAAGTTTACTGAGAATGTTTCAGATCTTACATTACTAAAGCTACTTAACATTCTAGAGAATTTTAACGCATCTTTGATTCAGAAATATTGGCGAGAGTCCACTTATGATGCATCTCATATTTGTGGGTGTTTTATGTTAGCTCAGTGGTTTCAAAATTTTTTTTTTCTTTGGGACGCATTTTGCTTGTCACCAAATTTTGTGCGATAAAAAGTACATTTAAAAGAAAAAGGAAAGAGTTAAAGGGAGATAACCGCGGATTCACAGTAAGAATATTATCATTGATAACCCCTTTTCAATTTGCGGATTTGATAAAATGTAAAAATACCACAATGATATCTGTCAATAATTATTTATAATTATACTGAGATTCATGCAATTACAAGTAATGCATATTTTAAATTTTGAAATCATGTTTTGGCATATGAATTTTTTGAAACTGTTTCTAAATCTTTGTCTTTCAAACATTCCATCTCACTTGCTGTCCTCTTCTGCTGCACCATTATGGGAACCATTGACTTAGCTCAATAAATTTAATTGAAAATATTCTTAACATTGGATTTCCCTAGATTTTTAATAAAATACGGTCAGATGTTTAGGAAAGAATATTACTACTAATAAGAATTATAATGTTGAATAAAATGAAGGCATTCCCTGAAGACTTATGTATTATTAATAACATTTGATTGAAGCAGATGTTCAGCACATGAGATCGTTATAACCGCCTATTGAAACTGCATGTCTGATGTGTCTTTTCCGTCTTTCCTTGTGTCCAAAAATGGAGTACATTATTGATAAGGTATCAACATGGTGTAATGTAGGTGCTAACAAACTAACCAACAAAAAACATGCAGAATTATTGGATGTTTGAAGTTTTTTTTTTTTTTTTTTTTTTTTTTTTGCTAATTTCTTTTAAATATTCTTTTGAAGAGTGACATTTCATAGAAACAATAAAAAACATAAAAGAAAGGTTCATATTTTCTGCATTTACTTATTTTTGCATCAAATTCTTTTAAAAAAATTAATAAAATAGGAAAAAAGAAGCAAAATTTGTTACAGATTTGTTTAAATTTTTTTGTATTTGTTTATTTTACTTTTTTTTTTGATTTTTTTTTTTTTTTTTTTTTTTTTTCAAGATAATAGTTTTCAAGGATTTTTTTTTTCCTTTTTACCATGTTCTTAATTCAAGTTCATATTTTTTTTTTTAAATTGAGTATTAAGGGAAAAAGCATTGAATTGAAAGCCTAAAAAAAGACGGGAAAGTTTGTTGGAGTTTTATTTTTACTTTTTGCATTGTCGAGTTAATTTTTTTATATTATAAAATCTTCAACAGATGACAATCAGGGCAGGCGGGGGAAGCAATAGAAAACTAAGAGAAACAAAAAGGAAAAGTTTTCAAGAATTTTCTTTATATATTTATAAATATTCTTTAAAAACATTGAAACAGTGGTTAAGAAAAAAAAAATCCACAAAAATCACAAGACACCATTAGGTTTTTAAATTTTACTTTCTTTTCTTTAAATTTAAATGAAAGCTATTCAATACAGAGAGGAGAATGCTTCAGTTTTAAAATAATTGAAAAGTTTTGAAGTGTTATTTTTATTTACTTTTTTTAAATTATTTCACCCCAAGCAAGGCAATAAAGGCACTAAGATGCAAGGGGGGGGTGTAGTGATTGTTAATGTGAGGGGGGGGAACACTATTAAGGAGAGAGAACAATAAAAGAGGAATTAAAAAGATGGCATTAACATTTTTGAAGATGAAAGTTGACTGGGAAGAAAGAAGCTGAATGAGTTCCACAAGTGAGAAGTGTGATAGAAGAAACTGTTAGCATAGAAGTCATGGTTATGTCTAGCCATTTCAACAGTGAAATGATGATCTTGCCACTAATCTAGTACTGTGCTTAAAGTCTGTACTGTAGAGGAAAGTTCATCAGAACAGTTATCGTAAAAGTATAGAGAAGGCACATGGAAGATTCTTGGGTTTTTTAATTTTTTTTTTTTTTTTGTACTAAATATTCTTTCATGAAACGCCATTTTATAGAAACGGTTGAAAGCTTTAAGAAAAAAAATATTTAAGTTTTTTTTTTTTTTTTTTTTTTTAACTTTTCATTTGTGCATTTTTAATCATTTAATGTAAAAAAAAAAAAAATGCTTTCGCAGAAACTGTAAAGAAAGGAAAATTTTATTTTTTTTTTTTTTTTAAATTACATATTGTTTACAAGACTTCTATAGTAATACATGTCAAGAGAAAAAGGAAAACTATTTTTTTTTTTTCATAATTTTTTGTTTTGCATGAAATATTCTTTAAAAGAAAGCTATTCAATAAAAAAAAAGATTTAAGGAGAAAAGATGGTATTGTTTTGAAGAATTATTTTTGTTGCTTTTTATTTAATATTATTTTTTCAATAAAAACAAAAAGTTTTGTTAAATAAGAAAAAATAAACCCTGTTGAAAATTTTTTTCTTAACCTTAAAATTTCTTTAAAAAAGGTCATTCGATAGAAACATGAAACTTTTTATGGAGAAAAACAAAGAAAAGCCACCTTCTTTACCAGAAAAGTCTGGTGGGCAAACTAGTTTAGTTTTTTACAGAGTTACGGCCCTTTGTCATTGTTTTAATTTTTTTTTTTTTTTTTTAGAAAGTAAATTTTTAAATTTCAAGAGAATATGCGTTTGTTGTTTGTCTGTTATGAAACCACATAAGCGAGTGAGTGAAATATAGTTAATCTGATTGAAAGGAAGGATTGAAACAAGCTGTGTCAATAAGTGAAATATAAGATAAAATAAATGAAAATTCGACTTGAATAAAGAAAGATGAAAGAAAAAATTTCTTTGGCTGGTCTCAGAATAGTAATACGAATAAAAAAAAAAAACAGGGCATGTGACGAGGCATTTTAAAACCTTAAAAAGAAATTCTACGGTATTAGCGTTGAATTGTTGATTATGATTATTGTTTGAACTCAAATTGACGTTTATAAATGGAAGACAAGACACTAAAACTGAAAGCTGTTGTTAATGACTAATAATTATTACACGAATAAAGACATAAGTTCTTTCCCCTTTATCGTTTGGTTTCAGACCAAAGCTTGACGTTCGAAGAAAGGAATCCTTTTATTTTGTTGTAGACTGACTTGCAACCATACATTACATGAAAACTTACGAAAAAGTTATTCAGCGATGTTATTACTCGGTTAAGGAAGTAGTAAATTATTTCCCTTTCATTGTCTTCAGACCGAAGTTTAACGTTGGAAGCAAAGGGATATTTTTTTTTCTCGGACATTTCCAATGAAATTGAAATCTCACAAAAAATGAATTGAACTATGTTAGGTAAAGAACTAGTAAGTTATTTCCCTTTTATTGTTTGGCGTCAGACTCAGAGTTATAAATGGAAGGGAAACATTGGAACTAGCTTGTAACCAGGCATTTTATTTTCAATAAAACTATAAGAAAAATAATTCGTTAGTAAAAATAACAGTAATTACCCAAGTAAATAAGTACTGAGTTATCTCCCATTGATTGGTCTCACACCGAAGCTTAAAAATGGAAGAAACGGTTTACCATACAACTAGGTATTTTAATTTCAATAAAAGTTTAGGAAAGATAATTTGTTGTTAATGATAACAGTATTTGTAACAGCAATTAACCTCAGACCCACGCTTAATCGAAGGAAGGGAACAGACAAACTGACATTTTATTTTCATTAAAACTTAAAAGGTGATTATTGCTGATCATTACACAGGTAAAAAGTAGTGTGTGATACCAAAATTACCTTATCTTACCTATAATCTTATTCAAATGAGATTTCTTTCTGATTTATTCAAGATGTCAGCTGAATGTGAATGCAAAGAAAACAAAACAAAACCAAAAATAAAAACAAAACGCCCTCTAAGCAGGGGTTCCAAGCATTACATCCGATTCACAAAACGAGTCCCCTCAAAAAATATAAATTTTGTGTCTTAAACAAGATTTGCTAAAATTATGAGAATATTTAAAACAAGTCTGTGTAATTTTAAAAATTGTTAAATATAAGTATTTTTTTTAATTTACTCTTTATATATTAAAATATAGAAAGAAGTTAATGATTTTTTGTAATAGCTATTTAGAAAACTGATTAATTTTTTAAAATTGTTATTAGACAGCATGCACAAAATCTCAAAGTTATTCTCAGGGCTGTGAATGAAACTATTGGAGTGATGCTAGTACTTAAAAATGGAGGCTGAGGAAGAAACTACCAAATTCTGTATGAAAAGGTTTGGACACTCACGCTCTGTTACACCTCAAGTAAAAAGGCATTTTAGTGGTAGAATATAATTACTGCCAATGTAACATAAAGATGAAAGTAATTTGCAACAATAATACAGTTTTTTCTATTGAACTAAGCATTAGAAACAAAAAGTAGTCCTGAACTGCTGTGTCATGTTATCCCTCATCTACGGTAGTGAGTGCTGCACTGTCTCTTCACAGATGAGGAGGAGACTTGGTGCAGCAGAGGTGTGGTTCTTCAAATGGATGATGAGGATACCATGAAACATGTGAGCAACAAGGAAGTTTGCAAGAAAATGGGGAAAATGGGTAGAAGAGGGGGTGATTATCCTTGTCAGAAAGAGACTCTTTCGGTTTCCAGGACACATAATTGGGAAAAAGTGCTTAGAGAATTTAATGGACACAAGATGTATCAAGAGTGTAGGGATAATTAGAAAAATCAAGTGCCCTATTTAATGAGATTTTGTGAATTGATGGCAGAATTGGCACTGGGAGGAGTGGTAGGGGGACAAACATTACTTGGAGCTGCATGGGATGGGAAGTTGTAGAAAATCATGATTGTTTATATGTCAAAGAAGAAAGTTGTTCATAGCTCAAGTGTTTTATAAGCTTCTGATTAAAATTATACAGTAATCATCTCAAACTAAAATCTCAAAAGGAAATAAAAGTTCCTGAATTTGTGAGAATAAACAGATTTTACTTATAACAACAAATACAGATGTGGTTAGAGTCATTTTTAATTTGTTGATCCTTATGTAATCTGGAAAGGAACAAATTGAATCCTTAGTTTAACATAAGCAAAGAATATCTAGATGGAACTCAGATCAGCTTGCCAGGAGATCCATTAATTTAGAAAGAACAGTTAAAGCTAAAAAGAAAAGCTACCCAAAAATGGCTAATGAAATATGGGATAGTGGATAAAGTGCTAATTAACTTGTGTTACTTCTTTAGAAGGTTGTAAGTTCAGTCCTTGGCTATGCTACTGATAAAATTTGTTTTTACAAATCAACCCGTGGAATTTATTAAGAAAGTATTCCATTTAGATTTAAGAAAAGATCAGATTTAAGGTTATAAAAAGTAAGCCATAAAATTCTATGTGGAACATTGGCTATTGGATAAAGTGCTTTCTAAACTTCATTGGTTTATTGGAAAGTTGTGAGTTTAATCTCTTGCTGTGTTAGTGTCTGCTGTAAGTTCAATCTACTGCTTTCTTTCTCTTAGACCAAGCAGTTGCTACATAGGGATGTTGTCTCTTTAGAAAGAGGGCTTTCTATGTTATTAGGAAACATCAGATTTAAGCTTTAAAAAAAAAGAAAGAAAGGTATCAAGTGACCTACGGAAAATGGGTGAAAAGATAAAAACATTAGCTGAGCTTCGTTAGCATTTAGAAAAGTTATGAGATCAATTCCCAGGTAAGCTAGTGCAAATGCTTCATTCATTTCAGCTGGTATATATGGTGCCCATTATTTTGAAATGGAGAGTGTTTAGATTTAAGGCTACATGAGAAAAATCAGATTTAAGACATTAAAAAAAGAAAGACATTTACAAGTTTGGAACATGGACTAATGGATAAAAGTGTTCAGTTTTGTTAGCTTTTTAAAAAAATAGTCAGTTCAATCCCTGCAGAAAGCAGTACTCAAATTTAATTATTTTCAGATGAAGGCAGCTTGTCCAAATAGAAGCTATTAATAAAATGTGACTTTTAGTGAGAAGTATAAATCAGAAATTAGAAAAAGTGACTCATAGACTACCTTGTGGGTGAGTGGATAAAAGCGTTGTCTAAACTTTTGTGGGCTCTTTGAAAGGTAAAGAGTTCAATCCTTTGGTAAGTTATAAGTTTGTCTTTGTATTGCTTCCATGTCTTTGTTATTATCAGTTCAAACAGCTTGTATCTTATAATGCCATTATTTGGGAAGGGGAGCCTTTTTAGATTAAAGCTAAATCAGAAAAATCTGATTTAAGATTAGAAAAAGCCAAATATAAAATGGCCCTTGGAATATGGGTGAGTGGATAAAGTGCTGGTTAAGGTACTAGTGGTGTCTTGGTCATGTAGGTTCTGAGTTCCATTCCTGACAAAAGTAATGGAGAATTAATGTAAAGGTATGCCTGAACAAGTTCCTGAATGTGCAAAGAAAACAAGTTAACTGATCATAGTGAGTCCTCAGCAACAAAGTTTTGTGAGAATTTTTCAAGTTTTAAATATGAAAAAAAAAAATTTCAAATGTAATAATTTTCAATTTATATCCTAACAGAATCCTTTATTTAATCAATAGAATATTCTCATTCCACTGAACACATATCTACCACTACTCAGTTATTTCTCACCCTTCCCCAAGACAAAGTACATACTGCCTTGCCCACAGATTGAACTCATAATTACTACATCACCAACCAACACCTTAACCCACTAGGCTATCTTGTCATTAATAACCAAGACTGGACAGTTTAGAGACTTAAACCTTACTATGCTGCTGCTGCTGCTTGCCAGAAGAACAATCTTAATCCATAGATTAAATAAACAGTTTAGTTTAAAAAGGCCACCTGCCTGATGAAGGTCAGAGGACACAATAGCCAAAACATTCTGATAACATCATCAATGTAATGAGAACAATGTAAATAATTCCTTGTTTCCAAAAAAATTAAGACAGAAAACTATCAGTAATTATTAAATGTTTATTTTATTAGGTTGGTGCAAAAATAATGACGTAATAATGTCGTTTTTTGACGTTAATACGTCAAAAAACGACATTATTACGTCATTATTTTTGCACCAACCTAATACTACAATTGACAGATTGAACTATTTAAACAATCCTAATGATCAGCTGAACTATGTCACTAAATATTAGTCAACAAAATATGCCTGCATAATCTCAATGTATGGATCAAATCTAGGCATTTGAGCAATAACAAGCAATTCTAAAGATAACCGAATATGATTTAATATTTATTCTTGAATCGTATCAATAATCAAACACAATTTTATGTTTATATTTTGCTTGCATCTTTATGATATACAACCTTGATATTCTATCCATCCTGGTGATCTTGTTAGATTAAATCAGTTTATTTTCAAAAGTGGTGATAAAATGAATCAGTGAAATACAAATTTGTATTATTTCAAAAGAAAATTTAAATTCCATGTTTTCTGTAATACAATAAAGACCAATTTCATGAAGCTACTTACAAAGGTTCATGAATGCTGGTCTCATGTTTTTTTTCTCAGCACCTTTGTTTCATTATTTAATATAATTTTTATGTAGTTGTGTATATATATATATATATATATATATATATATATATATATATATATATATATATATATTTTATTTGTTTATTTTTTCTCTTTAATTAATGTTATAATTGTTAATCTTAATTTTATTTTATACTTTCCCTTATTCATGTGTGTGGATGCAAATCTATCTAAATGGTCATTTTGGTTTTGAGCAGTCTCATATATAAATGAATCCATAAATAGATCTGAAACCCGCTCACTGAATCAATTATGACCATCAAAAATCAAGCATAAACAGATGATGACTATACACTCTCTGTCAGGTGTGAACTGTATGATGGTGGGAGGAGGATAATTGTCTGGTGTGCCTGACAAACAAAAGAATATGGGTATGTATCATTGTCAACAGTTACAGTTCATCTCACACTCTCTGAAATTAACCTTTTTTTTAAAAAAAAAAAAAGAAAAAAAGAGCAATCACCTAGTGTTTTGTTGTGTATTAACTGCCTCTGGGGAGTGTGGTAACTTGTTTATTACGTGATCTTAAAAGGTGGTCCTCAACATCGAAGCTAGGCAGAATATCTCTTCAAGACAAATGACAACTTCAGAATTTCTAACAATAGTTTATTGAAGGGGAACATTATGCAAATATCTGTCCTCTACACATCTCAGTAACAGAATGTTGATTTGAGTAATTTAAGATCTTTTGTCTTTGGTTTCTGATCTGTTCAATTCTGCCTTTGGTTGCTATTGATAATTGTTGTTAGTAGCCATTCTAGCCTCACACTGAGTCTGCAATAATTACATTTTCCTGTGTCTGTTCTGTCTGTAGTATGTGTATGTGTGTGTGTGTGCACACGCTCGTGTCTTTGAGTAATGTGGATTTTCTTAGCACGCCCTTTGGAGATTTTTCTGCTAAATCCCAAAGCCAAATGCTTCCCTAGTTCATATAAACAATTTCCCCTGGGTACCTTTCTTTGTCAGCCGTTCTGGTCCACCACACACTTTCTGAAATTAATTTGTTTTTTGACAGTTATCACCTAGTTGTATCTGTTACAGATGGATTAACTTCTTCCAGGAAGCTGGTCTTTCACTTGATCCTAAAAGCTGTCAATTTCTTGACAGGCAGTAGGGAATACTACACAAACATGTGCCATCTAATCACTTCTATTTGCATCCTTATTGTTGCTATATGCCTGTATCTGTGTCCATTCCATCCACAGTATGTGGGTGTCCTTGTTTTTGAGTGACAAGGATTTTCTTAGCCCATCCTCATGAGATCTTTCCAGTAAGTCCTGAAGACAAATGATTCACCAGTTTATATAAGCGATTTCCCCTGAGTAAATCTCTTCCCATTTTGACAGTGATATACGGATCAATTTTCCCAAAAAACACGTCCCCAGCAAAAACATCTCAACTTTTAATAAGAATTACCTTATCATTTTACCATGGTTGTATTAAGGTATTTAATTCTCTTGGATTAGATTTCAGCTGGGAAATCCAGATAGATAGATCTATGAAAGATTCCAAAGTTAAGACTTTTCAGCAAATTCGATTGGAGTTTCAAATCTCCCTCTGAAATACTCATCATTATTTTATATTACTTGATGTAACTTTAACTTTCTATTTTTTCCCCATTTTCCTCCTAATTATTTAAGATATCTGATTTATCTCTAATTTTTAATGACCTCAAATGACCATTTTGCATTCTAACAGCACTGTTACATTAACAAAAGGAATTTGCCATTTATATCACAGATAGATGTGCAAGTTGGAAATATGTAATGGAATGTTTTTATCATTTTGTGTGTGCATCATGAGCTGACTTTTTCTTCGATGCATTTCAGTAAGAAATTGACAATTTCTACATTTTTTTGGTTTCACATTTAATAATTTTTATAAACAAAAGTTTGGATTACCAATGGGATCACCTCTTACTGGAACAATGGCATATATTTTCTTAGAATTTCTCGAATCTGGTCTTTTCCAAAATATTTTACCTAAATAATCAGCATACTTCAGACATGACATGACATGACATTTTGTTTTTCTTGATTCAGTGGCAGAATGCATACCGATCATGGTGGAGTTCATGGTAGATAACTAAGGAGGAAGAAATGATGAAACAAAGTTTTGTAATACCTTTGAAAAATAAATTTTGTGTGTGTGTGTGTGTATGTTTTGAACAACTTACCTTTTTTTTAAACTCACCTGAATATTTCCCTTTCATACTTTATTGCGAAAGCTTACTATCACAGATTTTAATAAATAACTATGGTGGTTTTTGTATACTTTCTTTACACCATTTTTTGTGGTTGGCAAAATACAAAAAAAATAAATAATAAAAAAAAAAAAAAAAACACACTGTTTCATCAAATTAAATTTTATTATTATTTTATTTTTTTCCCCCCACTTTTCTTTCACCAAAATGCACAAAAAAATCCTTTGGCACATCCATCTCACAAGCCAATCAGGATGTAAGACCAAACTTGGATTGGCACCATTGGTGCTTTGCTCTCTTCATTGCTGCTGCTAGATGGCACCAAAACCATATGTCAGATGATATCAGTGTAGATCTGAAGAATATCCATGCAAAATTATCAGGGATATTGGTATTCCAAAATCCCCTTCTTTAACCAGCATATGGTAGATCGTGACAGATCAATGGGCTTTGAATAAACCTGACCTTTACCAACGTAAATATAGCTGTGGTGTTAAGGAAGGAAACCAAAGAAAATTACACACAGAAACAAGATTACAACCTACATTCTAAGTTATTCCCAATGTGACAGACTGCAACAAATTTTCATTCAAGTCTTGTGCTGGACAATTTTTCTCTCCAAACTCTAACTTAAATATTTGTAAGTGTACCATTTGTCCATGCTTTGAATATTACTGCCACATATGGTCTGGTGCTCCTATACATTTAGAGATTCTTGATAAAATTGAGAGAAGAATCATCAATATTATTGGTTCTGACCTGGCACTTAGCTTGGTTTCACTCACTTTCCCACCACTATAAAGTTGCTTCCCTGTGGCTTTTCGATAAATACCATCCATGCAGTTGAACTTTTTGATATGGTACCTAGATTTTATGAATTTAAGCGCCTTACTCGATTGGCAACAAGGTCTTATCAATTTACAGTTGAATTGGCTTAGAATGTAACTAAGTTCTATGTTAACAGTGTCTTTTCTCACTTGCAGAACACTCTTCTGGTTCCATATTTTCCAGTCAACTTTGATCTTCAAAAATGTCAATTGTGATCTACTTTTTCCTGATTATTTTTGCTTCTTAATAATGTTTGTTATCTAATTCTTTCACACCCTGTAACTCCTTGTGTTTTAGTGGCCTTAGTGCCTTGCATGGGGTGAATTCAATTTAAAAAAATAAATAAATGAAAAAAATACAAAAAAAAAGTACTTAACTTCTTAGAAAAAAAAACACAAAAGTAATTATTCACTTGAACTAAGCTTCTTTTTCTCTCCCCCCCCCCATTCCATATACAATCTTGAAGGTGTAACCATTTCCAGAATTATCACAACATCACTCTCCTGAATAAAGGGGAAGATGATGCACATGCAACCAAGAACACAATTAACTTGTGCAAACCTCGATGTAACCATGTCAAACAGAAATTCTACAACTGGTACCAGGAGAACAGAATAAGGAAATATTGCAGCAGACAATAATAGAACATTTGAGAATAGGAAAAATAATATTCCAGGATAACAAATCTATTACTCACCATGCTTAGACCCTGTGATTTTATCTCATTCCAAAATATTAACAAACCATGTCAAGAACATTAAGAAAATTGATAAACAACCCCGCCTTCCAAAAAACAATCAAAGGATACAAAAAGGTCAGAATGCAGATGCCTCCAGGGGCAGTCAGAAGTAATCAACCATGGTAAGATGAAAGAATGAACAGTCGAGTGGATGTCTGGACTGTAACATTGGTTTCAGGGAAAAACACACACCTGGTCCTACACACACATTAACTGAGCTACATGTTCCTTTGGATTCCTGTCAATTAAAAACAAAATATGATTATTTCTTCAGAGTTGCTTTTCCTTCTATGTGCTGTGTCCTTACAGTCCATGGGCAATCATAACTCACCACAATTTCCTAGCCTTTCTACTTGTAAATAATGCTTCTCTTTTTGCTATCTCTCCTAATCCCTATCATGCCAACCATTTACACAAACTTGTTAGATTGAGGAAAGTAGTGAATAATCTGTTGCTCTTACCTTCAATAGGCCTTGTGAATGTTAAATCCTCTAAGCCCTCTTTCCTTCTGTGCTCTAGAAATTTCAACTGTCTCTTTCTGATTTGAAACCTAACGACATTGCTCACATATTCAGTCCATGATATTATCAACATCTTTCTGTAGAGCAATTCTGTTTTTGAATTGCTGCTAAATTTACAAAACTACCCATTTCCGCACAAACCTAGCTACTCTCTTACAAGCATTCCTTACAAAACATTTCTATGCTATGTTGCTTGACAGTGAATGTGATGATGGCTCTCCACAGATTCCTTTTCTACATACACTGCTACAAAGACCGAGGACTTGTTTTGGATGAAAAGTAGTCCTCTTCTTAAACTGGCTTTTACACAAAGCTATACAGCCAGGTTCTGCTCTGCTAGTTCACTTGTGAATAGAGGTGGGGAAGAAGAAATGTATTCATGCCTTTCCCAAGGGCATGAGTACAAAAGTGAATGCAACAATGCAGTTCGCAAATTTGACTTTTTTTTGTGATACACACATCCATTATATGGGGTTAAGCATTCATAACATTTGAGAAATTTGAATTGCATACATTGAGTAATTGGTTGGTTGGTTGGGTTTTATGTAAGTCATTTAATGCCAAATTTAGTTATATATATATATATATATATGTGTGTGTGTATTAAATATATTGTACTAGAAAATGCATAGCTGGCACCATTATTTCTTTTCAAAAACGCATACCTGGCAACATTATTTTTTGGATGTAGTTTATTGTCATAACCAGGATGTAGATATATGATGGGAAAACTGGGAGTTCACTATTTGCCCATAGCTGCGACCCTAACTGGTGCTACCACCCCCGGTCAGGGTGAATTTGGGAACACCAGCAATTAAGAGAGGGTTCCATGCTCCTCAAAACCTCCTGATAAGAGGCCTTGCTGTTGGACGTAGTTTATCGTCTTACCCAGGACGATTGAGTAATTGTGAAGCAAACTTTTACCACTAACTCTGTAAGCCAATATACAAAATTGAAAGCAAGTAGGCTTTATGGTAACTAGTGCATATGTTCATAACTGAACACATGCACTAGTTACCATAAAACCTAGATTAGCCTCAGATTTATTCATCTGCAATGAAAACTCTTCACTGTAGATGATGTGGCTATACTCACTGTGTGGGTATATGTGTCTGTATTTTTTTTTTAAAGTACAAAAGCAGGACTGAAAATTAAGATTATTCTATAAAGAAACAGTTTTACTCAAAGTGAATAGTTTCTAACACAAGAGTGTTGCAGTATTTAGGGCAAAAGAGATTTCTTTTTTGCTTTTTTGAGAACAAAAGCACCTATCCCCTCTCTGTCATTAATTTTATTTGAATGCTTGACTGACAGTCAACTTCTAAATAATGACAAGATTTTCCAACTTAAATAAGGATTAAAAAGCTAATTTCATTTCAACTCTGCATTCATCCAAAACGTGAAATTAACAGATGCTGAGCAGAACTGCTACTGATGAAGTTGATGAATAAAATTGAATTTTCTAAACTGTTTAAAACTGCAAAACAAAAATTCTTGAAAATTCAAGTGAAATTATGTGAAACTGCAAATACTCCCCTCACCCACCTTCCCATCAACCAGTCATTAAATCACCCAAATTGCATTGAAATTCTCAATTAAGTCAATATGCAGTGAAAACTGTAAAGGGCACACTGCACATTTATAAAAAAAACAGGGGAAAACAAATGCTACATCTATAAATAACAACACAAACCCTTGTGGGTTACCCCATTTAGCTTTGCCAAAAATGTCAGTCAGGCAGTGCTATTTAAGTTTATAAAAAGGCAAACATATCCTTTTTCTCCCTCTTGCTCTGATATGTAGACACTTGTAGCTAAGGTGTCCCAACTGAGGTATGTTCGCTTCATTGGTTCACTAACTATTGAACTCTTACACATGTCTATCATGCACAAAGAACATATTCTTAATAGCCTGTGAAATCTTTTCCTTTATTTTTAATTGTATAAACATGTAATTCCTTTTGGTAATAGCATATATTTAATTGTCATTTGTTTTAAAGTCATGTTTTGTTACTTATTTTTATCTGGACTCATGTGGGACAAATATTTCAGCAGCCATTAAGTGTTTATGGAAAAAAAAAACCCTCCACACCTCACAGCAAAAGTGGTGATTCCCATAACACCCTTCCCTCAGTAATATTAAATGTTTTATTCAGGACCTTCCTTGCTCAGTGAATAGGTAGGTACCATTTGGAACAACAACAACAACTATTACAATCTAACAGTTCAAATCTTTCATCTTACAAAACCCCTTCTTATCCACAATATGTGGCTGGCAATATGAATAGGTAGCATTGGAACTACATGATGGACAATCTGTCCCTCACCAAGAGCAGATCATAATTGACTGTCAGTCATAACTATTTCGTGATGTCAACAAATACCCATTGCCACTTTTGTAATGCTCATTGTAGTAGAGATTTTGTAATCACAGATACAACTATAGTACACAGTTGAACAATTCTGGTGTCGGACGCCTTCAAATAGCACTAATAATACTTGCTCATATAGTGATCTGAATAGAGAAATAGTATAGTGAATAGAGTAGAGAACAGTGGTCCATATAGTAATAGTGGATAGAGTAGAAATAGCAATCTGTATAGTAATAGAGGATGGAATAGAAATAGTGATCAATTAGACGTCAACCTCCTACTTATGTATTTCCTCTATGATTACATGGCATACTTAATTCAATAATGGGATTAATTGTGTTTGCTCACTGGCGTACTATGTTCAATCTCAAATGTCAGCAGCGACACTTTATTCCTATATAACACTTTGTTAATAAAAACTAGCAACCCATAACTGTATGTCTGGTTTTGTCACTTTACCTCAAAAACCCTCATCCCCACAATTACTTTTTTGTTCCCCATCAGTCAAGTAGATGCCATTTAGAAAACTTCAAAAGAATCCAGCCACTGGTTATGAAACAGAAACATTAGAAATTTAACTACAATCCCACCTTCTCCTATGTGGGTGCCCCAAACAGTGTCACAGAAGATGCAATGTGACCCAATAAAAGCTAAAGAACATAAAGCATAATCTTCAATTTTTATTTTCCCCTTATTCTGTGGTGGGAGAGATCTCAGTTTCAAATACAAATCAGAGATCCAATGATGCATTGATTCTTTCAGAAAAATTTTAACAGATTGTCATTAGTTCAGCCACTACTCTTTCTCAGGTGTTTTGTTTTATCCACTACCAGCAGGAGAGCCCAGCGTTGCCCGGGGATGTAACAGTAAGAGATAGATCAAGTATTGACCATCATAAAGACTGAAAAATAAAATTGACAAAGATTATTGTTTAAGGTTAACAGCCACCACGCATGTCTTAATTATTATTTTTTTTTTTTTTAACAAATTGATCAAACCCAAACTCAAACAAAAACCTTGTTTTCGATCGTTATGAGTCTACCGATTGAATAGAATTTTATTATAAACAATTGTCTTGTAAATGGAATTTTTAAAGCATTCTGAATGTAAAAATAAAGAAAAAAGTGTGCAAGACAATAAGAAACACTACCTGCCAAAAAAAAAAAGTGAAGTTTTGTTGAAATCTGTTGAAAAATGTAGGAAATCCGATCCCATATATAAACGAACACAGACACACACTCACAAACAACCTGGGTTTTATAAGTATAACTCGATATGAGTTGTCCCCCTTTAATTAATGCCTCTTAATCGTGTTTTCAAATTGATTTTGTGCAAAAACAATTGTGTTTTTCCAATTTTTAATGCTGTCAGAACCACCGCAAGGTAATTTTACGTAGTCCTGTGAAGTTTTCTTGCAATTGTTTGAAAAATGTAGGAAATCTGATCCAATATATAAACGTACAGACACACACAACCTGGGTTTTATAATAAGTAAGATTTATTTATTCCTCAATAATCCTCACTTGTCTTTTGAACAGGAATAGTGGTTTATTCCTTGTTTCACTAAAGTCTTCTCTTCTCCTTCAGTATCCCCTGGTGTCTTAATGGCATTATCGCCTTGCTTGGAGTGAATTGATTAAAAATGGTTCAGATCTTCATGTCATGTACACTGAGTTGACTCATCCTCATTTCCTTTATATTCCATTGGTGAGGATGTTCCACTCAGATAGACTTCTAACAATAACCAGTATGGATTTCACTCTGCAAGGTTTTTCTCAATTATCAAGTCTTTCCTAACAGAAGGTTGTTAACAGCCAATCATCAGAAGCCCCCTGAGATCAATGTTGGTGTTTCCCAAAGTTCTCTTCTTGGTCCTACTCTCTTTATATTAATGATGTGCCTAAGAGCATACTTAGGTCTTTAGCGAATATCTATGCAGATTATACAACAATTTATAGACACACCTTCAAAAATATGGATAACCAGAAATTGGCAGCTGATCCCTTCCTCTGACCTAACTCTGCTGACACAATCAAAGAAGGATTGTCTTGTAACAAACATTCAATAAATCCAAGACAAAACTATTAATATTCTACCATTACCAAGCAAACCCTGAGCTTTCACCTATCATGATGTATGTGTTTTCTCTCAAGGGGGTTCTTTGCCATTCAAGCCTATTGAATTCAAGCTCACCCCAGACCACAACTCAAGTGGAACTCACATTATGATTCATTGCTAAAGATGCTGGAAAAATGGTCAGTTCCTTGTATCACTCTAGTAAGTATCTGACTAATTCCTACAAGATCAGACCAAATAAGGAATATTGCAGCCATATCTGGAATGCAGCTGCTCAGTCCTCACTTGCCTGTCTTGATAGAGTTCAAATGTCTACATGGCCTTATGGGTGATGGATTATTTCCCACCCTACAACCCATTTCCCACAGATGAAATGTCACAAGCCTCTCACTACTCTATTGCTATTTCCGATGATAAAAGTTTTGATGACCTACATCCCTTAGTTCCACCAGTCCTGAACTTCACAGCTAAGACCCACCAGACATGTTCAGATAGACAAATCATCCTAATTCCTTTAGTGAGAAGGAAATTCTACTTGTTTAACTTCTAAGAACTGCTACTTTGTAGAGCACAATCCAAGCAGGATGTTTTCACAATCAATACAATGTTAACCTCTTCAAGTTTAGTGTTAATCATTATCTTTCCTACACATCCTCATAAACTTCAACTTTACCTCTTCTTACACTCAAACAGCTTTATTCAGTAACCTTTTACCTTGAGTGACTCTTAGGCCTTGTACTGGATGAACATTAGTTTAAAAAAAAAAAAAAAAAAGAAGCATGTTGTGTCTCTACAATCCTAACAATTTACAAGACTAATGTTCATGATACTAGACATGTTTGTTTAAATAATAATAATAATAATATTAATGACAAAATATATATTTATAAATAATGTAGGTAATAAGCACATTAAAAATAATTATATCTTTTCATTGAATTCATGAACATCTAATAAGAAAGTGTTTGATGAAAAGTAGCAAGAGCACTGATAAATGAAACCTCTCAGACATTTATCAGTTTGATACTGACAAATTTGGAAACCCTTGTACTAGAAACAATATCTAAAAAAAAACTAGAAAACAAAAGCATAGACATTCATAATAGGTAATAATCATTTATACAAGTTCTGTCCAAAAAGTATCAAGCCATTAAAATTTAGTCCTCTCTAAAGTAAGGTATTGGTTAGAACTTATCCAATATGTTTTGGTTTTCAAAACAGTCTACAGAGTCCTCTTTTGGGATTCATCATCTGCAGCCCTATCACATTCTCCATAATCTCATTCATAGTGTTTCAGTAAGGATTTTAGTTCTGGGAAAAGTCAGAAATGGCAGAGAGTTAAATATGGACTGTAATTAGAGTCACAGACACAGGGAATGAGATAGCTTTCCAATAAAACTTACTTTTTTCGTCATTGTACAAATCACATACTATACAAGTTCACTCAATGGCATCTCTCAAGCTGAGAGCAACCTACAGGAGAGGTATCCTCTGATTGATAGCTAAGTTATATCAAGGTCACACAACAGTTGCTACTGAGATAGTCAAAATAGCTGGATACATTCTGGAGAGATGTTTTATTTCATAATTTTATTTAACCTTCTTTCTTTTTCACCCTTAACCCTGGAAAGAGTCTCTGGAGCACCAGTGTGTTGAGCTGTCCACCATTCTCTTCCAACTTTCACAGTTGTGTGCCAGAGCCTGGGTCTCTGTAAATGGTTTCTTGGTGTGCTCATCATGTGGTGTGACATGGACGTTTTAACCTGGTGGAGCGCATCCCTCTCCAGGTTCGATCACAGCCAATATCCTCCAACTTAAGTGGCTTACCTTGGTTGCAAACACATTGGCTATTGTAGTTCATGTGAGGAACCCTTTCACTTTGGCTGGTGACCTGCATTGAGGAGGTCCTTTTTCCAGTGGTTTACCAGGCCATGGCAACTTGGAGCTATCATGTGAAAGATTTAGAAGATGGTTGTGACATCTGAAAGTGCAGTGTTCCAAACATCAAAAGGTACTACTTCTATCCAGAACCACTATACACACATGTATATATTTTACACTGAATGTAACCTATGAAACCTAAAATTAAAACTGAAGCATGGACTGAAGCTAGATAGTTCAAGAACTTTTGAACTGCTTTGCATGATATATAAAATATATAACAAAACCCACAAAAACAAAGATAAGTAAATTAAATAATCAGTAAAAATTTAATATTTCAATTTGCATCCTACTAACAAAAAGCAAAAGAACCCTATATAAAGGGGAGTCTACAGTTTGTTAATTTAACCACATATCAATCCTTGTTGGGGGTATTTAGTGTCAAATATAAATCTTATACGAAAAAAAAATTACAGTGAATTTGTAACACACGAGTTTACACTTGAATAAAAAAGTAAAACTCTGGTTTACACTATAAAAAAACTTTAAGCAGCAATTCATTTGATACTTTCATCAACAAATGAAGGCCAAGATCCATTGTGGTTAGGGTTTATAATAGAGTCTGCAAATATACACTCAGAAGTTCATCCATTTGGAGAAGGTGACTTCACCTTTCTACAGAGGATGCAGTTGGAATATTCTAAAGCCTATTTGGTGTCTAGAATAATATCAAAGACTGAAAACTTAGATTTTAACATTATTTTTTTAATTTGTACTTTGATCTGACATCTCAAAAAAAGATTTAAGTTTTTACAGCATTAACACAAAAAAAGTCTTACCTTAAAAAATGCTAGGATTTATCTTTTTCCAATATTATCATCAAAACCTTTAGTGAAAGTAAGCTGAATGTGTGACAAAAGGAAATCATGAAATTAATTTTCAGTAGAAGTGGACAACAAGGCTGTTTGAATTGTGCCATCATTATATCCAGAACTTCCTGTCATCATGTATTTGTATCAGTCAATTTACCTTATTTCAGTTTAGTGTGTAAATGTTGACATATCTATATATATATATATATATATACACACACGGGGATGCAAAACTAGGTATAATGAAAAACAAAATGTGCATACAAAATGTATTGATTACACATGTTCGCTATTCTCTGTCTTTCAATACCATTTCAAAATCCATTTGTGCTCCTTATCTGTTAAATTACCACTTTGCTTGCAAAACATTTATCATTATTAAAAAATAATATTAGGTTGGTGCAAAAATAATATCGTTTTCTCACATAGTAACATATGTGAGAAAACGACATTATTTTTGCACCAACCTAATAATTATGATAAGTGGACTTTGGACAATTTCTCATGGAATTTGTCCCCTTGTCCGAGAAGGGTTATTCATAATTTATAAAAGTTGATCATTAAAATTAATCAATACATCATGCAAAGCAATACCTATAACATAAGCAGTCTGATTACTTTAGGCATTTGTAATCTCACAGAAAGGGATAACTATAAATCTGTATTATATTTGGTTTGTATGCATTGTTCAGATTCTCAAACAAGCATTACAGATCACCAGTTTGAATTCTTTTGCCCCTGGGCCAGAAAATTTACTCAGACTCAATAGACAGAAGAAAACCAAAGAGTACAATGGTCGAGATTTATTTATTTTTTAAAAGAAGAGAATTAAAAAGATAATTCTATCAATAAATGAAAGGAATTACAATGTACAAAGCCATTAAATATTAATAAATCTTTGTAAAAAAAAAAAAAAAATGTCTATAATTGGGACCATAATTCGTATGCACAAAAATGAAAGGAAATTTGCTAGAACTTTTAGTTTTGAGTAACAAGAATTTTTTGAAAGAAAAGTTGATAGCAGAATGAAGAACTTGAGGATTGTTGCTGCAATAGTTATATCCTAAAACGAGATATTGTATTTTTCAGGAAAAAAAAAAAAAGAAAAAAAGAAGACAAATTTGAAAAATGATTTTTTTAATAGACTTGTTGTGGATCTAGGAAGGCTGAGTGAATATTTAAAGTTGTGCTGCAAATAAAACATGCAATATCCACAAACAAAAATTATAAAAGGGTCAAATGGTAACGATATTCAATTACAACAAAAAAAGGGACAAGTTTGGAACAACAAATTCTTATACAGTGTAACCCGGATATAAGAGAGATTTTCTCTGGTCCCAAATTAGAGCCTGTGTTAGACCAACCCCGGATATAAGAGACTTCTTCTCCGGTCCCGACAACTCTCTTATATCCGGGTTACACTGTATACACAAATTTACAATTTTTTGTTTTGTAATGATGCGTGTGAGAGTATGTTTAAGAGAAAAATTTCTTTACCGTTTTTTCAGAAATATTCAATGCCAAAAAAGTAACTAAAAGTTGTCTGCTTTTTTTACTAAGGTTAAATTCAAATTCGACAAAAGTTTTTTTTAAGAAAGATACTGAATGGAAATGTTGAAATTTTCCTAATCTTTTATAAAGGAAGTTTGTTCCAAAATGCAGTATAAAAATTAAGTTTTTTCTTAGTGCTTTTTTGTAATGACTTTTAACAAATATTACAAGGATATTATACACTTCGTTGATTCAATTTAATCTGTTCGAGCGTATATATTTTTAAATTTTTTAGTAAGCAAAAAGAAATCATTTGCAGTTTTTTTTAAATGAATTATTCCGATTAAAGTAACATGCACAGTTTACGTAGGGGAGGTAACTCAATAATAAAAAAAATATCCCCTCAAAATTATGGGGCTTACTTTTAAACAGGGTGGTCCGAAAATCTTGTCATCACTACACGATATAATTTCCTATTTCAACGCTGTGTAGGGTATTATCAAGGAGAGAGTTTCAAATGAACGACACCAGAATAATACCTATCAGTTGAAGGAGAGCTTTTGCAACAATCAAAATAGTACGACTTCGTAAAATATCACACAAGACATGGCGCCGCATCATTTTTTTGTGTTTTTGACACGAAACTAAAATAATGTTCATAACAGACCTTCTCCATGTGTGACAGCGTCAATAAAAGTATATTTATTATTACTGTATAAAATACAAATATTTTTGGTATATGGCCGAAGGGGAAGTGGTGAAGGCTGGTCTTGGTTAACTATCCTAGTCTTCTTAGTTAATTACGATCACGACCCATTCTGCTTACCAAAAGAAGAGACTCATCACTCATCTATCAGTGATTCAATCCTTTTTTGTGTCACGAAATTAAAATGATGGTGTTCATACAGACAGACCTTCTCGATGACAGCGTCAATAAAAGTGAATAAACTGAGTCTAGTTCTAGTACATGTGCTTTGTACTTGTTCTTCTATCGTTACATTTGGTAGAGAGTGACAAGACTTTCGGACCACCTTGTAGTTTGATATTTTTTTTTTTTTGTACTTTAAATTAATTCAACAAAATTTATAGTGCCTTTTTCGTAAGAAAGTATCTCAAGACCACCTTATTAAAATAAATAATAACAACCACCACCACACATTAAAACCCCGATAAACAAGCCAAAATCAAAAGTTCTTTGTAGTAGTTCACTAAAGTAAACGGAAAAGAATACAAATATACAGTGTAACCCGGTTATAAGAGAGTTGTCGGGACCGGAGAAGTCTCTTATATCCGGGTTTGGTCTATTTTGTTCACATTAACACAGGTTCTAATTTGGGACCAGAGAAAAACTCTCTTATATCCGGGTTACACTGTAGTGATTTTTATGCTAAATTAAAAAAAAAACGAAAACTGAACTGATCACCAGAGACAATGAATATTGAGTGTTTCAACTGTAAGAAAAGAACGACCACAATTGTGTTACTTAGGAAACAAGAGAAGTCTGTCGGATATAAAAATCCAAGATATAAGAATTCAAAACATTTAAAAAAAAAAAAAAAAAGTGGACGCATTGAATGAAGGGAGATAACTCTGAATCCGAAGTTGATTTTCTTCATGATTAAGAAAAAAATCCTGAAAAATAAAAGAATAATTAATAATAATAAAAAATACATAAATAGTAATAATGAAAATAAACATACTACTACTAGTTGTAGTAAAAGGAATAAGAAGAAATGGTATCATCATAAAATAGAAGCGATACTAGGAAAGAAAAAAAAAAAAGGATACAGCGTTCCAGACTAGCCACCCGATCCAAGCAAAAATATTGAATCTGAATGTCGTACGTAAAGAATTTAGTGTCTACTAGATTATGAGTATGGCTATTGCAGTGGTAACTAGGTGAAGACAAAAGAAAACAAATAATACCAAGACCTCACCTGAGAATTGAGCTGACTGTGGAACAAGAATGTTTGAAATGTACCTATAATACTTGACATGGGTGGAAATTATTATCATCAGTGGTGAAGGATGACTTAGAAACGAAGATATTCCGTCCATGACGGAGGCCAATCGCTAAGAAGAGAGTGCGAGTTGGAGCCCCACCCCAAAAATTATTCGTCCCGCATCTGTGAAACGTGAATTAATTTTAACGTGAGAAAATTTACTTCTGATAATATTTTATCCCCCCCCCTACATAAATTGTACATTGGGGACTAGTTAGGATTTCATAGTCTCTGTGGTATTATGGTGGCTGTAGTAAGTAAAGTAAGTATGTGTTGTTTTAGTGCAAGGGTTCTTGTGGTATGTTTGGGTCGGTGCTTGTGGCTAAGTAAGCTTAATAATTGTAAGACAGATGGGCCAACCTTCCGAATTTCCCATTTTGGCCTCATGCCATATTTGTACATTTTCCTACAATAAATATCATTACGCAACTGAATCGAGGTGGCTTTCCTGTGATCAATCGTTTTTCTTGCTTGAAGCTTTTATTTTAGTTTTAATTCCAAGCTAATAGATTAAATTTAATATTTTCAATAAGCAAAATATTTCGCTGTATTTCAAACCGAATTTAAATTGATGAGGTGGGGTGTGTTTGTTTTTTGGATTATCAGGAAAATAGGTAAAATCGTCCATATTGACAAATCTGTCAACATTCACTTTATTAAAATGATATTTAAAAATTTATTTTAAAAATGGTAACCGATTTAAAGTTTATCTCAATTAAAACGAATATTACATACTTTTAGTATAAACTAAAACAGAAAAGCATTTTTAACACTGTTATAGATAAGCGTATGGTTGCAAGAAAGAAATACGACAACAGCAGAAATAGATTTACGTGGTTTATTTCAACAGGAACGTGAGGGTTTGGGACAGCTCCCTTGTGGTAAAGTCCATAAGCCGGCTTCGGATCTAGGTCGATCTCTCATAGTACTTCACACATGTTGACGCTGGCACTCCCTGCTAATAGCTGGTGTCGCTCGTTCTGACCGTGACAGGTCTCTACACTGGCCACCTGTTGAACTTCCTTGTGGCCCCTTTTATAGCGTTTTTTATGGCTTAACAGGCTCGAAAAACGAAGCGAGTATAATTAGGAGGGAAGCATTTTTATTGGACGAAAAATAGAGCACTTTAAATATTATTTTATTTTTCGACCGGAACTCGAGTGTCGGGAACATTTGTAAACGAAGATAATGTTCATTTTGTGACGGGGCTTTGTCCCGTTCACATCCGTTTCTCGCTCTTGAGTATTTGCCTGTAAATCAACCGAGATATGACTTATTTTATTTTATAACAACACACAGGTGGGAAATTTTATCAGGTGTTGACACATCTATCGATAGCCTAATGTTGGAAAATTTAAGTAAGGAGCAAATAATTGTAATGAATTAACATGACGAATACAACGTAAACGTTTTCTCTATATACTGTTTTTAACTACCCAGTAATCTTAAAAACTTAAAATATTTTAAGCATTCTAATATTTTATTGAATTTTAGGTATCTTGGCTTTATATTAGGTTGGTGCAAAAATAATGACGTAATAATGTCTTTTTTTGACGTTAAAAATACCTCAAAAAACGACATTATTACGTCATTATTTTTGCACCAACCTAATAGTATTACACATGAAGACGCTTGTTAAAGAAATGTTAGAAAGTTGCCAATAAACTTTTAGTTTATTATAGTTACCGTCTTATTTTTTCATAATGTATATGAACGCCCGTATTTACAAAAATCGGCACATTTATACACACAAAAAAAAAATTATTAAATTATTTAAAAAATTAATCTTAAAATACTGTAGTAAACTTTTCTATTTATGATTAGGAAATAGTTTTTATTTATCTTTTGATTGCTACAAATTAATATAGAATTTTAAAAAAATTAAAGTTTAAAAATTATTCTAATTAAAATTAAAAAAAAATTAAAACAATCTTGTGAAAATCATTATTCATCATTTTTTCTTTAAATAGTCGTATCCGTAATATACAAAATTAATTAAATAATTCAGTTTTACCTCATTTTTATTTTACGAAATAATGATGATTTGTTTTAATTTTTTGAAAATTCTCTGAGTACTTGTCCTTAACATTAAGCTCTGAAAAAAAAAAAATGAATTTATTGAGTTAAAAAAAATGCCTGCCTAAAAATGGCTTGTAGCGTGCTGTGTGTTGCTGGTTCTAACGTCTTTCCAAACAACATAGAACAGTGGGTAATTATTACCGGTAATCATTTCAGTTAATTTGCACTTTAACACCCGTGCTCAGTTCACATTAAAAATTTCCAGAATACTTACATTTATGTGTAATTAATTCTATATGCTTCATTCGAATCTGGCTTGATAAATTTGATTAAAAAAAATCTACCGTTTTTGAGTTATCAACAGTAAAATTTCGTATTCATTCGCGTTGCGGTAGCCATTACTGGCGTTGTTTGCATACATTCGCTGCGGAATAGCTATCGAGTGTAATATTCTCATCTTGATTATTGCGCACAATTGAGTGTGTATACATAAATAGTTCTCTTGCGCAGTAATTGAGATAAGTAAGACCAGTAAAAAAGAAAAAAAGCCCGTTAACTACCTTCTTCCGCGTTTAGCTTTCCGCAGCGAATGTATACAAAACAAACACCAGTGAGTATAATGGTTGCCGCTAACGACGCGAATGAATCCGAACTTTTACTGTCGATAACTCCAAAACGGTAGATTTTATCAAATGTATTAAAGCCAGATTCGAATGAAACATGTACAATTACACATAAATGTAGCTAAGTATTCTGAAAATTTTTAATGCGAACTGAGCGCGGGTGCTAAACTGCAAATTAACCATCATTTTTGGTGTTGGGAGTGTGATAGATTCCTATCCAAAAGATATTAATGTGAAATGGACAAAAATGATTTCAGCTGGAATAGGAATTGCCGATTCAAATGTCCTTACAGCAAATCACATAGCTCACAACACAATTTCAAATGAGAAATTAAAGAATTATTCATAGTTATCTCCCTTACAGCAAAAGGGCCTGCTTGTTTGAGTTTCTTCCCTTTGAACGCAAATTCCAGTAAAAAAATTATCTTCTCGTAAAGAATCTTAGAAAACACACACTCTAAAGAATTTTGCTATTTTCTTTCTTAACTACTTCTTGTATTGTTTCTCTTGAATTCATTTGTTTTAAATAATATTTAATGTTAAAATAAATAAGTAAAACGGCATTAAAAACTGTGGCCTTCTCTTCAAGAGAAGGACATTCAAAAAAAAGAAACAGTTGAAAACTTTAAGAATATTTAATGGAGAAAAACAACACTTACAAACATTTCTTTTCTGAACAAAGCTTCCTACTGTTTCTACGGAATGGCCTTCTGAAATGTAATGAGCATCTAAAAGAAATGGATTGTTGATAGTCAGGAATTAATACAAGCATGACAGGATAAAGTTACTCTATATATGTCTATGTTGCTTTAGACCAAGGGCCGGATCCGGCCCGCGAAGGCATTTTGACCGGCCCGCAAGCCTGATTACCAATGACTCTATTTTTAACATGAGAGACGAGGCTTTCGAATTCGACAAAAGGCCTGCTGCTATCTTCCTCTGATCTACCCAACCGAATTTGAATACTATGACCGCAAAAACACAATCAAAACCCAATCACTTCCATTTCAGCGTAAAAAATAAAAAAAAATAAGCATAAAACAAAAACTGAGAGCCGATTTGACCGACCGGCGACAGCTTCAAAGGGACGTTGTCTCAGTCAGCTTTCTATTTCATTCCTTCAACAGCGACCCCTCATCGCTTATCCCTGCCACCTACCCTATGTAAGTTGCTGGAATCTTTCAATGGGCCATGTTCTTATCTTATCATATCCCTCTTCTTCTCAAACAAGAGTCTTTCACTGATTTTTGATTGAGGCATTATACATATATGCCTCATGAATGTGTGGATGATACTGCATGTGTACGTACGTAAATGTTTGCAACTATTTGTACTCGTATGTAAAAGGGACGTCTTCTTACAGTTTATTTTTGTTTGATGTGTGTGTGTGTGTGGTTCGTTTGTGGAACAATTTTCAATAACAGTTTCAAACCTACTTCGGTTGATTTTTTTCACTTTGAAGTATTTTGACGTTCCTTGAGGAAAAGTAATTTTTGTTAGATGTTTTTTTAATTTTAGATTTTCTTTTGTTTTTCTGATTTCTCAATGTTTATTTTCATTATGATTTTAAATATTTAGGTTGACAGGGGTCTGCATATGTAATTTTCCTTAATTTTTCATTAATGGCCTTCGTCCGGCCCGCGACCTGTCATAACACGATCCGACCCGCGGGGTCGAATGAGTTGCCGACCCCTGCTCTAGACACTTCACTGACCTGTATTCCTCACTTGTTCACAATCTATTAGTGTCCCTATCAAACTTTTGGGAAGATTGGCATTCATGAGTTATAAATAGAAATATATTATTAATGTATTTTTTAGAATATATAATGCACTTATTTTGAAGACAAAGTTTGTGAAAGTAATTTAAACTCTTCCATCACTACCAATGAATTCTCTGTTCCAAGGTATCTACCTCTTTGTCAAAAAGATTCTAGGATACATATGCATGGACTTGGTATTTACATTTGAAAAAATCTTTCATGCGCTTTTGATTTTCTTTGTTTCATTCTGTTAGCAATCTCTTTTTCTTTTATCACTATCTTTTTTTCTCAAGATTGTATTAGACAGAATATGTGACATAATAGGAATGGATCTCTTTCTTTAAATAATCTGAAATCATTTTTTGTGCTTGGTGATTTTAATGCTCATCATGTCAAGTGGTTTAATCATTCTAATGTTACCGATCTTGCTGGCATTCTGGCTTTCAATTTTTTCATTGCTCAGTCTTTCAATCAAATAGTGGATTTCCCTACTTGTTTCCCTAATAATTCTGATCAACATGCTTCTTTGATTTTGTCCTTACCTTCTCTCTTGTCAAAACATCACAATGCTGTCCACTTGGCAATTCTATTGATATTTCTTTTGAGCCATCATGAACTTCCTATTCACAAGACTTTTTTCTGTTACTAATGTACTGATTGGGATTCATTTTATGTTTATTTTGGTCTATTTCTTTTCTTGTGGTAAATTTTCTCATGTTTTGTTATTTAATCTAATGTTTTAATTTCTTTGCAGGTTTTATCTTTTTATTCATATTTTTTTTTCAAGTGTGTGTTATTTTTTTGTTTCTTTTTGTTTTGTTAATTGTTCTACTAAGGTTTTCTTTTCTTTTCAGGTTTTGTTAATTGTTTCCTTTTTTTCTTTGGCAGGTTTTTTTGTTTGTTTTCATCTATTTTGTTTCTTGTAAATTTTCTCATCCTTTTATTAATTAATCCTATATTTTAATATCTTTGCTGGTTTTATTACATTTTTCATGTTTTTTTTGCAAACTTGCCTTGTTTTTTTCTTTTGTTTTATGTAATATTTTCCCATATTTTGTTAATTGTTCTACTAATGTTTTACTTTTTTTGAAGGTTTTATTAATTCTTCCCATGTTTCTTTTGATTTATTTTTTGTAAATGTTCTCATTTTTTGCTAATTAATCAAATGTTTTAATTTCTTTACAGGTTTTCTTTATTATTTTTTCATGTTTTATCTTATTTATTTTTTGCTAGCTTGCATTGTAGAAAAATTAACAAAAATAAAAAATATTTTTGTTAATTTTTCTACAAATGTTTTAATTTCTTTGTGGGTTTCGTTAACTCTTCCCATGTTTCTTTTCCAGGTTTTGTTGTTACCTTTCTGTTTATTTTGCTCTATTTTTTCTTGTGGAGAATTTGTCCATATTTTTGTAATTGATCTGATGTTTTAATTTCTTTGCAGGTTTCATTAATCCTCTTTTTCATATTTTATCTTTTTGGTTTTTTGCAAGCTTTCATTTTTTTGAGCATTTCTCATTTTCAGTTCAACATACAATCCAGGCAAGAAGTAATCAACAAATTGAAAATTGAACTCAGCCAAATGATGGCCATGATGAAAACCTTAGGAAGAGAAGTATCAACACAATCAGTTCCTAAGAGAAGCAAAGAAAGAAATCAACATCTTCAGCCACCACACAGTTCATGTAATAATAATTCAATTATACACTTTTGACTCTTATATGTATCCTATATGTTTAAGACATACTGTTTTCTTCACCACAGTTTTGGAATTCAGAGTTGTCCTTACCTGGATGGCTGCCATCGTAGGCTTCAGTATCCAGTCTACTGGTTTAAAAAACATCGGTGTGAAATTGAATGCAACAGACTCGATTGAAATTTGAACTCTGCTCTCCAGTTTCAAATCAGAACTAAATATCTCACAAGTGTCACAGTGTAACCCAGTACTACCTGCTGTATGGTCAAGTCAACGACGACTAAGCTGATCCCTCCACCAGGCTTTTCTGGAGAGGAGAATGTCTAGACACCCTGCAGGATTAAAAACAAAACCTGTCAAAGGGCATATGAACCTTCTTGTAAAGTCAGCACCCATCTAGCAAATGAAATAAATAATTTAAAAGCTTATAAAAACTGCTATTGGTGTTTTCTTTTTCTTACCTGAAATCGAAATTATATAAATAATATTTTTTTTCTTTCCTACTTCTTACAGTTTATTTTGAATAACTATTGACAAAATCAAAAAATATATAAATAAATTTTTTTTTCTATTGTTTTATGGGGTGACCATCTTTTAAAGACTATATTATACAAAAAGAAATTAAGTTTACATTTGCAATTTATTGAATTTATTCAAGTAAAGTCACTAATTCAAAAACAATGGATAAGACTATGAAACCAGAACACTTCTGTGTTGACCCTAATTTACCAGGTTCTGTTAAGATATTCAAACATTGGATATAAACATTTAAGAACTTCATAAATTCATTACCAACTGTTGCTACACAAAACTAAACCTGATTAAATACATTTAAATATTTATGACTATAACACAGAATGCAATAATTATGAGGATGCTCTGAAGATTCTCAAAAACCTGTATGTTAAATAAAATGAGATATTCACCTGTCACGTTCTTGCTACACCCATACAACAACCTAGTGAAACACTGGATCAATTCTTAATAGAACTGAAAACATTAGCAAGGTACTGCAATTACAATGCAGTTATGGCTGAACAGTATAAGATGGAATCTATTTGGGATGCCTTCATTAATATCATTTTAAACAGAGACTGCTTGAACCGAAATCATTGTCTGGATAATGCATTTAATAACGCTAAGGCTGTAGATACTGCCCAAAAGATCTCTAATCTTTATAAACAAAGTGTTTTGGAATTACTGATGACCAGTGTTGCAGCAAAATACTCTTGAGGCATTCTTCATAGATATTATCAAACTCTGTTGAAGCACTTATGGCTGCAACTGCAAAACCAAAATAGACCTGCTGGTTTTGTAAACATAATCGCCATCCAGCAAGTCAGTGTCCAGCAAGAGTTGAGGAGTGTTACAAATGCAAGAAAAAAGGACTTGTTGGAAAACTTTGTAAGTTTACAACATTGGTGGGAGTCCCAGATACTGATAATAATAATAACAATTCTTTTCTTCTGACAATGCACAAGAGTACTCTGTCTACTATCAATGATTTGCCTTTGCATGTTTATCAGAAATTAATTGCAAATGATACTTATAAAGCTGTTGCCTTGATTGATACTGGTAGTACTGATAAGAGTTTTATGAGAAACTCTTTATTTAAAACTTGTAAAATTATTGAAGCTTAAGTTGTTCTATCAAGTCATGTCATAGGTATGACATTGGTATTGTTTACTATGAAATTAGTAGTGTATTGTTTCATTTCATCAATGCATTACAAAAAGAGAAGTAGTGAAGGGTGAAATTAACTGACCATACTAAAGATGACTGCAGAAACAGAAGATATACCATATATGTAGATTACGTTTTGCAGTCACACACAGACACACACACACACACTGCATCGAAATAGAAGATATACCATATATGTATATGTAGATGATGTTTTGCAGTCACACACACACACTGCCCCACAGTTGGGATCATAGAGTCATTGTAACATACACAATCCTTTCATTATATGCATAATATGTACTTCACCAAGGCTACATATGATTTTGAATTCAGAGTTATTCTTCTCCCAGACTGGTTGCCACACAAGGCTATAGGATTCAGTCTGTCCTGCTATTTTCCACATAGCTGGGAGCAAAGAGATGGATACATATCTTTCCTAAGGGTATTAGCATCTAAGTGGATGTAACGGACTTGACTGGAATTTGAACTCAGCTCTCCAATTCCTAAGTCTGAACCACTGACTATTACTCCATCATGTCTCCAAAGATATATAAATATACACATCCAAGCATTACAAAATCCATCTCCAAACATAAGCAATAATGAAACTACTGATGAGTTAAGTTAAAAAAGATATTAAAAAAAAATAAAGAATAATAAATCATCACCAGCTTAGTTTCTCCCCGAATTCATTTACAAGTTTCTCAATTTTAGGAAGGAAGTTTGTAAATAGAAACACATGCAAAAACTGAGATTTCTTATACATTAATGCACTATAGAAATAAAAAGGTAGCCTCCAAGGCCAACATACATACAGAGGTGTAGGAAATTCTGTCACCCAGGTTTTTTATATTAAAAATCTAAACATCCAAATTCCAAACAGTAATAAAATAAAAAAGACCTGTGTATGTCTGTTAAAGAAATCATTTGTATTTACAAACATATGTAGATGAATTCAAAGGAGTTAAAAAGAAGAAAAATAGTCTTTAGTTGAGTTAAAGTCTTTGGGTATTTGGTTCACAGAAAAAAACTACAGTTTAGAAAAAACTTATAGTAATTGGTCTACAGTAAAATCAGTCGTTGAGAAGAGACTTTGATTGTCAGTGAAGATTCACTGCTGTTGTTGTTGATGATTCATTTGAAGTCACTGACATGTGTTTCTTTCAGTATGCGCTGGGGTAAAGGTAAAGGCTATGTAGCCATGTCTTCTCTTGCATTTGAGTGGCTTGGAGATGGTTGAATTTCTGCTCCTGAAAGTTGAAATCTGTGGATTTTGATAAGGAAATTTTTCTCAAGAGTAGGTTTGAGAAAAATAGTGATTTAATTTTCTCAGATTGGTCAAATGTTTCACATTGTGATGTTAATTTCTAACCAATAGACACTTTGATTTAAATGGTGTATGGCGTGTGTTGCATTGTGGAATCTTTTTGGCATGTTTAGAAATATTGTCTGTTATTAGGTAGAAAATAAGGTTTGGAAGTGTTTTAATAAGATATGTATGTGGGTATATAATTGTGTTAGAAATAGGGTTTATTTCTTATAGAGATATCTCAATTTGATCCATTATGGTGAAAGTATTAATGAACAATATATTAACTTGTCTCTCATCATTTAAGAAGGTCAGCTTCTCATAACTCAGTTTGATTTTTGTTCTGCTAATGGATTTAATGAAGGCATATATCATCAAACAACTTCAAAAAATTGAATACCTCTCTTATAGGAGATTGTATACCTGCTATGCCAATCTCACAGCAGCAAAAGACCATATCAATAGAGGGTTCCTCTTCCCATCCATTACAGACTACTTTCCAAGTTCCAAATATACAAAATCTTATGTATCTGGTAAGGACTCCAAAACATTAATCTGAAACCTTGAGTTATGTTCTTAAATAGCCTCATCAAATTGAGATTTTCATATGGATGTCATATATGGTGTCAAACCTGTTCAGAAATATCTAATCTTTTCACTGTATACAACTGCTTTCTAAGGTCAATGATTAAAATGTCTTTGAGTGAGTGAAACTTGTGGCTCTTGGCAAGACCATCCTTCTTTGAACATTGTGGGCTGGTGCTACTGGATCAAAGAACAGAAAACACATCACTTGAGAACTTTCATCAACAGCAACAACTAAGATGGTTATTACATGTAACTTGAAGAGAAAATAATGACATAATCAAGATGTTGACTTTCCACACTACTTCAATTAAAAGGTTAGGGTAGAAACTCACATCAATAGTAGAAAATGCAATTACAGCTATTGGATTTTAAAAACCTATTTTCCTGAAAAAATACCTTGAACTGAACTAGTTATATACAAATCAGAAATGTGTATCAGCAAATTGTATTTTCATTAAACACATTCAGAAATATCTAAATTGTATTCAATGATTAAAAACCTGTAAATCTTAATGAGGACCACCCTTCTTCAAATCCTCATGGACTGGTGCTACACAATCCCAAAGAAAGAACTATACCAAATAACAGAAAGCACATCACTTAAGGACTTTCAACAATAGCAACAACTAAAATGAATAGCATATGTAATTCAAAGAGAAAATAATGACATAATCAAGATGTTAACATTCTACACTACATTAAAATTTAAATAATAAAAAATTAGGAAGAAAGCACTCATCAATGGTGGAAAGTGCAATTACAACTACTGAACTTGGGAAAGCTATATTCCTGAAGGATTGTTTCGAGAGAAAGATATCATAAATTTCAACCAACAACAACACTGGCTGTTCAGTCAATGAATACCAAATGTTTCTTTATGAAGCTAATACTACCATTACTATAATTGAATATACAAATTCTTCTTTTGACATTGAAAGAATAGCTAATGTCACGAATCTAAAAAACAAAAACAAGATTAAATTTTTAAATGCGTATCGCTAAAACGAAAATGTATCATGAATGGTTAGCAGTGAATGGTTCAACTCACTTACTGATTGACTTGACTGAACGAGATAACTTGGACTGGAGATGGTGTTCAAAGGGAACAAACTCCAACCAGCCTGCTTTTATGTTGTAAGGGAGATAACTATAATTAAAAAAAAAATTCTCAGCTAAAATTTTTCATGTACACTGACAGTATAATTTGATTTGGAATGTATTCCCTTGCATTTTTCATGCATTATTTGATTTTGAATATATACTTTGTATTTTTGTTCATACAAAATTTGGTGAGTTCGAATTTATACCTTGCTTTTTATTTCCAGGTATAATTTAATGATTCTGAATTTGTTTCCTGCATTTTGTTTTCAAATATCGTTTGATGTTTTTAAATACATGCCTTACATTTTATTTTCAGGTATAAATTCTTGACTTTCAATTTGCATCCTGCATTTTTATTTTCATGCATATTTTGTATGTACACCTTGCATTTTATTCATGCATAATTTGATTTTTGAATGTATACATTGATTTTTTTCAGGGCTAATTTAATTTTGAATGTATACCTTGCATTTTTCTTGATTCCTAATTTGAAGACTTAGAATTTATGCCCTGCATTTTATTTCTAGGTATAATTTGTTCATTTTGCATTTATGCCTTGCATTTAATTTCCAGGTATAATTGGATGATTTTGAATTTGTATTGTGCATTTTCTTTTCATGTATAATTTGATGATTTAAATACATGCCTTGTATTTTATTTCCCGCTATAAATAATTATCTTTGAATTTTTACCCTGCATTTTTTTCATGCATAATTCTATTTTGAATGTATATATATATTGCATTTGTTTTCATCAATAATTTGATTTTGAATGTACACCATGTATGTTTTCATGGATAATTTAATTCTGAATGTATACTTTGCAATATTTTTTCATCCATAATTTTATGATTTAGAATTTATGCATCACATTTTATTTCCAGGTATAATTGGATGATTTTGAATTAATACACATGCATGCATGCATGCATGTGTGCGTATCACAAAAATAATTCATAATTGTTAACTTTTAATGTCTTCTTCCTTTTTACGTGCATACAAGTGTATTTTCTCTCCATTGTTACTGTCATATAAAAACACATGAAAATATTGCCTTGTTGAAATTTATTCCCTTTTCTTTCATTTTAACAAGTAAAATTTTGTTTGCCATTGCTTTTAGTCTAACCAAGACCAGTACTACAAGATATGGTGACCACTGACATGTCATGATATGCATCTACCACAACAATATATACTTTATATACTTGTGTAACATGTGATGTTTATTTTACTTTTTGACTACAGTAAATGGATATATAGTTTCGTCAATGGCATAGCCAGGACCAACAGTACATATGTTAATTTTATATCTCATGTATGATACGACCCCCTTAAAATTAGCTTCAAAATTAGGTCTTCAAAAGTCGAATGATACATAAGTATATACAGTATTTGGGCAGCAACTTTTTATTTATACAAGTTTGATTAAAGACCAATGAAAGGGTTTTTTATTTATTTTTTCTATAATTTGAACCATTTTCCTAGGGGACAGAAACATTTAAATATAAATAGTCCAATGTCTGACTTTCACAAACACAAAATTAATACAATATTAAGGAAGAAATTATTTTCAAAAGTTGTTCTCTTCTATGTTGTTAGTTAATATAAATGTCATCAATATAACAGGTTTATATTTTTAGTTTAGTGTATGTTATATTCCGTACTAATAGGAATATATACTTGAACAACACGGTGGATAAAATAAGTAAATAATTTTTGTAAAAACCAGTACAATAAGAATAAAGGTAACAGTAGGTTGTCGCAAGTCAATCCAGTAGTGAGTTCTACTATTAAAAGGTTGGTAGTTCTCGCGTAAGTCTGAGTCATACTCAACAGATCCCAGTTAGAGTATCTAGCAACTGCCTCACACAGTCACATGTGGCACAAGGCCGAATTTAATGTGGGATTCCTGAGCCCGTAGGCTTGGCTAAAAATCCCCGTAGACCCCGCATAAATGGGATCGGGTCTGTCTACCTCCCCAAATGAGAGTCTGCCCTTCAGTATAGCCTCATTCTGGTTCCTCTCTGCCCAAAGACAGAGAGTTCGACAGTACAGCTGAAAAAGATTCCAGCTAGAGTATCTAGCAACTGCCCCACACTGTCACTTGTGACACAAGGCCGAATTTAATGTGGGGTTCCCGAGCCCATATGTTCGGCCAAAAAGTCCCCATAGACCTTGCCTAAATGGGATCAGGTCGGTCTACCTCCTCAAAAGAGACTCTGCCCTTCAGCATAGCCTTATTCATGTTTCTCTCTGTCCGAAGGCAGCGAGTTTGACCAGCACAGCTGAAAAAGATTTTAGCTAGACTCTGTAGTCTGTTGACTTACAGATACTTATAGATAGTTACTACCTATAGTGTAGTCACTTATGTGGATGACAGGTACATCAGTGTATTTTTAAAAAAAATTATTTCCTGGACACTTACAATTCTGATAGTGCTGGAGCAATAGATAAGCCCCATGTTATATATGTTTAAATATTTTTCCTAAATGGTTGGAGAAGCGAACTTATCTGGTGTAGGATGGTTATAATCTGTTGAGAGATGCTTGTATATTTTTGGAGATGTCAGTGATGGATATTTTTATTTTTTAAATCATATCACCCCATGCAAGACAGTAAAGCCTCTAAGGCACAAGGGGTCACTGAGTAAGAAAGAAGAAGAAAAAAGAGAAACATTATTATTAAACATTATTGGAGCGAGAACAATGGAGGAGTAATCAAGAAAACAATAGATTGACATTGCATTTAAATTTTTGAACATCAAAATTGGCTGGGAAGCATGGAGTCAGAAGAGAGTTCCACAAGAGAGAAGGGCAAGAAAATAAACTGTTAGCATAAAACTTATGGTCTAACCAATTCAACTGTGAATTGATGAGACTTTGCCACCAATATAATAGTGTGCTTAAACTCATAAAGTCTAGATATCATAGTGAAGAGTTCATCCAAACAGTTACCATGAAACTATTTATAGAAAAGGCACAGGGAAGCTACAATGTGGTGGCGAGAAAGGGACTGAAGCCGAGATGCCAGGTGAATAATATTTTTGTTCTTCTTTGGATTTTATCAAGAATCTTTAAATATACATCAGGAACATTGGACAATATGAGGTAACAGTATTGAAAGTATGGATGAATGATAGACTTAAAAATATGTAAGATTGATTTAAGGGAGAAACATTGTCTAACATGATACAGAGAACCAACTTTCTTAATAACAGTCTCAGGAATGGATTCAGTATAATCTTTCCACTTCATGTCAGCTGAGAATGTAAGCCTGAGAAGACACAACAAGTCATTTGCATGGAGATTAGTATCAACCATGTTGATGGGAAGCAGGAAGGGGTCTTTCAAGTGATTGATAGAGAGAAGCTTCATTTTGGAGGTGTTAAAACTAACAAGCCATTCCTTGCTCTAGTTAACAATAGACTGTAGGTCATGTTTGAGATCAGCTGCCAATTTGACCTTATTAGTTCAATAAGGTCAAATTGGCAGCTGATCTCAAACTTACTATCAAACAAGAGTAATTGGTTGTGTCATCAGCATAAATATCAAGTTAAGAACTGATGTCATCAGAAAGGTCACTGATGAAAATTAAGAACAAAGTAAGTTCAAGGATAGAGCCCTGGGGGACAGCTGCATTAATACAAAAAGATCTAGAAGTGTAGCCAAACAGGACAACTTTCATTTTGCGATTTTATAAGAAAGACTGAATCAGTTCTTGTCTGGGAATACCCTAACCTTTTAATGTATGAAGAAGACTGGTACACCAAACCCTATCAAAAGCTTTCGAGATGTCCAAAGCAAGAGTTCGAGCTTCACCAGCCTTGTCTAAAGCTTGCTAGACTCTTTCAGCAATAATCGTTAGTATATTAGCAGTTGACCATGAGAAGCTAAAGCTATATTGCTTGTCTAAAAGAAGGCCCAATGATGTGGGATAATTAACCAATTCACAGCTGATTAGTGCCTCTAGTAGTTTGCCAAAAAGAGGTAGAAGGGCCAGATAGTTCACCTGAGTTCTTAAAGACTGAAACAACAGAAGAGAAACTCCAACAAGCAGGAAAGCAAGAGGCAGCAAGGCATTTACTGTACAGTTTAGAGGGAACAGGAGCCAGTTAGGGAGCACATTTCTTAAGGATGTTTACAAGAATACTATCAGGTCCACATACTTTATGGGGATCCAGATTAGAGATGATTACAGAAACCATTTATATACATTTTTTTCTATTATGCCCATTGTTTCATTGATTGGTAAATTAGAGAATAGGTTTTTGGGATCCATTGATGCTAATAAAGCATTGTTTTGTTTATTGTTTTTGTGAATTTGGCTAAAATCATATGTGGAGTAATATGTGTTATCAACTAGCAACATGGAAGAAGCAAAACAAATCTAAGAACAATTATTGAAAATAACTCTGTTCAGCACTACTTAAATAGACTGGTCTACTCTTATAAAATAGGGAAAAATTCTTTCAGGAAAACAATTTTTGTAGATTAACATTCCTTAGACATTTCTCAAGCCATGACATTTGTCAGAATTTAAAAATATTCCTTTTTTTATCGATTGAGAAGAGGAGGGGTATGTTTATAGTATCAATACAGTCTAAAACTTTTTATAGAGTTATTGGAATTAGCTTTTAGTTACAAATGCCAAGCTAGAAACTGTGTTTACATCAATGAAATTTATATATTTTTTTATTTTAATTTCCCAATGTTTAAATTCCATAGTTTGTGTTACCTGGACTCACCTGAGTTTGAAAAATATTACAAATAATAACAGGAGCTGTAAAACAATATTTCTTTCCATTCCATAACAATCTCAATCTGATTGAATATTTTGTAGAAATTTTTTTAAGCTTGTCCAAGACTCCATTCTCAAAAGCCGATTTGTAAATTGCTATTTGCAAATAGCTTGATGGAGAATATGGTTTTTCATCTGTAAAGTTATTTTTATTTAAATTTCTACCTGAGAAATATATCTAATAATAGCTTGCTTGAACCAAACTAACTATAGTGTTTATAATGCTTGCTAAACTCTCATGAAAGAGATTTTCTCTGCTGATAGCAGATACCATATAACCCATGATTTAGAGATCAATACGTACTTATATGATGTGTATATGGTGTAATGTCAACAGCTCAGTATGGTAAGGGGAGCCAAATTCAAATTCAGGTCCTACTTAAATAGACTGGCTCACTCATAAAAATATAGAAAATTATCTTCAAGTAATAATTTTTGTATTAGGTTGGTGCAAAAATAATGTCGTTTTCTCACATAGTAACATGTGTGAAAACGACATTATTTTTGCACTAACCTAATAGATTAACATTCCTTACTCCTTCCTGAAGCTGTGACATTTGCTAGAATAAAAAATAGAAATTTTTTTATTGATTTAAAAGGAATCCTCTTCATAATATCAATACAGTCGGAACTCAATCCTTGACTTTTTTTAATTATTGGACTTGACTGTTATTTAGAAATGTCAAGTTTTAAAATGCTTAGATCATTAATATTTTTCTAATTATCAGAATTTAAAAAAAAAATTTATAAACTTGTTTTGGAGGGGGATTTTTTCAGAAGCCTATGCTCAAACATAGGGAATAATAATTATTATATTAAATGAAGAAAAATATAGATAATTCTTTTATTAATTTATATAAAATTTGGTCCTTTAATTTAAAAAATATTTATAGACAATTGTTCTTTATATAATAGAATCTTTTTTTAATTAAATAGAACAGCTAAGTTGAATATGAGATGGTGTGTTGGGATAATAAAATAGGATGCACAGTGGAGTAGTAGATAGAGGCTTGATTGAAGAATAAAGAGCTGAGTTTGAATTCCAATTGACTTCATTACATTCACTTATGTGCTGATACCCTTGGGAAAGATATGAATCCATCTCTTCTCTCTATGGGTAAAATAGCAGGATAGATTGGTCTCTATAACCTCGTGGAAGGAAAATTTTATATATTTAAGTTATGCCATCCATCTTTACTTTCATATATAAACTAAACATAAATAACAGAATTGCCTTTTTTATTATGGTTTGTGAAAATCAAAATTACTCAGATATTGAACAATTTACATATAAATATGTACTGGACTCCAAGAAAATGGTACATAACAGTATATAACCCCACACCCAGGAGCATTGCAAGTATCTCATGTCCCCACATCCGGAATCTATGATATAGGGCCCCAATCCATGATACAACACATCCACTTTACTATATCTCAATAACCTAATTATATACAATAATGAATCATATGTAATATAGTTAAACAATTCAACTAGAAAAACTGAAAATAAATACAATGTATCTAAATACTAATTAGACATGTCATAATAAATTATTCCATTTTAAATAAATCAACAATGTTTTGCAATAATTTTTAACATAAACTTGAGATTTTTCTTGTTAAAAAGTTGAATAATTTTAACACAGTCTATGGATAAAAAAAAGAGTGAATTTTATATCGTTTTTTTTTTTTAGACTTAACATGAGCAAGACAAATTCGTGAATTTGGAAATAAAAATGGAACCCAGAATGACATCAAAATCTGTGAAAATTTGTCATCCTTTCATAGTTGGTTGTGCTTAGTTTAATTTGTAATGTATATAAATGTAGGTAGAAAAAATCCAATGTTGATAAAATAGCCAGGATCACAAAGCACAACTCAGGATTCCCAACCAGGGTGGACAAGCCTGGTTGGGGAGTTCAAGAGGAGTACACACCAGCCCAGATGGAATCCTCTTTTTATTATAGTTTGTACTCAGACATTGAACAATTTACATATAAATATGTAGAGGAAGCCAAAAAAAATGAATGGTCCCTCAACAGAAAAGACAAATAAAAACATTCTAACTCCCTATATATTTTCTTTTTCTTCTTTCTCCAGTTCTGTTTTTGTTGTTTTATTTTACTATGAATGAAATTTCAATTCAAATTATTAAATCAATTTATTTTTTATTGTTGTTTTTTATTTAAGTGCTATTTTCTGAAAACTTTTCACAACAGCACTTTAAAAAATACATAACAAAAACAAATGAACAAGTCATTGTACAATTTTATACCACAAAATCTTGTTTATAGTAAATATTTTTTCTTTTAATTATTCCACATATTAGGAATATGCATTCATTTTTTTTTTTTTTTTTTTTTTTACAGCATCCAGTCTTTTTAATAATAGGAAAAAATAAGTGTAGAAATGAATAATATGATTGGAAAAATAGAGAAAAATAAGCCATTGACAGATCAATCAAGACCTTCTCTATTTTACTAGATAACAGGGACAATCTCTTTAAACATGGGGGAGAGAGGTGTGTCAGGCCATGAGATTATGTTGCTGAGAATCAGTCAAGAAGATGGCAAATAATTATTTTAATATTTTGTTTTCTGTTGATAATAAAATATCATAATTATTTTTTGATATTTTGTCTCTGAAACTGAAAAACATAAGACAACAAAAAATATTAATTCTGTTGAAAATTTTAAAAGATGCATATTCACAATATGACACTGAGAGAAAAGTTGCCTGCTTTCTTTTTGCTGAATTTTATGCAGATTGCTTAATATTTGTTGATGAATTTTTGCAGTTTTTTTTTTTATGAGTTCTTTCTTTTTATTTAATTTTTTTTTCAATTATTTTTCCTTCTATTTTTTTTATATCATTGTTTTTTTTTCTTCTTCACAATAAGTGTAGAAAGAAATGGAGAGAGAGAGAGAAAGAGGGAGAATGGGATAATAAAAGTGAAAGACAGAAACAGAAAGAGTCAGATATGAATATGTATCAAGAGAGAAATCCATGTGAATGAAACACATCACAAGTAATTTCTTTGTTTTTCTTAAACCGATTTTTTTTCTTTTCATAGGAAATGTACAAAGGAGATAGAGAAAGAAAATCAAAAGAGAAATGGAAACAAAGAAGAAAATATACAGAGTCATTTTACCAGTAAAACACGAAACTGGCCATAATTTTTTTAATTTTAAAATCCATTTAATAAGTTCCTTGGATTTCTCTTTTATATCACAAACAACAGCTTTTAGCTGTTTCTTTTTTTTCATAGTAAATGATAAAACAAAACCCAACTTGAATTGTTATATTTTTTTTGTAAATTATATGTTATATATTGTTCATATATTTTTTTCCAAAGTTTGTAAATTTGAAATAAAGACGCTGCAAGAGAATTTCTTCACTCCAATCCAATCTTTAGTGCCATGTATAATCCTCATCAAGTTGAAATTAAGTGTACTTTCTGATGAATGAGCAGCAAAGGACGGGGGGGGGGGAATTTGTCGAACATCCAAAATGAATATGCAAGCTTTCCTATGTGTTATTAACAGTTATGTTTTGGTGGACTTGTGTGCGTGGGGAAACTCCTGTCAAGATGAGAGAATGAAACAAAAGTGCATTGACCCGGGCCTATATGACTGGGAACAAGGCTGTACTGTACCCAGTCCTTGGTGGGGGGGTTCTAAAAGAAACTCAGCAGGCAAAGAGGAAGAGGTTTGGAAATTTCCTATTATTTCAGAAAATGTTTGCATATACTGAATACTAAAATTGTCTGAGCCTATATAATGTTATATCACAATGTTTTGCAGAAATGATGACCCATATTCTGATTTCAAATAACAGAGGATAAAAAAATAAAATTCTTCTCAAAGGCCCTCCAAATATTTTTAAAAATTTCAGCACAGATCTTCTTTATAGAAATATGAAATTAAATTAATTTGTAAATTAATTCTGATCATTCAATTGGCCATGTTCATGATTTGTTTTTTATGACATCAACCATTTTAAGGTTATTTAAAGCTGAAACAGTTTTGGATTTTAAGAATGTTTTTGTGACAATAAGGATTTTCTGATACAAGTCGTACTATTTAATCTATAGCTGGGAGAAGAAGAGTTGAATTCATACATTTCCCAAGAGTATTTGCAAATAAGTGAATATAAAGAACCTGAATGAAATGCAATCTTGGCTCCTAAGATGTTATTCTGTACATCCAAGCTTACAGCACCTGGTGTTCCAGATGGTCACCCATCTAGATATTGACCATGCTCAATGTTGCTTAATTCAGTGATTGGATGTGAACCGGTGTATCAACTTGATATGGCTGTATTGATTAATCAAATAAAATTGTATTTATTTTAAAGTAAGTAATATTATCTAAAAATTACATAAAATTATTATTGAAGATATTTTATAATATCTAGATAGGTATATTAATTAAACAGATGTATAATATATGTATTATTAGTGAATATTTATGGATAAAGTTTGTTATAAAGTTTTTAAAATATTTATATCTCAAACAATGCTACTTATTTATTACAAGTAGATTATATATATATATATATATATATACATATATATATATATATATGATTGTGGTATTGAAAAGATCAGTATTTTGCTGTTTGCACAGTGAAATAAGGATTTTGGAAGTGGAAAGTTGGTCAGGCTGAAAACTTTTCATTACATCCTCATACATACATATATATATATTATCATCCCCAGACAGACTGTTTTGCTGTATTGTAGTTCATCAGTGTGACTAGACATCCGATTGCTCCAAGTTGGGATCGAAACCTGACTGATTCAACAACGGTTGGAAAGTTTCCCCCCCCCCTAAGCCATCGGGGTACGATTGAAAGAAAAGTGAATTTTTATGTATTTATTCTGTGAATAAAGATGACAGAGCTCATTTCAGGGAAGAGGAAGAAGCCTTGTAATGTTAGTAGTAATAACCATTGTCTACAAATTTGTACTTATCTTCCGTGTGTGTGTGTGTGTGTGTGTGTGTGTGTGTGTGTGTGTATGTATGTATGTGTAAGATTTCAGGTATAACTAAAAATATATCTGTAAAAGGACAATATGAATAAATCAAAAGGGAAACTTAGCTGATGCGTTCTATCCAATGATGGACCCTAACTAAAATAATACAAATATTACATTATAAAAAATAATAAAAAAATTCAACAACATCATTTACTGACTTTTGTTTATTAGACATTAAATTATGTCACTTAGCATCCTCCATACTTTACCTAGACTTTTCAGCTAACTTATCTTTTCCTTTGTCTTTATTCCTATATATATATATATATATATATATATATATATATAATTTTCTTAAATTCAGCCCATAAAGTCTGTCTGCCTAATTTTTTGTTGTATTTTTCTAATAGTATTTCAGAAAATGCCTGAATGATGTCAAGGAAATCTTGCCTGCCCCACTGTCAACACTTTGTTCTTGATAATGATTGAGCCAATCAAAAGTAGAACAAAAAACATGAACTTTGAACAGTTTGTCCACAATTTTGATATATATATATATATATATATATATAGTGAGGAAGGAAGCTTAGGAAACTGAAAACTCACAGGACACATTCTTAATATAAAAATATTAAAAATTAGATGATTAATTTTGGCTTAATTTTTTGCCTGTTCATTTCTTCCACTGAGCTAGTGTATATGACTTTTCAGCACTATCAGAACCCATGATTGAACTCTCAACTACCAAGAAACCTGGCATATTTAAAATGAAGCATAAACTCTCAGTTCAACATCGAAATTTCCATTGTAGGCTAGTGATAAATAAATATATTAATAAAAAAATTAACAGGAAAAAATACAAGGAAAATTATACTTATTATATAATCACAAAGAGAGAGTTGAAATTTCTTGGTGACATAATGAAGAAAGTGGGCATGGAGAATGTAACACTCACAGGACATAATGAAGAGAAGAGAAATAGGAAGGAAACAGTAAGTAACTTATTTAAGGAGTTTGAATGAATGAATGGCAGAACAGTAACAAAAAGGGATGGTAAAAGGTCAAAAGTTACTTTGTGCAACAAAAGACAGGACGTTGTGGAGAACCATAATTATTTAAGAAAATACTTTAAAATATTTGTATCTTCATTATTTTACAAATATTTATTGCAAAGTTTACAAATCTAAAGAGAATCTATGACATCAATATATTTTTAATATTATTGTTTCTTATATATATATATATATATATATAAGAACTGACATGAGAAAAACCTTTTATGCTAACATGTTTTGTTCTTTGGGGAACTTTATTAAACTTTTGCTTTTGATGAAATTTCTCAAGGAACAAAACAAGTTAGTATAAAAGACTTTCCTTTTCTCATTGCTTTTATTAATATTGTCTATACAAATATATTTATCAATATCTGAATTTTTACACACACCCATACATATATACACTCAGGGTATAAAAAAGTATTTTTATTTTTATAGACCTTTATTACAAAGCTAAATTTTATGTAGACATCTAAAGGCTGTAATATACAGTTGAACATTTCTTGGATACATAATGAAAAGAGAGAAGGCTTGGAGAATTTGACACTCACAGGACATATTGAAGACAACAGGGACAGGAGGAAGTATTAAGTAACCGATCTAAAAAATTTGGAAAAACAGGGACTGGGAGGAGTAGTGAAAAGGCAAACACTACTAAGAGCTACAAAGGATAGGAAGTTATGGAGAACCATGAATTCTCATCTTCAGAAGGTTTGTGGCACATAGAAGAAGATGACTACACTACATAATTATTATATAAATTAAGGTGTATCAAAAGTATATTCGTTTTTTACAGATTTTAAAAAATTATTTCATATGCACATCTAAAGACTATCTCTGAATTCAATATATTATTAATATGATTTAATTAATGAGTGAAAGAGCAAAGTGATGCTCGAGTACAAATAGATGAAGCCCAATATACCCATTATGACGCACAGCCAGATAAGGGTATACCAGGCACATGTATCACAGCCAAATGTACACACTAGGGTGACAGCTTTTGATAAAATCAGTGCATAACTTTTCAGGTCAGGCCTAGTTTGAAATACTTTCAGGCTGGATAACCTAATCTGGTCTGACAGTCTCTGATTGAGAGTGTTCTCAAGTGTTTTAGATGTGACTCCCATGTTGCCTTGGTTGCTGCATCCTCCAAACTTAAAAAAATAATCTTGAAAACCAGCCATGATGCTCCTAGACCACTTCCACATTGTATCAGCCCCTGGGGAGAATGCCAAATTGATTATGGTCATCAAAGTGACAAGCAAGTCTGTTGTACTGAATGGTATATTTACTGTAGCCCATCTTAACTCACCAAGACAAAACATGTACTTATTAATAAATCAAGCTCAGAGAGATGAGAGATATGTCTAATTTAGCATCAGGGCTTTTATTTTTATCTATTTATATTTAAAAAAGAATTTTTTTTTATTATAATAATAAAAATAATAAAAAGTAGTATGACTAAGCATGACCTGGCACCTGGTTGGTAGGCAATCAAGGTGACGTTCTATGTATGAAAACAAGTCAGCTACCCAATACAAACTATTATCATGAACCCGCCTGTCAAACAGTGGTTTGCTGCAGTGGATGATGTCAGCTGAAGTGTGTGTGCCAGTGGATGGCAAACCATGGACCACCTCAAACGATACACAGTCAAAGCTTTCATGCTCAAAGACTCTTCTTCTCAAATGCTTTTTTCCAAATTTCTCTCCCCCTTCAAATCCTACAGTGACAAGGCAGAGGTAATGGTGTGGACAGGCTGTGGCTCAGCTGAAATTCCAGATTGCACGTAGGAGACGGGTGAATGATGGCTGCATGCCAGAGAAATGACAGCAACTCTGACATGAGGTTCTGCATCTATGGCTGGGCAGGCCTATTTTAGGGGAAGGCCCTATAAAAAGTGGGCTAAACATTGGATGCTATCACCTTCAACTGGCTGGAAAAGCATGCCCAGCATGTTCCCATTTTCTACGGTTGACTAAAATCTTTCAATTATCTCAACTACTCTAACCTGTCTCTTCTTGCATGGAATGTTAGAATGCTCCTCAATTATTATTATTATTGTTATTATTATTATTATTATTATTAAATATGAGAGAGTATCAAATGTATTTTTATTTTTTTACAAACCTTTACTCTAAGCCTTATTACATGTACACATCTAATGACTATCTAATGATTTCACAAAATTATTATTATTATATATCCAGTCATTATCAATATTATTTGGCTGTATTTTTTGCTTTCAGATGTTACCATGTCAGATACAAGTATTTGAGATTCTGTCAGTTCTGATGTAGAATTTTAAAATGGGCCTCAAAGTTAACAAAGCTGCTTGCAGAATTTGGAAAGTGGAAAGAGTTGAAATGAAATCTGGTTTTATTACCTAAAAGTTAGTTTAAGCACTCTAAGGGCAATTACTGGTCTAGTGAAATAAATCTGTGAAGTAGACAACCATCAGTTGTTGGCAATGTTGCTACTTTAAAATGAACACCACTTGGACACTTTCAAAAGAGAAGTCTCATTAAAATATCTATGTAGAGTATTATTAGGTTGGTGCAAAAATAATGTCGTTTTCTCACATATGTGAGAAAACGACATTATTTTTGCACCAACCTAATGCATAAACTTGAAAAAAAAAAAAAATTAGTCACCCTAATGTAAAGTCAGTTTCATGATAAATCAGATTTGTGAAATTCACTTACTAACAATGGCTAAAAATGAAGCTTGTTGATTGGCAACTATAAATTATTGAAGACAAAGGATTCAAGAGTAGAAAATGTAGCAGAAGAGATCAAACAGTAGAACATGTCATTTTATGTTAATGCAATCCAGAGAAATAAATGCTTAAAATATGGCAAACAGAAAGTTGGAATAACGGATGAATAAATTAATTTACTGTAAAAAATGTGTTAGTTTTTCTTCCTCAGCAAATCAGTTGTCAATTAGGATGTTTTAAAAGAATGTTAAAGAAAACCTGACCATCATTGAAACTTTTCAGAAAGGCTCAGATGAGCAAATGATATGTCGAGCATTTGCTTTGTTTCGTACCATCCTCATTACTGAGTGTCGAGTTGACAGCTGTTATGAGTTTGGATTCCGAGTTGTCGTTCTCCTGGACTGGTTGCTAACCATGGCTACAGAGCCCAGACTGCCCTGCTATTTAATGCATAGCACTTTCAGAATATCTAGCATCATTGACACAACTTAAATAGACTTGTCCACTCATGAAAAATAGGGAAAATTGTGGAGGCGTGGGGGGGGGGAATAATTTGTGTAGATTATGATTCTTCAGATCTTCCTTGGGCTGCAACACTTGTCAGAATAAAAAAAATATAGATCTTTTCTCGACTTATAAGGGAGGTGGGGTCCTCTGATACTTTTCAGAATAACAAAAAATATGGTTTTATTATAGACTTATATTGAAGGGGAGACCTTTTTGTGGAGGGGGTTCTATGACACTTGTCAGAATAAAAAATATGGATTTGTTATCAGCATAAGGGAGAAGGGACCTTTTTAGAATATTGACAGTGTCAAATTGATACCTGACTTTGAAGAGTTATTGGCTTTTGGCTAAGTTACTGACCTATTACAGTGCAACCTCGGCTCTCGAACGTTTCACATGTCAAACAAATCGGTTTTCGATCAGAAAATTCGAGATGAAAATGCCTCAGTTATCAAACAAAATTTTGGTTCTCAAACAACATTGTTGAGCTGAGTTAACCAGAACAGAATCATTTCTGAGTCAACTGCCATTCATTCATGTGTTGTGCTATGCTTCTCTTTTCCAATTTTATTGTACTGTGACTTTTTTCTTTACATTGATTCCTATTGGAAAAATAGTTTCGGTTTACGAACATTTTGGGCAACGAACAGCTTTCAGGAACGAATTAAATTCATGAACCAAGGTTCTCCTGTTTTTACAAGTGTCATGTTTGAAAATGTGTTAATATTGCATATTTTAAAAATTTTCTTTATGTTTTCATTTTTTTTTTCTTCATTTTAAAATCTTTTTTGCATGTTTTTTTTTTCAGAAACACATCCACAAACATTTGAGTTTCATAATTGTTTATCTTAAATAAAGAATAAATGGATATATAATTTTATTCATGTAAATCTTTGTTCTTTAATTAAAAATGTATTCATCTGTTTGTTTGTTTGTTATTTAAAAGAAGTTTTTTTGTAACATCCCACTGAAAAAAATGTCTGTTTTGTTCATAAAAAAGCTAAGACCAATAACTCTGTAAAACTAAGGGATTGATTTGATGCTGTATGATATTTTAAACAGGATCCTACTACTAAATCATAACAAATCAATATTTTTTTGATTCTCACAATGTTACAGCCCAAGGAGGGTCGAAAGAATGCTAATCCACAAAAATGATTTCCCCCACCTTAAAACTTCCCTTCGTTTTTTTTTAATGTGGACCAGTCTATTTAAGTAGTGCTAGATCACCAAAAGATACCAGGCATTGAATAAGCTTCCAAAAATATAAAGATTTGAAAAGAATAAAAATACTTTTGTTTTATACCCGACCAAGATAATGCATTTAAAAACAAAAAGATATTGAAAATATAGTTGAATATGTTATCACAAATCAATATTAGAATTCATAATGATCGTTAAATTGTTCGTATTAATTGTATAAATAAATTAATAATTTATATATTTTTTTAACTTGCCTATAATAATAATAATAATTTATTTATAAATTATTTTACTGATTGGCCTTTTCTTATTCAGCTTTTGAATTTTTTTTTGTAACTTTCTTTTCATGCTTAGCCTTTTCCTAATAATTTGTTTTCTGCTATATATCTATCTCTCCCTCTCTCTCTCTCTATATATATATATATATATATATATATATATACACACACACATGTATTTAAAAATTGAGATATAAATAAAAAATATATCTGTAAGACAATATGAATGAAATCAAAGGAAAACTATTCTTTACCAACACACTTTGTCCTTTAATTAAATTTATCAATCTGCCTTGATAAAATCCATCAGAGGATCAAATGTGTTAGTAAAAAAATAATTTTCCTTTGTCTTTATATATATATATATATATATGTATGTCTGTCTATGTGTGTTTGTGGAGATAATGAAACAAAGTAAATAATAATAATAATAATCAATGTCCATTCATCTCCATCTAGAGTCCCAAAGACCCTGAATTCCATCCACAAGGAAACAAAAATATTTTTTATTTACTCTAATACATCACATTTTTTCTGAAAAATGTTAAGTTATGACATAAAATTTATTTGTTTTTCTTAGAATACATTAGAATATGCCCTGAACTTATGTGAATTCATTTTGAATCCAAGTGCTAATTGAGCTGAGTTATGGGTCATGATCCCTTTCCAATTTGAATAGGGATATACAAAAGATGTGGATGAATATCTGAACAAAAGTGGAGATAATGAGACAAAGTGGGAAAGCTTTTATAGAAAACACATTTTGCCTCTGTGTTTAGGGAAAAGTGTATTGAGATTTTGGAGGAAGGGTTATAAATAAACTTATCAGATGCTACAGCCAGAAAACATTTTTGTAAATGCACTGGTAGATGACTGTAACACATTAGGGCACAATTTTAACTTAATCAATGCCAGTCTGAATAGAAGAGAAAAGAATTCACTAAGAAGAAAAAAGCATTGAAAGTACACTGATCTCACAATTCTCTATGGTTAACCTTAGACCGGGCTCCTATACAATATGGTAAAGAAATAATTTTATGCCATAACTCATTGTCTTTTAAAAAAAACCATGATGCATGGGAATAAATAGAAATACTTTTATTTCCTTGTGGGTGGATTTCAGGGTTTATGGGATACCAGGTGGAAATTCATGAACATTGAGTATAATTATTATTATTATTATTGATTCTTTAGTAGTAGCAGTAGGAATAAAGGAGAGGGAGGAGGTTGTATCAAAGATATCATTATTAATGCTCTATCTTTGGATACTGAGCACTATAATTACAAAGATTGCCTTCCAGAAATACATTGGCCATCAACCATTTTTTTAGTGAGACATAATTTTGTAAAACACACATATATATATATATATATATATATATATATATATATATATATATATATATATATATATATATGTATATGTATATAAAAGTGGACAAGTCAACACCCAAAGGCAACAGTCTGTTTCATGTTTAAATGCAACCTTCAGGTCATATCTGTTTTATTTTGGCTTGACTGTTTATATAATATTCAATTAATATGCAATTATTTCTACTAGATTGCCTCTAGAATACTGTATATTGCAGCGTACATGTCGACCTGGGGTACTAACAACCTCAAGATTAGGCTTATACTTACCATGTAGATTTATCTTGAAACATATAGTAGGCTACCAGTGACCTAAAACTGTAACCCAAAAAGATTTTTTTTCAGCTTGAAAACTAGATCCCAAAATATGTATGCCACAATTTATGGTCATTTATAACTGTTATCTCATTATTAATGTTAATACAATGATCTAATCATAATGCACCATTGACCAGCACATATAAATCATCAAACCAAAACACAACACACATGGCCTGAAGATTGCATTTAATTATGAAACAGACTGTTGCCATTGGGTGTTGATCTCAATGTCCACTTTTATATTTATATATGCTCTATCCCTGATACTGAGCACTTTAACCCATAAATATAGTATACCTTAAAACTATATTTTTATCACACACACACATATATATATATATATATATATATATATATATATATATATATATATATATATTTATATATATTTATTTATTTAATTATGTCTATCCTTAAGTTAATCATTTTTTTTTCTTTTTTTCTTTCATGTGAACACTAAATTGGGAGAATTTGGAGAATCTGGTTCCTGCACAAAGTATTTAGTTATTGAATAGTTCTCTGACTGAACTGGTTGGGCAAAATAATCCTGATTTTGATGAGGAGTTGAGGGGTAATGACTCTGATGATAAAGGTAGGACACTGATGCTGGTGTGGGGGCTGATGTTGACATGTAACTCTGGTTGTCTGCCAGAAAGCTGCTGATTCCTTTGTTAGTGTTGCTGTTGTTAGCATTATGGTGGCAGAGTTGGAGAAATCCCTGTGACTGAAAGCCGGTTAGGTCTGCTGTTGGATGCTTTAAAGAGGTCCATTGCTGCGAACCGGATAAAGAATTGGATTGGTTGGCAGGCCTTGTGTCGCTGAAACTGTTGAATGTGTGTAAGGTGGGTTTTGTCTGGGTGCTGTGTGAGCGGTCAGTCAGCGAAGGGCATGTTTTATGAATCTCAGAAGCCAAAAGATCTGAAAGATATGACCCAAAAAAGAAAAAAAAACAAAAACAAGAGATATAATATTTATAAGTAAATTTTTTTTGTTTTTATGGCATTTTAGACAACCTTATGTCGACATAAGTTAAATTCAGCACCGGCATTACTTAAATAGAGTGGACCACTCATAAAAATAAGAAAATGTTTTTTCAAGGAATAATTTTTGTAGATTAACTCTTATTAGATCTTTCTCAAGGCACTGCATTTGTCAGAATTGAAAACTATTGATCTTTTATTGTCTTAAAAAGGGGGTCCTTTTCATAATACAAATACAGTGTGAAATTGATCACTGACTTTTCAGAGTTATTGGATTGTTATTTACCAATGTCAAGTTTGAAATTGTGCATACATCCTTGATATCTGCATATATATATTTTTTTAATTTTCTGGACTTTTAAAATAAAAAAAAACAAAAATTTTTTTTTTTAAATTATTTTTGGTGGGGATTTTTTCAAAAAGACATGTAAAAACTTTGGGGGAATAATAATTAATTATCTAAAATGAAAAAAAATTCTTGAAAATAATTTTTGTAGATTAGCATTCCTCAAGGTGTGAAATTTGTCAAAACTGAAAAATATTGATTTTTATCAATTCAGAAGTAGGATCCTCTTTGTAATATTGATATAGTGTAAAATCAATCTCTGACATTTTACAGAGCTATCTGGACTAGTTGTTCTGTATATGAAAACGGAAATTATTCTTTTTTATAAAAAGATTTCTTTTAAATAAAGAACAAACAGCTATATACATGTTGCCTTCTTCACAGTTTTAAATTCAAAGTATTTCTTCCACCAAGGCTGGCTGCCATTCAAGGTTAGAGAGCTCAGTCTACCTTGCTTTTTTGCTCATAGCTGTAGTTAGGTGTAGAAGAAATGGATTCATGCCTTTCCCAAGGGCATCAGTGTGAAGTGGACACAACAAATTCAGATGGATTTATGCTGTCTATGTTTAATAATTATATCAGGTCACTCTACGAATGATACTGGTACCATGTAACCCAATAATACCTGCTGCATGATTAGTTCACTGGTGACTAACCTGGCTCCTCCACCATGTTTTTTCTGGTATGGAGGGTGGCTAGACAACTAACAGGATTAAAAACAACACCTATCAAAGGGCAGATGAACCTTCTTGTATGGTCAACAAACATCCAGCACAATAGGATAGACTGGGGTCCATGACTATGTATACAGCCAGTACAGTGATGGCATGTCATTGTCGGACTGAAGGCTTCCTAGACAGAAAACAACAGCCAGGGTGGAGAGTTCATCCAATGTAATCAATAGCCATTAGTATTAGAATTCACAAGAGTGCATTAGGATCCCACTCTTTTGACCTGAGAGTCACACATTAAATTTTAAGTCTAATCACAGAGGACACTGTCTCCTCAAGAAGGCGAAGACTGTTGCTTGAAGTGTCTCCAGGATGGTCGATGACAAAAGGATTGCTCATATATGAGTATCCCACAAGTTATCCACACTTTAAATTTGGTCTTGTGTCACATTCCATTTGAGTGGGCCAACATAAATATTCTTTTGGCATAAATATTGGTCCACTCAACACTCAAAATCTTCTGGTAATGTACCTGTATGCATGACCTACCAGTTACAGAGAATAAACTCAATGAACCAAGTTGAAACTAACTTAAATAGTTTACATTCACTCACCACTAACACCTTTGTTAAAGGCAGAAATTTTCTCCAGCTGGAGCCTTGTAAAGGCAATTTATCTTGGGTGTTTAATATTAAGTCAGGACAGGAATTATCAACTTATTGTTAGTATAGTGCAACTAATGGTACAAGGCTATTGCAAAGTTTAAATTTAACTTTCCGATTCACACAATAAATGGAAGACATATTGTTCTGAGATAAATTTTCAAGATGGCTGAAAAACATTGAGGCAGGCATGACAGAAACATTACTAAACCAAGAACTATGGAAATTTTTTTTCATATGTAGCAAGTTTAATTTGTAAATATTTTCAACCGGAAGTTGTTCTGGAAGAAACTAAAGCTTTTCATTTGTGTGACATGGGTGCTTCTTCATTGTAGCCTTGTTTTAAATGAGGCTACATTGAGTAAATACACAGACACAAATTCATACACCATTTTTTTTAATTAATTCACTTCAAGGAAGATGATAATGCCACTAAGATGCAAAGAGCTGCTGGAAGTGAAAGATAAAGAAAAGACTTTAGAAGGAACTGGAAACTAATTCCTAAACAGGAAACAAAGGATAAACCTCTACTCCTGTTCAAAAGATTGGGGAGGAGTGTGATAAGTGTACCTATCTACTTCAAGTAGCCATATTTTTCTTTATAAAAAAAATGTGATCATTCTTTGTCCTTATAGATTTTATACTAAAACATATATTCAGAATTGGCTGAAACATTGCAGTGAAGTAAACACAACACAGAGTGAAAGAACGCAATTCAACAGGCCAGACGACTTTTAAAATCCTCATTTTTATTATGACATTTCACTTGATGTGTTCTGTGATCTTCATCAGGTTTATGTTGCATTAGCAAACCTTTGAGATACGAACATAATATCAGTAAACTGAACCACTAACCTACACATTTCGAGACTCTCATAGGGATTCCATGCATGGTGTCAAAAACTCTTTTAGAGATATCTAAACTGTCACAACCACTGTATACAACCCCTTCCTCAATCAATGGTTAAAAATGGCTTTTAGCGAATGAAGTGCGTAGTCCTTAATGAGGACCATCTTTGCTCGAACCTTGTGGACTGATGTTGTTAGAATCATAAAGTAAGAACCATATCAGGAAACACGTCAATGCTGATTTTCAGCTAACAGATGAAATGGGTAATACATATAACTAGAAGAGAAAATAATGACATTGACTTTCCACACTACTCCAAGCAAATGGCAAGGAAGGAAGTCCCCATCAGTAGCGGAAAGAATATTAACAGCTATTTGACTTCAGAAATCTATTTTCCTGAAAAATTATTTCAAGAGAAAGATTTTATAAATTCCAACTGACAGCAGCACTAGCTTCTCGGTTAATGAAGGCCGAATGTTTTCTTATAATATAACGGTTAAATATCATTACCATTTTCAGAACCGCACACATTGATTTCGTGGAGTTAAATAAGGTAGATAACTCATGTATAAATTTATATATGGGTTATCTACCTTATACTCGGCTTTTTTTTTTAAAACATGAATCTCCTCATTGATTAAAACGATTAATTAATTCACACGTTATGCTTTCATGGTGACATTCAGCAATAGATACAGTATGAATATCACCTAAGGAAAGTTGAAGGATGCAAAACAATAAAGACTGATCTTATCTCCGTTGTTTTTGCTTAAATGTTTTTTCCGTTGATGTATTATTTAGATATAAATTAAACAGGGAGGGAGTCAGAATTGGATACTTTTGAAAGTCTGACTAAAGTTTGAATTAAGCTATTTGTAATATTTTGGTCGAATTTAAAAATTAGCTTAGTTAACTTAGGTTACTAACGAGAAGAAATTTTGTCATACTGGGCTTACACTAATCTTGCCTGCCAATAATTTTGGAACAGTGAAAGCTCCAACTTAGGGTCTGATGATCAAAAATGTTTCAGATTTTTTTTTTTTTTTTTTTTGTGGAAACGGGATTTAAAAATTCAGGTGTAAATTCCTTCTATCTTTTTCTTTATTTTTACTTTCTAGCTTTCCTTCTTTTTATTTATCTCTTTCCTTTCTTTTTCATTTCTTTCTTTATTTCACTTTGTATTTCTTATTTTAATCCTTCCATTTTTCTTATCTTTTCTTCTTTTATTTGATCTTTTTCACTTCTGTCCTTTCTCATTTTTTGTATACTTTTTCTTCTTTTTTTCCTTCTTTGTTCCTTCTTTTCTTTCCATTATTTCTTCTTACATTTCCTATTTTTTCTTTCCCTACTCCAATGAATTGTTTTACTTTTCTTCTGTCCAACATTTTTTCTTTGATCTCATTTTTCTACTTTTCATTTTCTTCCTTCCTCGCTTTTCAAAGAAAAAGAAAGAAATAATAAAGAAGCAAAATGAGGTCTGTCCAAAAAGTATTCAGCTATTTTGTATTCACAAAAAAAAAAAAAAAAAAAAGAAAAAATAGGACAATAGAACTTTCTTCCTTTTGGGGTAATCCTCTTGAGACTTCACACATTTCAAAAAAATTCCACTTAGAGTTCACTTGTAAAAATTAGGAAAGATTTTTTTAAAAAATTTTTGTAGATTAGCATTTATCTTCATGTACACATAACATTTGTCAGAATTGAGGAATATTAATTTTTATTATTTTAGACATTGTTGCGGGGAGTACTCTTCATAATATAAATTCAGTGTCAAATTGATACCTTAATTCTTAAAGAGTTATCTGTATTTCGTTTGTATTTACAAATGTTAAATTTGAAATTGTGCTCATGTCATTGACAACTGTTTCTATTTACAAATTAGGTCAACAACATCAGACATACACAGTTATCAGTGATGTGGCCACAATTTCAAACTTGATATTTGTAACTAAAAACAAATTCTTTAAGAAGTTAAGGATCAATTTGACACAGTATTTATATTATGAATTGAACTCACTTTCTAAAATTAAAAAGAAAATTCTATTTTTGGATTCTGACAAACCTTGTGGCTTGCAGAAGGACTAATGAATGATAATTTACAAAAATTATTCCCCCCCACCTCCAAATTTTCCTACTAGTGGACCAATCAATTTAAGTAAGAAAAAGTAAGAATTTACAGGAAGCCAAATTTGGATGGTATGAATGTTGACAGAGATGAATGAAAGAGCTTTTTGAAGAAAATCTGCACAATACTTTGTTATCTTCTCATTCTGGAATTATTATGGTCATAGAGTTCACAAGTTCATTTAATGTCATCTCATGCCAACTCATAAGAGAGTACCTGCTCACACATGCATAGAGTAAGGTCCCTTCTGGTTGGTTGGCAGATTGCAGAATGGCTCTGTGCTTGGTTCTTGAGGTACTGAAAATGGGTGGATATGATCTGCAGATCTCATACAATTTTTTTTTTTTTTTTTTTTTTAATTTGCTTGAATTTCACCTACCGGGTATCTTTTTACAGTATCCTGAATCTTCCTCTCTCCAAGTTTTTCTACAGTCTTTATTATTAGAGGAAGCCTTGAAATTGTGAGAGACTGGAACCATAACTGTCCTATTCCCAATTGCTTTTGCACCACTTGTTGACACTCCTATCTCCTGTCAACAACAATAACAGTAGAAGGCAATTAAAAATTCCGACCAAATATCATGTCAACAATGGGAAGAGATATACAAGCACACAATATAAATGCAACATGCAGAGTCAGGCAAGCCAAACAAACTTTCAAAAATAAAAAGAAATAAAAATTCACATGTAATTTATATAAACATTATGTTGGATTATTTACACTGTTTATATTCAGCCTATTGTCCCCATCTTTGTTGTTTTTATCACATTTTGGTCATTGTGCTCTCCGGCTTTCTTACAGAACATTGGCCAAGTGGATAAAAGCATTGTTTTGTGAATTTGGTAAAATAGTGGTTGTGAGTTCAATACCAGGGTTGGGCAGTGTGTACTTGCACTGAATGGAAACAGGTGAGCAATAACTGAACAGTACTAAATAAAAATAAGAAGTTGATGATATCCCTAGACATGAGCAGTGGAACGAGAACAGTCTACCCCCATAGATTAAATAAAGGGTTCAATTTGGATTTCCCTGTAGGTTACCAAGATCAATATACACCCGAGGAAGGCCAGAGGGCACAACAGCCAAAATGTTGTGATAAAAACAACAAAGATGAGGACAATAGTCTGAATATAAATAATAATATCCCCTTATCCCAGAAAATCAGACAAAAAGTATATTGAATGTTTTCACAATAAAACTAGTATTAACCAAACAATGTTGCTTATTAATTTGATGACCAAAATATACCAAGTGAATTTCAGTTTATAATGTCTGTCTTTACTTAAAATATTAATAGTAACTTTTTCTAGTGGTTTGATTTGTTTGTTTTTGTTTAGCCATATATCAATACTTGTATGGGTTATTTAATGCCAAAATCTAAATATTTTGCACACATTTTTTGCTTTGTTTGAGATTATAATGTTTTAGTGATACATGTCTTACTAATTAACCCATAGTGGGGAGGGAGAAGAAGTGGATTCATACTTTTCCCAAAGATATTTACGTGTAAGTGAATATAATGAACCCAACTGGAATTTGAACTCTGCTCTCTGATTAATAATTCCAAGCTATTATCCATTGCACCACCTGCACATCCAAGCTTACAGCACCTGGTATTCCCAAGCAGTAACCCATCTAGATACTGACTAGGTTCAACACATTGCTTAACTTTGATGATCATACAGGAAACTGTGTTTCAACATGATGTGACTGTAAGCCCTTCTGGTGTTACATTTTATTAGCTCAAAAAAGATTAAGTGCAAAATAAATTTGCATTTATAGATAAATCCAAAAGTTTTACGCCATAGAAATATATATTTGATTAACATTCTATATATCTGAATAAATTATTTTATTTTTTTTCATTTATATCCAGGTTTATACAGTATATCACATTTCTTAAAACAACTGTTATTACAACTGCAGTCATAAAATAAGCGCATAGCATCCCCGACCTCACTTGTAATGATCCATTATAATCGGATAAACATTCTCAGTGCTACAGTTGCATTCATCAAGTAAAGCTTCATAAGTTTCTACTTAGAGGTGTCATTATATTACAAAAATATGAGATTTTTTTTAATCAATTTCGTCCCATGCAAGGCAGTAAAGCCACTAAGACACAAGGGGTTACCTAGGTGTTGAAGAATAAGAAACATTACTAGTGAGTGGGAACAAAAAGAGTAATCAGGAGGACAGCTTTTAAAAACAAAAGTGATAAAAGCAAAAGCAATCTAAAGATGAAGGAAATTGGTTTGCTGTACACCTCAACACATTGGATGCCAAAAATTTAAATTGTTTCACTTGATTTTGAATTATAACCAACATATGTTTGTTTGTTACCTCCCTTTACACACACACACACACATATATATATATATATATATATATATACAGTGAAACTCGGATATAAGAGAGATTTTCTCTGGTCCCAAATTAGAGCCTGTGTTAATGTAAACAAAATAGACCAAACCCAGATATAAGATACTTCTTCCCCGGTCCCAACAACTCTCTTATATCCGGGTTACACTGTATATATATATATATATATATATATATATATATATATATATATATATATACGCATACAACTCCATCCATAGAAACATTATTTTATTTGTACCTCCCTCCCAAATTTTTCTTCATTAAGGATTTTGTCTTGGTAGCAAGCATATGGTTTGTAATAAAAGGCTGGGGTAGAAAAGTTATCTGACTCACTCTTCCCCCTCTATCACTAACAAGTAATTGGCAACATTTCTCTGCTAGGGACAATAAAAATGGCCAATATAAACTCCATTGTGCTGTGCTATGTATTATTACAATAAAACTCTTTGGTGAAAAAAACAGCTTTTGACTTTCAGTGATAAATCAAGACAGTGTGATTTTGGGTTGGCCTGAAGGCAGCCAATACGATTCACTTTAGAACAATGACCATAGTTTGCTAAATACCTGTTTGAGCCACATATAGTAAATAATAATCCGATATGATTCTTCATATATTGTCAGTTAGCATACTAATAGTAATAGTACCCTTAAAGCTGTTTGTTTTCTTCATTTAGCAGATGCTTTTTATAATTTAGAGATTGAGAAACCCTCCAGCTATGAAAGTAAGCAGCATGAAATCTATAATCATATTACCACTGCTGTTTTCTGATTTTTCACAGGGTATTGTTTACTACCTATTAGTAGTAGCTGTAGTAGTAGGAATAGTTTTAAGCTGTTAATTCTAAAATGAAGTGTTTATGCTATGGGATGTTTTAATTTATTACTTAATGGATACTCATATTTCGGTAGATGCTCTGTTTTTATCTATATATTAAGCAACATATTTATTTGTTTCCATCTACTGGCCTGAATATTTGAGAAATTTTATTAGAAAAATATGTGCTTTCTGTTTGTACTCAGTATTCAGTTATTAGACATAAAACAGTTGTTTTACGGTGCCACATTTTTAAATTTCAAGATCTTTATATTTATTTTGTCATATTCTCTAACTGATATATTCTTATCTGATGGTACCACCACATGTATGAAAAGATATTATTATTATCATTGTTGTTATTATCATGATTATCTTCTTTACATTCTGTCCAGTACAATCTCTTACAGAGTCATTACCTAAGGTAAGACAAGATAATTAATATATGCATTTTATTTGTAAAAATTCTGATGCTAAGTAATCCTTAACATTTGTATATATATATATATATATTTTTTTTTTCTCCAGCAAAACATTCATTTCTGTAGTTTACTGCTACCAGCAAGCAGAAATATTTCTCTTCCTGATGATGGCCATTTTGGTCGAAACTAGTCGAGGAATCTAAATGAAATAATAATAAAAGAAATGAAAGAATATTAATCTACAACCCAGTGTGTCTAAAGATTTTAATTTTTAATATATTTTTATTGTTCAATATATATATATATGTATGTATGTGTGTGTGTGTGTGTGTGTGTGTGTGTGTGTGTTCTGTGAATAATGTGAATCAGTTATGTAAGCAATTGTATGTTTAATCAAAAAATCAATCATTTAATAAATATGTTATATCTTATTGCATGCACACCAAAAACTGTTCATATTTTATTTCATATAATATTGCACATGAATATTTAACATGTGGATGGTATAATCCCAGATAAAAGATTATTTCATATAATATTGCACATGAATATTAATTTAAAATGTGGATGATATAATCCCAGATAAAAGTAACAAAAGCAAGAACAAGTCCTCGTATCATTCATACTCCCACAATATACTCTCTTGAGCAGTGACACACATGGTAATCTTTTGAATATCTTAGAAATAGGTGCAAGAAGGGATCTTCTTAATGTTCTTGTCTGTACATTTCTGTACCTGGTATTCATTGATTATAGGTGTAGTCACAACATGCCACATTATTTTCAATTTGAAGATCCTTCTATTTACTTATTTTGACATGTTCTTTAACAGATACATTTTGATTGGATGACACTGCCATATCTAACTTTGCTGGTTTGTAGTCTATAATCAATATGTCTGATCTATTAGCTTTTATATGTCTGTCACTACACTTGGTAATGCCTGTAAAAATAGTGACTTTATGGCATTCCATTACTGATTTAATACTATTTTTTAGCATGTGGTGCATTATTATTATTTTTATTAATATTATTATTTGAAATAATGATTTGGCTGGATAAGAAATCAGTAGCTGAAACAAATTCCTTCTTTTGCCTCCAAGTTTATTTATTGAATTTCAAAGTTAATATAACAAATAAAATCCAGTTATTTTATCAAGATAATGATACCTTGATTGATTTTGATGCTGTTAGCTTTTACAGGGGAACCTTTTTATTTTAAATGTTCCTTTTCTTTAATTTAAAAACTAGTAATAAACTTTTCTTTTTTTAAGATATTTTTCCTTCAATTTCAAAACTTGTGATACACTGTTTTTATTCTTAAATTCTTCTTTCCTTTAAAATTTGAAATTGATCATAAACTTTTTAAATTTCTAAATATTATTCCTTT